>VZTG01007794.1:1323661-1580035 GCA_013397845.1 Melanocharis versteri | reverse complement strand
CCCGCCCGGCCCCGCCGCGGCCGCCGGGGCTGAGGGGCTGCGGCCGCCGGGGCACCGCGCCGGCCTCTCCCGCAGCTCCGCGCCGTCACCGCGTCCCCCCCCTCCCTGGGCAGGGGCTCCCGGCGCTCTCGGGCGTGAGCAGACCGAGCTGCCGGCCCTTTCGCCGGGCAGCCAGGAGCGCACCTCGCCTGACCAGGAGGCGAAAGCCCCGCTCGGCTCCGCTCCGGCTCCCAGTCCCGCCTGGAAGCCCCCGCCGCCGCAGCGGCTCAGCCGGCACCAGACCTCAGAAATCAAATCGCTTCTGTGGTCCCGGTGGACAGGGTCGCTGGGATGCCCGCACTCGTAGATCCCTGGCATCTAGGATATCTCTCATAAAATAAAAGACCTTCTGGGGTGGTTTCTATAGTCCGCTGCCATCTCTTTTAGTAGAAGTTGATGTGTGTTGCTATTTAGCTCAAACGTGTTTCAGCAGAAAAAAGGACTTTCCTTTTTCACACTATGAAAAGCCACCTCGCTAATTGCCCACACACTGTGTAAAGCTATATTAGGCATAGACAAGAAAACTTTCTCACACGGTGCATCAAGAAATGTTTACTGAGGCTCAGAACAACATTTCAGTTTCTGGTCAATATCTGTCGCCAGGCAAGTATTTGCGTATATTCCAGTCCTTTGGAAATAGGTGCCTCAATAAGCATGCACGATTGATACATCAGCATCTGCAGATTTTTTTTTCCCTGCCACAGAACTACACTGATGTAGCTATTCAGATAAAGGGATGCTGAACTAGAAGTCTCTGCTTGGATCCACTTAACTGAAAATGGCCTTTGAATGGTAAAAAAGTTCATCCAGACGAATTACTGAGAAAATTATAGAAGAGCCCTTGTCTAATCACTTGATCTACAGTGAGCTTTACTTCCATCTGATCAGAAGGCAAATTTAAAACATCCTTATGATTGGACTTAAGGTGTATTACTGCAAAATATCGGTCAGAAACCAGACAGATAATGAATCTTTTCCCGTCAAAATTCTAAGGATAAAGGCAAAACTCACATCACAATTCATAATTGAGGATTATTAGTAATACTGGTATCTTTGTGAAACACTGGAAAAATAAACTGAACAGTAGCAGAGGTTTGATAGGAACATAAGTTACAGCATCTTCTCCTAAAACTAGAAAGACAATTTCAAAATAGTTACCTAAATACTACTACAAAAAAGAGTGTAACAAAATATCAACGACCAGAACCATCAGTTTTATACACAGTGTTGTATACTCTTAACTCGCCAGTACAAAGGATTTGCAGTTTTTTTTCTAATAACTTCCTAGTTTCTTCAGTTAGGAAATTTAGGTATTTCCAAGATTGTCCGTAGAACCTCAAAACACCTGGATCAAAAATGAGACCTATGTGATCCTGCTGCATGCAGGACACACTGGAAAGCGCTGAGATTTAGTGTATGGCACATCCCAGCTGCAGCAGTTTTAAGCTCGCAAAGAATAACTTGATTAGAAGCCTGCTGAACTGAACTTCAGCTGCAGATGCCCACTTAGGAATTCTATATGCTCATAGATGCACGTACTCCCAAAGGACTGGAATAAATGCAAGCATTCAGTCCAAAGAAAGGAAAAGATATGAAAAGAAAGGAAAAGAGCCTCTGTGTTTCTTCAGATATATCATATCTCAACAGGTGTACATATACATACATACATATATATATATGCATACAGTGTTCTTAGAAAAACTGCGTGTGCTGTAAATCAGGAGAGCCTGCTTTATGCTGGTTTTGCATAAGAATTTTCACATTGTTTCTATAGCAGTATATGAAGCACTTCAACTTTTTCTTTATCTTTCTGATCTTGTTTATGCTGCTTGCAAGTATTCAAAAAGAAAAGTTGTTAGTGTCACTCTGCAGTTGCCACCTGCTTTGCTCCCCATCCCTTAATACAATAACAGAATCAATATGCACCTGTACTTTATTACAAGACATTGTCTCATTCCCCCATATGTACTGGGTTAAGATTTTTTTTAACATATGTTAGCTGTTTGGTAGGGTTAATTTATCCTACCTTCCCTAGCTACACTACCAGCAGACCTTCTCAGCTGCCAGAGGAACTTCTTTCTGCCTATCCAGGACAGCCAGAAAATGGAGTCCTAAAGTTGCTTTTTATTCTCTAGGCTATAAAGAGAGAGTTTGCTCCTCTTTCCAAACACCTTCTTTGACATGTAGGTGTGCTGCGTTCTACTACTACTACTACTGCCAACATTATTATTATCCCAGTCCCACTCTCACTAGGAATGAGAGAGAAAAGGCAAAAAAGAAGCCTGGAAAAAGTCCATTAAAATCATGTGAGCAAGCTATGCTTGCAAAGCCTTTGTTGCTTGCTAACCCCAAGCAGAAAAGACTTCTAGTGGGAAAACGTAATCTAATGACTATAAATTTTTGTGTTTTCATAAAAATTTTACTCAGGCAATAAGCTGAGTAAAGCTCAAAGTAATAAGCTAAGAATACAATGTCAGTCCATAGTGAATATATGGTTATTAATCTAATTTGAAAAGAGTAAAGAGCTGTTTTCCAGATTTTGTGTTCCAGTTTATTTCCAGGTTAGATCTATGCAAAACCCCCTCGGTTTTCTCCAAACAGCCACAAGCATATCAACCAATTTAATTCAAAGATAATTCAACTTATTAAAATTCAATCAGTTCTGTAGTAGATCAGCAATTCCAATTGGCTGTATGAGCTGGATTAAACTGCTGTCTTTCTCTTCCATGCAATTTTCAGAATTACCCAAACACCTGCTCCTGTCAAGGCCCTTTGCTTCCATAGCCAGATGACTACAGCAGTAAGGATGACTGAAATTACAAACATCACACTTACATAATTAGCAATAGATGCAAGTCATGCATATCATAATATGATTTTACCTTACCATGGTTTTCAGGCTACAATTTTCTTCAATTCGCTGCCCATCTTATTAAGACTCAGAGGAACTCCTTTTAAGCAATCTACAGAATTTTCCATTTTCTATACCCACAGGATGAATGCTGTAGGGGGCAGAGTTAACTCAGGCCAATGCAAAGAAAATCGGGATATAAGTGGAAACATGTAGGTAGGGCTACAACCGATTTACTTTTTTAAAAAGACAGCTTCTATTTCTTCCAAAAATCTTATCCAGATAAGTTTTAAAGGACCTGCTCCCTGTGCTCTAGCTTTCTAGACACATTTTTTTTAACGAAGGGGCTCTAGCAATTCAACATATCTACAAGAACCTTAGACCTTTTCTGAGCAGATGGCATATACCTATAACTATAAAAACTCCTATAGCAAAATTTTATTTTAGCTGCATAGCTATACTTGCATGCATGCACCTGTAATAGATTCAAAGCCTCCTTACAAAGTACTAATTTCTAATGCAGAGCTGGGCTGCACACAAGCACTGGCCCACTTTTTAGAATGTACCAACCTGACCAAAACAGCAGGCAGCAATTGCCTGCAGGCTTCAGCTGCTGTCCAGTCGGAGGGCTGTGACTGACACCAGCTCCAGCAACAGTCCTGGGCCTGGCAGCCAGGTGGCAGGGGAACTGTCACCTGCTTACGCAGCTCAGCTGAACTTCCTTTCTCATCTAGGAATTGACAAAAAACACTCAAAGGGGTAGATCTTTTTAACTTCCCAGTAACACTGGCCTGTTCCAGATTAAATTCATAGTCTTTCAAACAATTTTTAGAATTACCAAAACACCGGCTCCTTCCTAGCCCCCCAAATTCTATCAGCCTACAAAGAAAAAGCTCGTTGCAGCAGGCTGTTTCCTCTATGCTGATATGCTGGCCGTGTCTCCGAGCCTGTCTGCTACTACCTCCTGGAAGAAGCTGCCAATCATTGAAACATGGGCTTGCTATAGGGAAGGATCAGAGAGGAAAAAAAAAAAAAGAAAAACACGGATTTTTTTCCCTATAGTGCAATGTCCTACAGTGCCAAGCACAAGGTCAAAATAGTAAAACTCACTAGATATGCAGAAGGAAAAAAGTAAGAAAAAAGCTAGACCGCTACACGGAGATTTATAAATAATTTCTACATTGTTGCTTTGTCAAATCCTATGCAGCACAATGTGAAACCTTTATACAGAATATCGGTATCTTCAGTTTTTGGACAAGAATTGCAGTTATGAGTATGTAATGGGAGGGTCAAACCTAAAGTTAAAGGGAAGTTTTGGAGTTGGAGGTGCTTCAGATTTCAGGTTATGAACATATCAGACACCTACCTCAGAAATAACATGGAAACATTGTGTGATACTGATAATGTTCCCTGCTTTAGCCCTCCCTTTCTGAATTCAACTATTAACCAAACTCTTCTGTGTCTCTTGCCTGAAATTTTAACCTCGAACTCTTTCTGCTTCGCATGATCTCTGATTCAAAATAAGCAAAAACCACCAACAAACAAACAAAAACCAAAACAAACAAACCCAAAACCACAAGCACAACAAAACCCCCAAAAACAAACAAACAAATAATAAACCTTAACGCACAGAACAACCACCTGTTAGGAACATCATTAGTCTTGAGACATCTCTTATCTGTCAGATTTAGTTGAAATAAGCCATGTCCCAGAACATATTAGTCTGGGATTGACAGACAAATAGTATAATTACATAAACTTTGTTTCCTTTAGAAACCAAATAAAAAATACCTGAGACATCCACTAGTCCATCTTCCATTTGAAATAAAATATTATCCTGTAAGTATCATCAAAATCTCCACTTTGCCTACAAGTCCAGGGCTAGAATGTTCCTGTGGCCTCCTTTCCACCTCCATGTAACCTAAGACAGTGCTAAACTCTCCCCTTGGGTCTGTCGTGTGCTGCATGGATGCCAGCATGGACTAGGATGCTCTCACTTTCACTAGGGATTGTGAGAGAATATGTGGTATCTTCCATCTCAAATCGAATTCTGCCTTCACTCTTTCTACTTTCCTTCATCCCTTCCCCCACACCCATCCACACATTGCCAAAACACATTTTCGGTTCTGGGCCTCAGTAATCTAGTCCAGACAAGATTTCATCCTGCGCCTTAAAATAATATTCATTAGAGGCACATACTAATGGGGCCAAGTTCTGTCCTCTGTTCCACCTCTATGTCCCCACTGGAGTCATGAAACAAAAATAACTGTATAATGAACCTGTAACCAGGGGGCAAAATTTGGCCTACATTTCTTTAAAATAAATTTGCAGCAAGTAATAGGTGTCCACTTACCCTGAGGATGAGGCCCTTTACATTTGTGTGAAAGGTGCTGGCTTTTTTTTTCTGTTTACTGGGCAGGTTCACATCTGTATCAGCTTGGGTTCTTCATGCTGAATTTATCTGGTTGGTGCAGCTAAGTGCAATAAGCAGACTGCTGACAAGATCTGAGCTCTCGAGGAGTCTTGCTCTGAAGTGAGTTGTTAAAAATTGTTCCAGAGGAGTGGCAGTCAGCAGATGAAAAACACTGTGAGGGACAATGTTTTTAACAGTTGTTCAGGGATAGAGGAAAGCTTTTTCACTTTTATTTTCAACACACACATAAATTTTGGTTGATAACAAGGGATATATTCTCTACCTCTGCACAATTTGAGGTATAGGGAGGAAGGGGAGAGAAAAATTGAACAGCCTTTCATGAATCGTACAATCATTAAGGTTGGAAAAGATCCCTATGATAATTGAATCAAACCTTTAACACTTTGATCACCACTAAACCATATCCCCAAGTGCCACATCCACGCGCCTTTTGAATACTTCCAGGTACGGTGATTCGACCACTTCCCTGAGCAGCCTGTTCCAATGCCTGAATGTCCCTACATAAACAAAAAAAGAATGTAAAGAAAATAAATTCTATTAGAGGGTGGGGGAAGTAAAACAAAGAGGAGGAAACATGAGTGAATATTCTTTGGTGGATGGATTGGTAGGGCAGTATAAGCAAAGAACAGGCTCTAAGACCAGCACTCTGAAACTTCCCCTAAGTATATTCTCACAAGGTTTAATATGGTGCAAAGAAAGAAATGTATTTCAAAAAGAGCAAAATAGCACAAAGCCTTTTCTTTCTTTTTTTTTAATAGCAGAGTACCTCTGTAGTGTATGTTTGTACTTACTCAGCAAAATTTTCAGCACAAAAAGTATTAAAAGAGGAATTATCCAAAGCTACAATATCAGAAGCTTTAACACAACATGTTTTCTAACTGCAATAAAACTTAGAAGAAAAAGTGATTCATCTGTATTTGTGCCATCCTGTCTACCATAGATGCAGTTGATTTAAAACATTTTTCACTGAAATGTTTATAAGGATTTGGACAATGGCTTCCAGTGAAATACAGGTGAAAGGGTCATTATTTGCTGAAATATTTTCCACTGAGAGAAAGCAGAAAGTTATGTCACAAAAGACCTAACTTTTTTTTCCCACAAGACTTATATTGTGTTGCATCAGACATCAGACTTCCTTGTGTGACCGGAAGGGTGTTTATTGGTGTGACAGCACCTAAAAGAAGATTAAATAAGACCCATGTGGCAATATGACACGAGTCCTTTTACTACAGGCTTATCTTTGTGCCATGGCCCAACTGAATTTTCAGCATTTGGGGTAGCTGTGTTTGAATCAGGCCAGCTATGAATAGAAGAACAGAGTTGGGGGACAATGTTCTCACATGGTTGGTGCAGGAGAGAGGAAGAACAGACTGTAGCAGCCTGGATTTAGAGTGGTATGAGTTACAGAGAATCATGTCCTTACAAATAAGTGTATTTTATAAAAAGCTTGATTGACCTGGAAGACTACATACGTGATTAACATTTCTGGACAAGTTTTCTAAAGGTTATTAATAATCAGTGCCTAGCATACATTATGGCTCAGGTATAGTATAAAGAAACTACAGACACTGTCTCGTTCACATTTGCTGTGACAGAGATCTTGGGATTCTTTGTTAAAGGTTTTGCACAGATATATTCTAAGTGATGCTGTCTGCCTCTTGAGCTTTCTATCTGAATAAACAAGACAGAGATCAGAGAAAGAAAGGAAGCAGTTATTCCATTTTAGCAGATAAAACTTGAGATACAAAGAAGACATGCCAAAAGTTATTAAGTAGCCTGTAAAAGACCTAAAGATTGAGATAAGATTTGGAATTCATTCCACTCTTTAGCCAGAAGATGCACCGTGGTTTTGTGTTAATGATGAATCACTACAGAGGAAATTTCAACCAGCTGGTTTTGCAGTAAAGGATTTCACTGAGTTTCTCTACTAGGGCTTTACTAACATAAGTACCAGCGAGGGAGCTGAAAATACTGTAGATGTGCTGTCAAACAGGTATAGCCTCAACAGGACTTGGAGAATTCATTACGTGATTTTGACAGCCGCATTACAAACTCCTGATTACTTTACAGCCCTGATGCTATTTCACAAAGTAACACGGAGTGAAGGAGAATTAAGGTACAGAAAAACAAAAATACGGAATGTGTCAACTGTTATTTGAAGGAGGTGGAAATGAATAACTATTGGTGCCAAATGCTAACAGGAAAAACCCCACTTGTAATAAGACGGTGATAAAAAGCAAGAAATACGTACTAGTTTGTGAGTTGTAACAATACAAGGCAAAAATAAAAATTTTCAGGAAAGTTCATCTACCTTGACAACAAAAATGAAGTGGATTCCTAGCACAAAAAGATTTACAGCTAGAGGGCTAGAGGGGTTTTCTACCAAGATAAACTACTTCAAAGGAGGAAACAAAGGCAAATACCAACAGTCAAGGTTAGGTTTTTCATTGGTGTAGATCCCCTCATCTGGCTCAGCTTTGTTTCTTGATTATATAAGGGGATATGAGTCAAAGCTGCCAATATTCTGTCGCTAACAAACTGTTTTCCACCCGAAGAAGCAGTAGTTGGTTTGAAGACTGAAACATATTTGTATAGTGTCTCACATTTCAGAAAAATGGGGGAACATGAATGATGCTGTCTTTTTCACTGCCCCCAAAACTTTTTTTTCCGAATACATGTATTTCTGTTACATTTAACATATTCAAAAGGGGGCATGCTGGAGCTGGCCGGAAGAGCTGTTGGTTTGTACTTAATTTTACCCATTTGAATATGCACTGATGTGTTAATGTTAATGTGACCGAAGTGACCAACACTTTGCTGAATCATTGATGACTATGATTCAGAAAGGACTGAACCTGTCTAAGATCCTTGGGGTATAGCATAGTCTTACTTTTTATGAATTTCTGGGATCAGATTAACATAATTAAACACCATATGTTTGCCTTTAGAGTCACAGCCCCAGAGAAAGAGTCTTAGCTCATCCTCACTTAGCTGTACCCTCATGTGGCAGTTATACTGGAAGACAAAAGCTGAATGAGGGAGCATGGATATTATTTCTGCAAGCAGTGCTTCCTCCGTTGTATCTTTTGGTTAGGCTCTTGTATGCAGAGCCAGGCAGCACTGCCATGGCTCCAGCCTATCACAGCCACATGTGAGACATGCTCCTGCTGAACTTTGCTGACTTCTGGGACAAAATGTGTTTCATTCTAGCAAAATCCACAGGAAATGTATTCTAAGGAAGAGTTATTTTTTCTCATAAACACTCTCAATGGCTTAAACCAAATCTTCTTGAAATGAAAAATTAAAACTCCTGTGAAGCTGGAAACCTTCATTCCTTAAATCACCAGAACTGCTGTAAACTGGCAAGGGAGGGACTGCAGTCATCACACAGTTTGCATACTCTACTCTAGAAAGGAAAAATCCAAATTTCTTTAGGGGACTGAAAAATAAAAATAATTAGAACTTTATTTCAAAGTGGAATTTTGATCATCTGCAAAGCCTAGAAATTACTGTAAAATTCAAGCTATTGAATGTTGAAGTATGCATTACCCTTTCCTGAAAATTGTTATGGTGCATATGATCCCTTTTTATACTGCACAAGAAGGATTCAGATAATCCCTAGATGTGTCACTAAGATTTTTTCATGCAGAAAACATTTGCAATTGTGATAGTCCTGAGGAAAAGGAAAAGGTAGAAAAGATTGATGCAGCATAAGGTATCTTAGTATTTAGTAGGTATACTGGGTTATTGCTGTTTGTTTTCCAGTTAATTTGCAGCACTCTACTTCCCTTCTATAAAGTATTTAATTATCCTTATGTAATGAAAGTTAGAAGCTGAAAAACCTGAAGCAGTTACATAAATGCTTAAACCCATCAACCAAATTTATCAGGCGTTCCAGAATTTACAAATTCAAATTCTTGCAACATTATAAGAAATCAAAATAAGGCCACTTTAGGGATCTTTTTTTAAGAGCTTTAATATTCTCCATGCTTTGGAAGAGAAGTAGAATTTACAAGGGGTTGATTTTGTACTAGGAATGTGCTTCCTCCTTTCTTGTAAAAATCCATCCACAACTGACCACGTTGTACTTCTAATTCACACAGTTTGCTCATTAGGTACGTCTTAGAGCTCCCGTGAAACTCCAAGAAACTGTATGGGTAAAGAATACCTGAATATCACATACCAAGCAGAGTTTTCATGGGCTTCTTCTGATTGGATTTCTTCTGTGGGCTTGGGAACCAGAACTAGAAAAGATTCTCTCTTCTGTGAACCTCTGTCTTAACAGCAAGGCATAAAGACAGAAGAGGATATTCAAAAAGGAAAGGAAGTTTGGAAATCGAATATTATCTCTGATAATGGGAACTGCAAAGTGGGAGTTAATTAGGACTGGCTTTCTAGGAATGAAGGCAGTCATGGGGTTTTCACCCGAAGAGACAAGAGTTTGCTTTTAGAGAGGACTGAGGCTTGTCTTTCTTCAATTTGGTACATACTG
This sequence comes from Melanocharis versteri, assembly GCA_013397845.1. Lineage (NCBI taxonomy): Eukaryota > Metazoa > Chordata > Aves > Passeriformes > Melanocharitidae > Melanocharis > Melanocharis versteri. Next base: position 1,570,219 of record VZTG01007794.1, on the reverse strand, counting down.
TTTTGGGGCAATCCCATAAATGCTACATCCCTACAATCAAAGAATTGATCAAACAAGCTGTAAAGCAGTTCAAAATGGAGACAAGAAACGCATGCTAAAAAGTTAAAAATTACTCTTTGAACCCTAAACACTAACAGCCTGACATGCTGCTTATGAGCAAAGAGCCAGTCACTGTGAGCTGATATTCCTCCAGTGTTCTTCCCAAACATATCTTTTAAAGAACTGAGATAACTGGCTGGGAAAGACATCTGATGTAGCTCATATGAAAGAGCAGTGGGATGTGCCTCCAGATATTTTCACAAACAAAAGAAGAAACACTGGTGTGGGTAGGGCTTGACAGAGAGGAAGCTTACATTCAGGGTAAGATAATCCAGGTACCAGTTAAAAAGTGAGGAAGGTCTGGAGCATCCTCCATTACCTTCAGGCCAGATTATGCAGAAATGTCAAGACCTAATGCATAACTACTTGATCTGAACTGCAGAATGCAGTCTCCGTACCTTGTGAACAGCTGCTTTACCCAGCCCTCTTATTTAGAACCATCATTCACTATGTAGTTTTGAAACTCAAATATAAAAGTTTCAAAATTAATTAAAAAAAGAAAGGCTTGTCCTTAATCCCCAGAGGGGATTACAGGGGCCACTTTATCTCATACAAGCATATCCCGTAGCCGTGTTCTGTCATGTCTTTATTACTCAGCCTAAGGAGGTTGTCATCAAATAGCTGGTTGACCCATGGCAGTTTGGAAGACCATCTAATGGCATTCGAAATATTCAGTAAAAAAGAACAACCAAGCAAAGAGTCCAGTACAAAATATTTTCTTCAAACAAGTGAGAATTTTGCATGCTACATATCTGTGGGAGGGGAGTAACCTAGGTTTGTAGAAGAAATGCTGAAAATATGACCCACTTGCACCTCACGGTTTTAGAGAAACAGAAAGCAGACACAAAAGATCAATTTTACCAACGATTTTGGCATTTGGGGATATATCATGCTTCATCCTCTTTAAATTATTGAATTTGTCAATAATATTATACAAGATTGTTTTTCCTGGATACCTTACAGACTTAAGTTGCTCGCTTTTGTACTACTAATTAGGCCACTGACAGCAGTTCCAGAGATGATTTGTGGTTTCCCAGAGTGTCTGTTTTAGGAGTGAGGAATAATACTGTTACTTTTGTAATTCATGGATTGGCTTATCATTAGGGCTTGGAAATCAGCTGCAATATTTGTGGCTGCAGTACATAACTATAGCTTCTGTAGTTTTGTATAGTGGGATAAGAACAGCTAATAGCTTGTTACAGAGCCTGCCTTAAAAGCGGAAACATTTGCCAGTCTTCTGCTTGGCATTATTGGACATTTGGTATCAAACAGGAAAAACAACACACTGAAAAAGAAACAGAAAGAGCATGAAAACAGAAAAGAAACCAGGCAGAAAAGCTTGGAATTTAGGATATTGATAACAAACTGCTGTCTGGGACAGCAATAACTTCATTATCTTCCATGTTTCCATATCATACAGTTCATTCTGTACAATAGGGCAGGGAAGGCAAGGCAAGGGAAGGAAAAAGAAGGGAAAGAAGGGAAGGCAAGAAAGCATAAGTTTCTTGGACTCTTCTGTATTTCTAGACATGCACAAAGAGCAGAGTGGATTAATCAATAGCCCAGAGGCTAGGAGTATGCTTGTCTCCCATGTATAGCACAGTAGGCCTATTTATTGTAGTCCTGTCTGCCTTTCTACCTATTCCCAGTGAGAAACAGTAATATAGATGGGCTCACAACTATGCATGGACTCAGAATTCTCCTTGAACTCCCGGCGTGACTCCTGTCCTTGGGAACAACATTCTACCTTTTGCCCACTTGGCCTCCCGCAGAGGAGAAGGATAAAGAAAAAAAGAAAAAAAAAAAGAAGGGATATAAAGAAAAGCAGCAGCAGCACATTTTTTAGGCTGCAGGGCTTTTCTTCCTGCAAAAGGAAAGCAAATGGCCTTTTATTCCCATTGCTGCCTGGGGCACCTTTCCTCTCTGTGGATCCCATTAATTTTAACACACTGGTCTTACTGCGTACATCCAAGTTCCTGTCTCATTTTTGGTGCCTTTGGTGACCTGAAGACTCATGAGAGGAAGTAGGACATAGCTTCACAGCACAAAAGGAGGCAAAAGCTCAAAGTAAGTGAGAATTTTCTACAGAAACAATAGATTGTTGACAAGCTTGCAAAGTAAGGCAATACTTTCCCCTTCCTCTCTTCATTCATTTTCATTCAGTTTACAGTCAGAAAGGGGAAAGGTTTTTCTGCAGAAGCTGAGATTCTGTCCACTTCTTAAACAGTCTGAGCTTGTAATGCTCTAAGTGATCATTTCTGTAGTAAAGTAAATGAAATCTCTATTAACACATTTAAAATGTAATTTGTAAGCAAAATGAAATAAAGAAGGTGATGTGTCCTTGCAGTTTTCTTCAGTGACCTTCTGTTAGAAATCTTATTCTTTTCATGCTTAATAAATTCCACAAAAATGACATTAAAGCAGGTTCTTTATAACTAGTATTGATGATCAATGACTAATAATCACACTACACTGTATTTCAAGAAATGCCTAGGTAGTTTTAAAATGCAAACAGGCAATTGCATGTTAGTTGGAACTACTGAGGTCTAAGCAATCTCTTTTTCTGGGTTTACCCTTGGTTCATGTTATAAAAATAAAAGTTACATTTTCAGCAACTCGGAGCAGTTGAGATTTTAACTCCAAATTTTCTTGACCTTCTTTCTCTAAGATTGCACAGGACTATAAATTATGCTAGGTGGAAAAAATGGGAGAAAATCATGCAATCTTATTTTGCATCAAACACCAGACTTTTTTTTTCATATTTGATTAACAGTATTCTCTCCCAGTTCACAAGGGAAAGATTTCCTATACAGAATGGAGTATGATTCTATTTTTATGGAGATCAGTACAAACAGGTATTTACTGCCTTTCTGTATTGTCCTCAAAGTCTTTGAAGATGTGATTTTTGAATGTCAAATATTTTTTGTATCATCAAAAACTATCATATGCAATAAAAATCGAAATAAATATTCATTATTTAAACTGAAGATAGTTAACATTAACATTTTATGAACTATTTTGCATTCTGCTAACCACAATTTTCTGAAAGAATATGCCTATATTTTCTTTGAACCACTGGGGAGCATCCTGATTTAATCCATACAATTCCAAAGACAGATACAAAAAAATTAAAAATCTATCTCCCCCAAGATTAATCAACAGGGAATATACAAAGTTAACTCTCCCCTTTTTTTTCCTTCTGACATTTTCCAAAGAATAGTGGTTTTCAGGGAACTATCAAAACTCCAATTGCTCCATCACCTCTTATGATGGGCAAATTATAATTCTAATTCACCGTGATATTTCTAAGTCCACAAAAAAAAGTTAAAGTATTTCTCTCACTTAACACAAGTTGTGCTGAAGAAGTGATGGAACCAGGGATTGCTGACATGTCCATAGCCTCCACATTATCATTGTCCCATGTGTTTCTGGTCATGTGTCACTTAGAAGTTTATGTCCCTTATGTTCCCCCCTCCATCACCATCACAGCATGCATATTGTAACAGTACTTAATATTGCATGGGCAGCAATTTTAGTCCCCCAGTCAAAAAAAAAAAAGCAACCCAACTCACAACTGAAATGATTGTGGAAAAGTGAATTCCAAAGGTGGTTCTATTTTTCCAGTTCTATATGGGACTGGGTAAAGCTCAATATCTAACTAGTTGAAACGATATTAATAAGCTACATTCAAGTGAAACATTGAGTAATAGTAGCCTCATAAACATGGTGGAATTAAAAGGCCAATGAATGTGTTATTGATATTTCTTTCATGCATGGTATACCACATCTCAATAGGCTTTTATGCAATTTTCCTGACAGATGAAAAAAATGGTAGCAAAATATTCACTAAAGAGGTATATTAGTTAATTTAGGATGCTGACAGCACTGAGGTTCTTTAACAATTTATATACTGGCTTGCACTTTACCACCAATTTGTAATAAACATGATTTCATTGCTGACTTGTGAGAAATTACCAACATAAAAGGAGAAGAAAATGGAATTCTTCTGACATGATATAATTACTTGTACATATTATTAATGCTAGGTCCACTTTAGTGAACTGATACTTTATAAATTCTTGTATATTAGAAATTAGGCACAGAGTATTTTCCATGTACCTCTGGAGGTAAATACTAGATATTTTATCCTTTGTCAGGAATGATTATTATGAAACTTTTTAAAAACTTGCACAAAAAGCATGTTGGTTTCTCCAAGTCCTTTGGAATGCTACATTAGAAAGGTCATGGATACTTCTTTGGTATTTACTCTAACGTCTCCCTGACTGGTGATGATTATCCCGGTTTACCACAGACCTTTGCATACCTGAGAGCACAGAATCTACGTATCAAGCTGAAAAGCAACCATTATAGATGCTTCAAAAAAACTGATTCTCAGTTTTATTGTCTATGGGTTTCTATGACACTCAGAAACACCACTAACACTGAAGTTTATTCTTAGATTCATAGAGAAAAAAAAAACCTCTAAAATGGTATCACATTTTGACTTGGATAGATTTTATGCAAAATGCTGAACTGAACCATTTAACTATGCATTTTGTGATAGCCTGCTTTCTTAAAGTCCTTTGCCTGATATCCAATCAGACCTAGACATAATCAACACATAAATACCTTTCACAGTAAAATTATCCCCTTGTTTCTCTTGACCAGGAGGAAAAAGCATGTTTCAAATGATGCAAAACCAGATTTTCTGAAAATGAAACCAACAACAATGAGGTGAAGAGAATTTTTGTCAGTGAAAACCTTTTTCTGTCGTATTTTCTGGTGGTTATGTATGCAAATGCTTCTACATTTTTGCTACAGGAAAGCAAATTTGTTTACAACTGAATAAAAATTGCAGGGCATTGATTTTTTTTCTGACATTGCTGTTCTGATTATTATTTTGAGCAATAAAAATGAGTGCAAAACAAATAAGCAAACCACCCCCAGAACATCAAGGCAACATGCCAGTTTCCTCTCTGCTTCTGTCCTGTATGGTCAATTACAGCAGTGCTCCTGTTCTGAGGCTCAACCTTGTTTACAAAACATCTCAGTATATATTGTAATGTTACCTTCATTTTTCCAAGGTCTTATAGTATTTTCACCACTAGTCAAGCCTTAGGGCATCATCACAAGCTAGAAACGAGGCTGTAAGAACTGCAGTTGTACAAGACAGTACTTCAAGAATGCCCTAAATCGCACTCTTAACTTAGAACAGCCCAACTTTTCCAGCTGCTGGCTGCCAAAATGAAAGGCTCAGGCCACTACAATGAGAAAAACTGTGCCTTTTGTCAGGAAAAGCATGCAAGCTGTAGAATACAAAAGCATCAGCAACAGACGGACACCTCTGTTTAAGCAATAGTGTGAAATGCATTTTCAAAATTGCTTTATCCAGAGAAGGTACAGTATATAATTGTTATCTGATACTGCTGGGTTTTCTCCTTGGTAATGAGTGGTAGCCACAACATCAGCAATCTTAGTCATGACTTTGGTTAGGAAGGAAGGCTCTCTTTCAGCACCTCCAACCTATATTTAAACAAGAGAAATTAATGAACACCAAGGTTCTGGTGCTTGAATTTATGTCCGCCTGCTGCTATTTCATCTCCGTTTAGTAGCCTAGTAATCTTTCCAAAGTCCACAGAGATACAAATTCTTTATCATACTGGATTAAGTCATAATGGAGTAAATTCAGAAAAAAATCCAAGCTTCTGTTTATACTAGTGCCAGAAGACACATCAATCTAGTAATGCCATACAGAGCAAAAAAGATAGGTGATAGAATCTGATTGGAGATTATGTGGGAAGTTTCTTGCTGTTTCTATGGACATTTCTAATTTGTTAAATGCTGTAATGGGCTGGATTTTGCATTCATGCAAGACAATCTCTACATCTTCTCTCATCACAAGGGAGAAAAGGAGCTCAGTAACTCTCAATTCTATTAATTGCTTATTCTGGACTGCAGATACCATCAGTGCATAGGTGTAGAAACCATTCAAGATTATTCCCTGCCTTTCTGCAATCTATTTTGTCAAAGAAAGTCAGGACAACCAACAGGCTTCATAGCTGAGAGAGGCATTTGGGCACTTGCAAAAGCTGTGCAAGCTTCCTGGGTAGTTCCTTGTCCTTGTGTAGCCAAACAAATTTTTACCACATTTGTTATAACACAGACTTTGAGATTGCTGCTATTATCAGTAAAATAAAAAAGAAAAAATTAGACTTCTTTAAAAATTCACTTGGGAAACATGTAAAACAACACAAATGCAGTAAAAATATTTGTTATTGCTACTGTGAACTGCTCTGTGATCCTAGGCTCAGGAGAAATAGCTTGAAAGAATTTATATTAATCACTCCAACCTGAGTTCCTACAGACTGATGCTACTTAAAGTTAATACTAACATTACTCTCAGAAATAAAGGCCAAAACATATTACATCAGTTTTTATCTATAGTATAATGTCAGTACTTTGACATGGATGCAAAAATATATGAACCATTATTTAAGCTACAAATACTGTGCTGCTATCATTAATAAATCTCTCACAGAGTATTATTAATATATTTTTCCTTGCCTAGAACTAATTAAATATTCTCTACCACGCTCCATAGGTAATAGATTTGGATTGTTTGCCCAGTATCTTCTAAGCATATGTAAGAAGAAGTACAAGTATTCTGACTCAACATAATCTGGTCCACTCTCTGACAAAAGATATATATTGTCAATATATTTCCCTCTCTTTTATGTGGGGAACAATCTGAATTTGCTTTGTATACCCCTCTGAGATGACCACCAGCAGTACTGTACAGAAGGTGAAACTGGACTTACAAAACCTTTTGCTCCCTAGTGTTCTATTGGCATTAATTGCATTTACAATCAGTGTGTTTCATTTCTTATCAGTAGCAAGTCCCTTCCTAGCAATAACTTCCGAATATGTGTTAATCTGGGATGTGATAACACAAATGGAATGTCAGCTGGAGCAAACCCAAATATTACAATTTATTTCAAAGACCAAAGTTGTTAGGGAAGGAGGAGGCATTTTAATCTGAGAAGTCACCTCAGCAGTAGTATCTAATCCTCAAAAGAGATCTATTCAGTATTGCAGCTGCAAATTTGAGCGTGGCTAGAAGGCTAAAAAGAAGAAAATAAGTATATTTCTGCAGCTCTTTCCAGAAGAAGTAATTAAAAGAGTGCTTTCTGTTATCATTGCTCTTACAGAGTACGAGGAAAATCAGTGTAAAAGGGTGCTGCAGAGAGCGTAGAAGCAGACACAAATTTGAAGGCGGTTTTGAAAAACAGAGACAGCAAGGAGAAAGCTGAGAATTAAGTTTCTTTTATTACTACATTAGGACATGCTCAAAATATATTATGCATATTGCCTTACTGTTTTTTGGTTATGTTCAGGTACAGAACCAGAGTAATATCTGATATACTGTCTCCTGAGACCACTTCCCCACTTGAAGTCTTGAGGCTGTTTTTCAGGTTGTTGTCCACAATTTCTTTTCTTTCTCCGTTTCCATCCTGTAGCAGCACTGTTGCATTTTGCTTTTCCCAAAGTTATCAAGAGGCAACTAGAAGGAAGTTATAAAAGATAACATATGTATGAACTTGCTCTTGTTACACACTGGAAGGCAGTTCTGAAAATCACATTGTGTGGACCATTTTCATTGATAATTGTTTCTTTGAATTTATCTTTTAGTTAAAAAAAATAAGAATGTGTGAAATTTGTATCTGTGTGTATGTGTATGTAAATGGTATATGAGATCTTAATGAGAAAGAAGAGGAAAAAACATAGACATACAACAATAGTGGAATTTAGGTGAGGCAGAAAGTTTCTTTCTATATTAATCTCTTTTTTTCCCAAATAATTTAGGAGTTGGACAAACACTGATCGGCAAACTATCAGCCCTTTGTGTTATTATAGTAAATAGAAAGTTGCTACTATCATATGGCCTCTAGAAAATGATGAAATGTTCATGTGGTGTAACTGACACCTTTTTGAATAGTAGAAAATAATTGCTGTCCTTTTGGGTTTTGTTTTGATTTTGTGTGGTTGGGGTTTTTTTAACAGACTGGCTTCAAATACTTTAAAATACGGAAATAAAATTTCGTCTCCCACACATTGAGTATGTGAGTATAAGTGGACAATTCTGTGATACTATTTTCAACTGGAGTTTATATGTAAAAAGTTATTAGTCATTTGCAGTGTGTACTTTAGGATCTGATTTTGAACAGTTGTACGCCCACATGAGAATTTGTCACTATTTTTGTTAGTCTTATTCCATTAAATAATATTTTCATGGCAGAGAATGAATTTTAATCTATATTGTGCCTAGTCCCATGAGAAGAACAGTTCAATGGCAATGGGATAAATGATTTTCCATGGCCTCAAAAAACTGCACAAATACCTGGAGGAAACAGAAAGTTGAGTTTGCCAAAAGAGTGACTTATAAACACTGTTGTTGCTATTTCCAGATGAGGGAAAGGAAGAGGCTTCATTTTAGACTGAGACCAAGAGTCAAAAGAGGGATGCTTAGGATCAAATCACCTGTTAGACGCAAATAGATTTCAGTGGCCTTTTGCTTCCCACAACTGCTCTCTCACCTAAAAAGTATCAAGATCATGATGTCAAGAAAAGGATTAAGGGACTTTACAGACAATCAGAATTTGAATCAACAACTGAAATCAGAAGTTAGCAGAGTTCAAACTGGAAAAATAATGTCGTATTTTGTAGTGAAACAGTGAGGGTGAATATCATGGAACATGACGAATTCTTCATTACCTTCACTTGGGATTGATGTCCTTCTAAAAGATTCACTCAAACAAGGATTTTACAAGTCAGATGTAGAAATGACTTTCAGCAGTTCAATATTAACATTGTCTAAGAGGTCAAAAAGACATTGAAAATATTTCTCTGACTTTGAATTCTATTACTATTATTAATATATATAGCAGAAAAATCTAACATGTGTAACAGGATATTTATGAATGAGTAAAATATGAAATTAACTTTTGCTCTAAAGTAACCGATTCTTTGTTTTATACTTGCCCCTAAAAAGAAAACAAAATAAATTGGGCAATTATATTGGATAATTGTAATTAATGTTGTAAAATAGGTATATGCTAAAAATCTCTATACAAATAATAATTGCAGTAAACATGGTTTAGTTGTTATAAAAGAAAGTGTCTGATAAGCTTGTTGAATCACCTATTTTAGAATATATGTAGAGAACAGCAGGGGTAATTGGAAATTAATTTATCAAATGGCATCTGTTTAAGCTATTTTGTCACTTGAAAATGCTGAGGGACAGGTGAACTGTTCAGATGATGCAAGCCACAAAAACCAATTGCTGAGGTGTAAGGATCCTTAAAAAATACTTTGGATCAAGTTTCAGGAAAAGGCAGCACATCTATGACATTCTCCCTCTGGAGGATGTGATCAAAATGGGTCTATCACCAAAAAAAAAAAAAAAGCTTCTACTTCTTAAGTGCTTTCACTGTGGTCACAGCTGGAAGCTGGGCTGTGGTTTTGTCGGCCAAGCTTTTACACTTTTTGCTGATAACTATTAGAAGTATGTGGAGTGCTGACAGATTCTTTTCAGGCACTGACCTAGATTTATCCTGATTCAGTTCTAAGGCCTTTTTGTAGGGAGAAAACCCTGTCCTTCCTTATATTCTGTCTAATTTATGCAACTCGTTTAGTCCAGAACACTCTACAGCCTGTAGTACACAAAGACAATTCAAAGCATCAAGGGAATACACTACACATGAGCATAACCCTCTTTTATCATCTCTATGTCTGACAGCAACAAAGATTATTCTATAGCATTATAAAATCATGATTCCCATGAGCTGTTCCCAAAGGACAGGCATCAATCAAAGTTTCAATCTCATTATGGGTTGGAGAGCTTTTATCTCCTTTGACAAGTTCAAGTTCAGGAGGATGACTTTGGCCTTCTCAGAGCACCTCTAAATTCACAGAAATGGATGTCTTTGCCGTGGGCACCTATCCATGGGTATAAGCAGAGCAGCTTACAGAAATTTTCTAATGTATTCACCATAGGCTTAGATTTCACTTTTCCTCTCCTTATAAAATCTCTTATCACATAAAGAGAAGCCAGGCATTTACCACTTCTCTCATCTTAATAATTTTCTTTTAAAAGTTTACCTATCCTTAAAATATTAAGATTACATTCCAATGAGTACCTTTCTACCTAAATCCTTGCATCTTTACAAAAAAACCCCAAACCTGTGTTTTTCTTACTAAAACAGCTGTGCTCAACCTCAGCTGACCTCAAAGATACGAAGATGGCACTGGTTACACCGGGAGTTTGTGCCATGCTGTGTGTTCTGCACTTTTCAAAGTCATTAATAGCTGTAATAAAATCTATATTTTATTATGCTAATGTTTAAACTCTCCAGAGTTCCTGTTTCTTGAATTCTGCTTGTATAGTTTCTTAAATCTTTTTGATTCCTGTCCTTTCTAGCTATAAGTAATGTAAACAGCATCTACATCTTCAACCAACTTAATTAATACGCTATACATTCTGACTTCTCAGATTGTCACCAATGGCAAAAATAAAGAGTGAAACTGAGGGCAGAGGAATTATTGATGTGTAATTTGTAAATATGTAACTGAAATGCTAAATCTAGTTGTCTTTGCTTTTCTTTTGTGGACAGTAGTGAGCAAAAAGACAGTTCAAAGTGCCTAAAGCTGGCTTCTCCTTTGATTTGCTTACTGAAGGTTGACTATGTAGGGAGCCTAAAAATGAGATTTGTTTGACTAAATGCAGATACGAAGAGCTGTGCTGGTCACTTGAGGCTTCTTTTCAAGGTCAGTGGGGAAAAAAAAGGAGTAAATCTTCTTTAAACTGCATGTCTGTAATAGGTCTAATGAATCACTTTCTGCCTCCCTTGTTGACCTTAAAAAGAAGACTCAAATTACTTTCTTAAGTGCATATGCCTTCAGCTTATGTTGTAAATGCCAGAAGTTGGTGAGATGAATTCCACACTAACCTTATAATTTAGATTATTAAATTTAGGTAGCAACTTCATGCATAGCTCCAGGCTATCCAGTAATTAAACTTTCTTTTCAAGTATTAAAAGTGTGCTATTTTGTTACCTCCCAGTTCATGTTTCGTTTTCAGGCAGCAAAAAGAATTTAGCAGATACATTTGACCCCCAAACTCTCCCCATCTTCTCCTTCCAGGCCTGTAGCTCCCACTCAATATCCACATCAGACAGACATCCAGATTCATGTAGTAAAAGTGTTTAATTTGCAATGTCATGTGGGCAGAGCCACCTCCTCTTGTGAGGCCCCTATGATCCCAGCCTTCAGCACAACCATTAGTTCCTTCTGAACAGCTGGCTCAGGGATACTGGACAAATTTTTGGATGCAACAGGAAAATTCTAGTTCATAAAAGGTGTGTAACTATTACAATTATACATTGCTTTGCCTGGAAACAAGGGAGATCCTTGGAGACATTTGGCTGAGATGGCTGCCAGAGAGCTGTTCACAGTAATTTATGAAATTGGATGATCCTCCAGACACTGGTGGTGGTGAACAAAATAGGAACAGAACAAGAGAGGTGTCTGACCTGGACATTAGGAGAGAATGTGTCATCCTTTCCTTGTAGAGTTTTGTCTCAGCTCAGGTTCTCTAAATTTTGGCTTGAATCTCCTTCCAGTGCATAACTGGGACAGCAGCAAACTGAACAAAATTAAATCAAAGTTTGAATAAATGCACGCTATGTATTTTTCTTATGCACTTGTAATAATATACTTCTAATATTTTCAAAGAGTTTTTACAAATAAGAAGTCGCTGTTGATCAATACAACTTATGGTGGCTCCTGTTTGGCAATAATTATCAACAAACTCTTCACTGATTTTTTTTTTCTTTTTTTCAACTATTCATAATGCTCTACAAATCATGAGAATATTTTCTTGTTAATAGAACTCTTAAAAACCGAGTTTGTACTCAAAATAGATACATATGACTCTTAAATAGTCAATGCTCCTAAAATACTGTGAGCTTTTCCCCGATTAGGATTTTACATAAGCAAATGACACACAATTAAAGTAATGGCAGTTACAAACAAATTCCTCATCTGTCTGAAGGAAATGTTTCCTGCAGCAGCTGGCAGCACACTTAGAAGCAAGACACACCCTTCGTGTCTGTGAAAGTGGAAAATGAGAGTGTGACTTTGACTACTGCCACTTCACTGCCATTATACCAGAGCTCTCCAAGCAGGGGAAGCACAATCCACACGTGTATCACGGTACCTTTTGGGGTTGTATGTTCAAGTTGTACTGGCAATGAAAACCCCATGGAGCAGTGGCAGCAAAGCACTTCCAGAGAGGAGCAGGAAGGGCTGCAAAATTGAAGCTACTCTGGATGCTAAGCTCCCACCCAGTAATAACCCACATCTCGTTGACACGGGTAAGTCAAACTGTTTGCTTCTTTCACTGAATAAGAAATACTCTGCCAGGATGATGTGAGAACTAGAGTCATTGTAAGGGAGGGAAGTTTTAAAACTGTTTGTGAATGCAGTGATAAATTGCAGCTGTTGCTTTGGACCACATCTTTTAACGAGCTAGTAGGGCTGCTTCTGCAGGAATATAAGCAGCTCAGAAAATGCCTTACTTCAAGAGACAGAAAGAGGGTAAGGGTGATGTACACACCACAGGGCTGTAGAGATACCACATGCCTTGAGTAGCTGAAGGACTTGAGGTGCAGGTCTTAATTTGGGGAAGGAGAGCAGAGATGTACGATAGAAATACAGGGAATTATCAATCACTATGGACTATGGAGTGGAAACACTGACCTTGGAGGAAAATAGTTGAAGAGCTAGAAAATAATATGCTGGGATGGTGGATTAACAGGCAGAGTCTGCGCTGGGGCTAGAGGATATTTATGTATATATATATATATATACACATGTATATATTTTTTCTCAAGTTTTCTGTAGAGTATAATTTTCTTTTACTAGGTTTGTCAACAGTTGTTAGGACCATTCAACAAGATGAATATACCCTACTGTGTGTGATAAATAAGTTGTACTTACATTCAGGCTAATTTATCACACAAGTTAAACATCATATCACCAGTCTCCTTTCTAACTACTACCCCTATGAAAGATGCTGGCCTGACTTGCAGAGCAGTACAGCAAATGTAAGATTACACAGAGTTGATAAGGAGCTGTAAGCACCTATGAAAATGAGGCCAACCTTATACTGGGGTATTGCACAACCCAGAGCTAATGAAGCAGCCACACTGCTGAACATCTCCTGTAGAAAACATTCATAATGAAAAGTACATACTGCAGTGTGGAGGCTGGTACTTTGAGAGTTTGTTGGTTTTTTTAGTCATCTACTTTTCCTTGAGCTTAGCAGTATCAATAAGCACAGAAAGACGGAGAAAGACAATGACTAATTTTTGCTGACTGTAAGCATGAAACTGTTTTATTTTATACCCTCTTTAGTCTATCAATGTGTTTGAATACCAAAATATTGGCACAATTTGCTAAAACACAAATCATGAAGATAGGAAAAATTCTAAATACAGACAACATAAACCCAAATATAAAACAAAATATGTCTGACAAGAAAGCTAGTTTCTTTCTAGGTTTTAAGATTTTTATTTTGATTTTTAATGCTGAAAAAAGGTCCATGTACATTTTCCAAATTTCATAACTTCAGGTGTCATAATGAAGTCTGTTCTGCTTACTTCTGAAGTCAGGATGTGGCTTATAATGTGAACCTTGCTAACCTGCCATTTCATCCTGCTTAAATTCCTGTAGGGCTGTCACAGCTTCAGCACAACTTTCTCTTTGCATGCATTTTTAAAACTAACATCCTAGAAGAGGTACTGAAAATATCACTTTGACCAACATTCAGCCCTACTGTAAAATGTCAGAATTCTTCTGAAGTTCATGAAGATTAGACTATACTCTGGCTAAATTTGTCCCATTGTTCTTGTAGAAACAAAGGTGATTTTGGTAGCAAACCTGTTAGAAGCTATTCAGTTCTTATAGTTCTGGTTTAGTGTTTGAAGGTCTTATTCTTCATGAAGTGTTTGTTGATCTATATTGAAGAACTACAATTTTAGAGTAAAAATTCCAAAATATTCTGTAATTACAGTATTTGAGAGATGAGAATATTTTTTGCAAAATCTAATGCAGTGCTGCTTGCAAGTTCCTTGAGAAGTGTACCGAGGGTTTTAAAAATGTGGTTGCAGTCCATACATGCCCAGGAGAACTTAGTGCTGAGAAATGATTAGAGACTATTCCTGTAATGTAATGACCTCCCTGAAACTGGCCATGAATGTATTAACAGCTGTACCTCCTCTTCACTAAATTCAAACCATTACAAAGCATTGATAGATTGAAGTGTTAGAAAGTAATTAAACTATAATTGCACAACAAAAAATAACTATTAGAATGGTGGAGAAAATAATAAACTTACCAGAATATTAATGTTTTGTTTTTTAAATACAACATAGCAATGTAATCCACTGGACTACAGCATCTTTTCTGGCACCAATGGGAATTAACAAAAGATTTCAATTAACGGTTTTCCTGTTCAATATTGTCAATTAAAACATGAGATGACGTTTAAAAAAAAGTCTACAACCACAGAGCCTTGGACTTCAGATAGAACTAATGTCCATCATTCATATCAACATCTTTACATGTTGAAGTATTTTGTGTAAATCAGTCTGTATTTACATCCTCAAAAAAGCAAAAAATTGGACAGGACTTCAAGCCTAATTAATTGCAATGAAGAACCTGATAATGTAAAGAGTTGGGCATAATTCACAGGAGCCTGAGAAGAGGCATTTTATCTGCACCCAGGTTCCAAAATACAGAAACATGGTATAATCTAAATTGTGATTCCTTTGCAGCATCTGAGCAGCCTGCACTAGTGGGAGGTGTCCCTGCCCATGGCAGGGGGTTTGGAACTAGATGATCTTTAAGTTCCCTTCCAAAACAAGCCATTCTGTGATTTTATGGTTCTATGATCTGTAGAAAAATATGCCTAGAATATTTCTGTTTTAAAAAATTATCAAGACTTGTGCTTCTCTTTTAAGGAAACCTTGGTCTCCTGATTAACCTCAAAGTGCTGGCAGAATCCAACAGTTGCCATTCATCAAAAATGACCCAATTGCATTAGGTATTTTTAAACTGAAGATTACCCAAACAGAAAAGATCAGGCTGAAATGTTCTAATTGCATCAATTACCTTAAGTAATTCATTAAAATGTCACAACACTGAGAGATGATGCTCTCCAGAGTTCATGTGTATATGATCTTGGTTGCTCTAATGTTTATTTTGTATCACCCATAATCATTTTACTCAGACAAGATGTTTCTCTGTGTATGTAAGTAGAACAATGAAAAATTTGATGTTTCAGGCCATGTAAAATGTGAAAAACTTGTGCACAGATCTGAAAACATAATTTTTTATATTTTATTTTCATTTTTTATGGAAATAAAAATCTCCTAAATAAATCACTGAGAAGACATGGACTATGTGATAATGTAATCTCTTACTCTGCTCTGTATTTACCAATATTCATAGATAATGTGTTTTAATTGGTTATTCAGTGCTCCAGTAATTATCTCAGACAGAACTAGAGCTTGTTTGTGTTTTAGTTTAAGCTTTAGAGGACAAAAGGAAAAAAAAAAGAGGGACCTTGATTTCTTGGTCTCACAAAAAAGTAAGACAAACTATGTAAAGTAAGACATAAAGGTATGTTAAGTAAATTGAAACCCAGTAGTAGGTTTTGAAGTGCAGTACGAACTTGGATACAAAAGTCAGCAGGCACCAGAGACGCTGAGGGATTGTAAGCACTTGACATTTTCAATCAAAATATGACATGATTATACAGTGCATAACTATATTTCTGAGAAATATTTTTGAAAACAACATCATTAGCCTAGTAGATGAAAGCATAAGAATATCCAAAGCCTGTAAGGCAAAGCTGGATAACATTAAGCACAAAATTACTTATTTTCAATAGTCAAAATAAGTAATGGTTGGAGCTCCTTCAGAATTCATGGTTTAAGGTTCACATTCAAGATACATTATGTAGAAATTAATATGTATTATATAGAAATTAATATGTTGAATGTGGAGCCATTGAAATGCAGAAGAGAGAGGAGAAACAATTGTGAAGGCATGCATAGTGATGCTGAATCAGAAGGCTGAGAGAGAGTTCAGAATATTTACCCCATGAGTTTTCCACCGAACTTTGAAAATATGGGTAGGAAAAAAACCACTTAAGGAATTTCTTCACTGTTTTCAGAGCAGAATATAATTCTGTGTATGGGAGATAAAGGGAAGGACCAAGAAAAAGCTAAAGAAGAAAGTGGAAAAATGCCAAGCTCGCAGCTGTGGTATTTCATTGCAAATCAATGATTAATTCCTAATAACACAACTTGAAGACACAAACATGTGATTGAGACTTTCGGTTTCCCAGACTTGCACTCTTTGCACTCAGCAAAAATAAAGGATACTTATTTATTGTGTGTATTTTCAGAAAAACCAACATCAATCTTAGATACTTTGCACCAAGAATTTAACTTCTGCTGTCCAGTTTGTAAAGATGCCTGTCAAAGCATAATATCATTGTTCAGAAACAAGCCCACAGCTAACCAAAACCATATCTGCATGATTCAAACTCTACCAGGTAAAAAGTAAATCTGAGCAGTCTTTGATTTTCCCTTGCTTCACAAGCCCTAGCACAACAATCTTGATTTTAAGAAATTAAGACTTTATTATATCCTTTCTATAGTTACTAAGCTGTATTTCCACAGTTATGTATATAAACATGTAAATGTGAGCACATATAAACCAATCATATTTAATGAATTATAAGACTGAGTACATTACTTTTGTGTTTCAAGGTTTTTGCTTTTATTTTTACTATAAATGTAAATCCTAAAATTATTTTCATTTGAAAATTCTTGGCATAACTTGAAACAGTGATAGCCTGTTTCACATCAGCATTTCTTATTTTTTTAAAAGCAGAAGTCTGCAAATGAAAGTAAGTGAAATTCCCACCTCTTTCACTTTTCTAACTCTCCTCCAAAGTCGGACCAAAGACTGACCCATCTTTGTGTGTGAGTCATACGTTAGCAGTTCTCTGACTCCCCAGTGGATCTTTCCATACTTTTAGAGAAGATGGGCAATGCAAGAGAGGGATTTATTTCACCACAGAATGATGAGAAACACAATGACTGCACAAATTTATGATCTTCTGTGAAAAGAGATCAGTGGGAACAGTGTCACCAGATACGTGATAAAATGTGTATTCTGGATAGGTTGGGGTTTTTTAAAAATAAATATTGCACAAACATATACATACATAATGTAGATCCCTGTATTTGTAATATCTGGTTATAAATACATGTGAAATAAGTAAAAAGCTCAGGGCACCTAAATTTGCTTTAATAATTCATCCACATTAATGAAATCCTAGAAATTTTACATCATCAGTGAACTACAAAGAGAGCAGAATTTTTATGTTAGATGGTGCAAAAAACCATAACTGATGAAAAAAAAAATTCTAGTAGAACTAAAGAGAGTGTCAGATGACATTATGCATGCAACTTTTATCTCTAAAAGCAGAAGAGACTCTTGCCTTGCTATAACAGAAGGATGGAACCAGAAGAAACCAGAGCAACTAGTCAAAAAGAAGTGAATTTTTTGCTATACATGATCTTTAATTCATACAGGTGGTACATAATTGATGATGAAAAAGCACAGTAGCTAGTGTAAATAATGTTTGAATAAAATTTCGTTCCATTTTATAGGTAAGTCAATATATCAATATTACTAGTATGATTCTAGGCAATTATAAGCAAGTCTAAGCCTCTCAGAAAACATGGATCTGTGTTATCTGTTGAAAATTATACTTTTATTACACAGGAAAAGATTTGGAAAGTTGTTTTAATTAAGAATAAAAGTAGATCCCAAGTTTCAGAAAACAATAAGCATTGGTTTATTGCCATCTTAAGTCATGGATTACTTACCTCCAACAAATATTAGCTAACTTTTCATTTCTTTCATCTAGAATGGGCCTTTTGATATTAGAAAACACTTAGAAGATAATGAAGATT
The DNA here is from genome assembly GCA_013397845.1 of Melanocharis versteri. NCBI lineage: Eukaryota > Metazoa > Chordata > Aves > Passeriformes > Melanocharitidae > Melanocharis > Melanocharis versteri. Next base: position 1,552,007 of record VZTG01007794.1, on the reverse strand, counting down.
AATAAAACTTACAGCACACTGTTACAGTTTCCTGCCAATTCAACACAGTCCTGTCAGAAGCCTTGTGGCATGATACCGATGTCATACAAAGACTTTTTGACCTGCCAAAGCAAGCCAGAAAAATTTTTTTTTCAGAAAAAATCTGAAAGTCACCGATGCTATTGAAATGACATATATTATAAAAAATTGACTTATCAATAAAATTGAATTAAATTTTATTTTAACATTATTTACACTACTTACTGTGGGTTTTCATTACCAAAAAGCAACCAATGTATTTGGCAAAAACTTTGACCTCAGATTAATGAAGATGAGAAATAAGAATGACCAAATAAAGTATGTACTCAGAAATAACAGTTTTTCCTCTCCTATGTGCTATTTTACATAAAAGCAGGCTTTGAAGATTTCAGGTGGAGTGCAGTCGCATGAATACTTACTCCCCAAAGCAGAAAATAAATTAAAATTGCAAAATTATATTACAGTTACATAAAAGAGGTTTCACGACAGCTCTGGAAAGTTGTCTCTTAATGTTCCCACTAGGTATTACTCAGCAGCACACAAGATTGTGCTTTGGTATTTAAAAAGGCAATGATTAAGTAATATCCTTTGTATTAAATAGCTTACCAAAAGGTAACGGTGCAACTGTTTCTTCTGGTCATAAAAACAGTGCAATTGTTTCTTCTCACCGTAAAATTTGTATAGAAGTCCGTATATTTTCACAGTCATCGACTGGGGTGCCCTCTGTACGTAATGTAAATATAGAAGAAAGATTATCATCTCAGAGAGAATATACCAAAAAAAGCATTTTGAATTGAGCTGGTACTGTCATCTATGTGTAGAACTCTAAGTATTCAGTATTTTGACACATGCAAAATGAAATGGTAAAGGGAGTTAAATAAATTCTTAAGCAATAGAAAAGTTAAATGAAACCATGAATGATTCTGATTTCCGTCATAAAATTGTAAATAGTATTTAAGCTAAATTCCAATAATTACTTCTGGCCTATATGGCCTCCTTTCATGAGTTGTATTCTCATATTCTAAGTATGTGGAAGAATTTATTTGTGCACAAAATCTGTGCATTATTAAATCTGAAAAGTTGATTTTAAAAGCCAGAAACACATCCAAATTATTTTAAAAATTAAGTTAACTTCCTTGTGGTGTTTGTTTATGCTGTAAACAGAATAAGACGTTGCTTTAGAATGTCTCATAACTAAAAAAAAAAAAACGGGCAGAAGGTAGATATTGATTTGGTTGACATTAACATGAAGACATTTTTGCATATTCTGTGTCATAAAACAATGAAAGCCAGGAGAAACTCCATCAAAGCCAAGGCATTCACGGTTGTGCAAAAGTGATTTGAATAGAGATATAGACTGTTTCCTCTTTGGCATCTTATCAGATACAATTTTTATCCCAGCACTGCATGGATTATTTTATTCTAGGCAGTGGTTCAATGTATGTTATAGATTCAGAGATCCTCCTCTGTGCTTTCAATATATATTCACAAGATGCAGAAGAAAAGAAATAGCAGCCGTGTAAGAACAGGAATAACTATTGCCATTGGCAAAGTTTTTTATCATGTATCAGACAGCTGCTCTTTAAGAGTTTTTATGCTTCCTTGTCTCAATTACAACAGCTTGCTCTCTCCAATGCACCTCCAGCACTGGTCATTGCATCATCTGCACCAACTGCTTCTCCCTACGCACCTGCTCCCGTTGGATTGCACTACTTGCTAGTATCTGCAGTTGTATGCAACCAGCAACAAGCCAAAAGTTATCTCTTGCTTGCCAAAATAATCTGTGTCCTTCAATTTTGATGTGTCTTTGGACACATAGATGAATTCTTTTTGTAATAAAAGGATGTGATGAAGAATGCAGCCTCTTGACACAGGAGTTGGAGACAAGGCTGTTTGGGAGTACGTTGTGAGATAGCAACAGATCTGTCATCCAATTTAGTGTGACAAATGCATATGAGGAGCAAAACATGCAATATATGCATTGTATCAGTGATGGGGTGGGCAGGCTGAACCCTATTATTACCTGGGAATACTTCCATATGTCTGTCCTCTCCCTATACGTAGCTTAGTTCACTTTCCTTTCATATTTTTAATAATAGTCCTCAAAATAAACTAGCAGTAATAAATTTGGCATGGTGATCTCCTATATGACGAAAAAAAGCACATTGTCTATGCTTATTCCCAATACTGATTTTGAAGAAGGGTGGAAGACGGGAATCCTTCACAATTGTGATTGACATGTTGAAATAAAGAGAGTGAAGTGACCTATGTTTTGTGATTCTGACTGAAGAAATTGTTACCAAGTCATATATCTGTCTAGCCTGTTAATGACTAATCCAAGCCTCTTCTGTTATACTGTTAATTTCCTGTGCTGAGCAGTGTATCTCTGAGATCACAATGAGCTTGGGATTTCAGCTTTACTTCTGAGGGTGGTGTGTTTATACTGAGTCATCCATCCATTCTGATGCCCTCACCTTTCTCGGAGATAGCTTTTAGTAGAAGTTTTGTTTTCTTTTCATTTGCTTGAAGAGTCAGATGAGGTTTAGGACTAGTTTCAAGGATGTTAACAAATGCTGCAGGGTCAGCTGGAGTGATTAGAGGCTGGTTCTGGGGAGCAGCAGAGCTATCCAAGTGATGGAGATCTCCAGGCTGAATCAGAGAACTCCGACTTGAGCTTACCTGCAACGTGAAAGTTTGATGCTTAAAATTAAAGACTCATGTCTACCCTTGCTCTTTCAGTGTCCTCAGCTTGGGTTTCAGGCACTCCCTGAAGAGAGATCATACTGAGAGAAGGCCCTTGCAATGGGTTACTGTCAGCATCGACGTGCAGCTGTGCCTGAGCTCGTGCATCACCTATAGCTTGAATTCCATTAGCAAAGTAAAACTTGTAGGAGAGGAAGAAAGCCATCACAGTATATATCGGGTACATCTGGTTGGTGCTGAGACCAAATGAGGCCCATAGCTACTTACAGCTAACTAACAACAGTCTCACTTAGCCCACTTCAAGCCCAAGATACCTTTTTTAATTATCATTTAAAAAATAACACCAGAGCCACTTCTATCTTACTGCTCCTAAACATGCTGCTTTCCCTCTATTCCAGTTCTCCTGTGGATTAAATTCTCATCTTCCTGCAGCTGTCTGCAACTTTTTTTGCAGATTGACTCACCTGCCTTCTTTAAAACTTGATTCAATCCCATGAGCACAACTTGCTGTGACCTTTTAAAGCTAGGTTCCACTTTGCTCCCAGCTTGATTAATTTTGCCTGGTTTTCCTCCTTCTGTGCTCTTATTTGCACATCTCTCATACAATCTATTTGGCCTTGTCCTCTCTTTACCTTTGTCTCTCTCTTCAGCTCTCTTCCTCCTGCCTTCTATTTACACTTTCAAAAGGAATAGGGCTCTCCTTCCTGTGCTCCAAATATTCTTCTTTTTTCCTTCTAATACAGCCCTTTTCCTGTCCTATTTTGCAAAGCCTTACTGTAATAGATTTTTCTCACAGTGACCTTTTGTTTTCAAAAGTGTTTGTCTGCAAAATTGCTTAGCAGTGAAACCTCAAGGATGTGTGCAATGGTAAAATGAAAAGAATCAAACCTGAGTGCTTGGCCCCTGGCTGCGTGTAATGTTCAGTTGTTCCTTCTCCCCCAGGCTTTGCCTGGATGGTTCAGACCAGTTTTCTCCAAAGCACCCTCACTTCATATGGGGATGATTCACATCAGGAATTACACTGAAATAGAGTGAACATAAGCCTGCAACACTGTCAGCTCCCTCCACCCTGTACACTCCATCCTCAACCAGAGAACCTCAGGGCCTGTCACAAACAACGTCAGTGCCAGGTGATAAAAACATTTTGGTGGAATGTAGAACATTCCTCACATTATTTCAAGCACTTTGAACATAAAAGTAATTGTGTTTTCGGACTACAGGAATACCATGTAATCCAAGTGATAAATAGCTGCCCTGCTGTAGAAGGAACCAGCCAGAAGCAATGCAGGCATAGGTGCACGCACATAAATTGGCTTTAGGGACAAGGATATTCTTCTGAATTATTTGGATTTCACTGTATAGATGTTTTTTATTGTTATTTTTATTATTTGTTCCTCTGGGGAATGAGCTAGGCACATATGATTCACAGTGCTTCACAGACATAATCTAATCCACCATGATGATACCTTCTCCATTATCACACTTATGGCTCTTCAAAGCTACAACTGATCTCAAACAGACATTTCATTCTTTCATTCAACACTTCTTCTGTCAAGTTAGTCCATGCTACGTTCATGCTCAAATATACATGCATAGCCATGGGTGAAAGAAGTGCTGAATTTTCCAGGAGCCCAATTTTCATTTAGGCTTTCTTCTGCAAGTGAAAGCAGTAATGTCTGGATGCTGCTGCTCCATACCTGTGCCCAGAATATACCTCTCTCCTGGTTTCTTTTTTAGCTGATGATCTTGCTCTAAGATCCACAGAGTATTGCAGGACTGCCCAGTTTATTACAAACTGGATGCCAGGTTGTATTCTGATAGTTTACTCATTGAGCAGATGGCAAATAAATCTTTAGAGGTTATGTCAAGTATTAATGGAAAAAGAGAGACCAGACAGAATTATGTTGCTGGCTCTTATTGAACAATCCTGGTTTATATGGTCATAACTACATGAGGGCAAAAACATCATCTCATTTTTACCAAAATCATTGAAAGTCTCCCCATTAGTAGAGAACATGTGGTGATCATAGTTTGAATGGAAAAGTGTATTTTTTTAGAGCAGTTGATGCAGATGGAAAAAATAGACAAGTGTTTTTGTACAGACTTTTTTTTTAGGTAAGACAACAGAAACAGAAACAAAATACTTCAAATAGCTTGTGAAAACTTGACTCAGTTTAATTATATCCATCAGTCTGAAAAAAAAAAGAGGTAGGAGTCAGTAGTCGCAAGATAGGGTGATATGTTAGCAAAGGGAGGAGGAGAGAAGTTCAGTAGCTCCGTGAGAATACAGAAAAAGAAGTAATTATTTCCTATGGAGCAATGAGGTAGGAGTGATGTTTGGCACAAGGGAAATTCTAAAGTCTTGATCTCATTATATCATTATTTTTGTGGATTAAAGTTAAGAGCTTCAATTCTTAGGCTTGGCTTTTAATGATACTTTGAAAGTTTTCCTTGACATCCAAGATGTAATGGTTGTTTTGTGAATGTTCTGCTAATGGTAAGATAGCTCTTCCAGCAACTGTATTTACACGTCTTGCTTGAAGATTCCTGTTATGTGCAAGTTACACATCCAAGATGTATGTATGTTGAATATCCTGCTGGATAAGTGATAAAGTTTAGAAAGATTATCATCTCGTCTCATAACTATCTAAAGAAATATGAAGAAAGGTGAAGAAAGAGAGGAGCCTGCTTCTAGAGAACAGTGGCAAAGGGAAGGAAACCTTAGCTCCTGCTCTCTTGTCTTCACAGAAGGGACAAAATAATAAAAAGAAAGTTAGAAGGGAAAAGATGAAATAGCCAAACTCTAGCTCTATAAATGAATCTTGACTAATATTAAAGATACTCTAATGGCAAGTCTGGGACTTTGGAAAGTGAAGAGCTACATTTAAGAAAAGAAGTTCTCCCAGGCACTCATTAAATACTTCCTTCTAACAAGCAGCAGAGGAATATGAAGCAGCACATGACTTTAAAAATGCACCACATTGATACATGAGACAATGAAAAAAAAAAAGAGCAAATTCATTAATTTATTGAGACTGGAAGTTTTGTCAAAGTTTGCTTTAAATTTGTCCATTTAAATGTTTATGCGGGCTAGTAGAAATATGCTGCAAAAAAATCTTTTTCTTCCTTTGTAGTCTGTAAGATTACATTGAAAAATCTCCTTTGAGCACTCTATTGCTTTCTGGAGGTCATTATTTGTTTACTTGCTTTTTTAATCCTTTATTCTAAGGCAAGTCAAAGTGAGTACCTTATCATATCAGTAGTACAGGAATGTAAACCCCTGATGGACAGTGACTTTAGGTGGACAAAAAAAAAAAAAAAATGGATAGGCATTTAGTGGGCTTGGTTTGCAGTAGCATCTAAGATTTAAGCTTTCTGGGATCAGAGGTAAGCAGGTCCTTCCTCTCTATTCTCCCCTCACCAGATCTGAGGATTGATATATTTGTTGTGGGTTTCCCTTCAAGTATTGTTTATAAGGTAATTCAGTGCTTCTGAGGTGAGAAATACAGAGAAACATTGTCTGCTTAGAGAGAATGTTCCAGAGGGCTTTGAAATTCCACCAAACTGGATACAGTGTTGGATGTAAATGAGAGGACAGGTGGGCCTTTGTAGCTACCACCAAGCAAAAGCAGTCTGGATATCACAGAGTATGGGGAAACACAATTGCTTTTATAAGTGAAAACTTTTCCCCTGCTGTTCTTATTCACTGTGAAATTGTCAATAAGCAATTTTTACTCTTTCATGAAGCATGACATGAATTCAGAGTAAAAAAATAAGAGAGAGAGCAGTGTTAGACTAATCAAAATAACGTCCTTATTGCGATGAGCTTAATAAGCCAAAAACATATCTTAATTAATTAGCTTTAAATCAGATGCTAAAAAAGTATCTCGGTTCTAAGTGGGACCTCAGATTAACTAATTAGTTAATGTTTGCAAAGTGTGTTGAATATGCGGAAAGGGAGGGAGCCTTTTCTGTAGTGCAGGATCTGTGCTTAGCCTGGGGGAGCGTGGTCTCAGCTGAGGCCCTGCCTGGAGTCTAAGTTTGCATAAAGGAGAGAATATAACTTGGTGATTAGAGTCAGCTGTTGCCAAAACATCAGGGCTCTGAGCTGAACTCTGCTGTTGATGTACCGTGACTGGCAGCAAGTCTGTTTTGTTCCTCTATTATAGAAGAAGAGTTGAAACAGACTCCTTTGCTAGAGCAGGAAGGTTCAGTCAGCTGATGTGTGTGATGCTCTTGAAAGGCCATTGAGTGATATTGAGCGTGAATTTAATCTCTTTATATCAACTGTGATCTAGTGCAGTCCTAAGGACTGTGCTGGTAGGGAGAGGGAGGATAACAAGTTCTCTGAGGCTTTCACAATGCCATGTCCGTGCAGGAAAACAGTTAGGTCTCTTGTTTTGTTGGCATACCAAATTGCTTTGATTTGCAGATGTACGACTGAGGTGAAGTGACCAAAGTACACAGGGAAGGATGGAAAAGATTAAAAGCAGAAGAGATTGAGGGGCAGCTCTTAGTGACAGGCAAGAAACACAAACAGATTGAAAAATGAGGGGAGGCATGAGGTGGGTTGTGACACACGAAAGGGCAAAATGGGTAACACATACTTAATAATAGTACACCAATTAATCTTCAATTCCTTTCTTGGCAAATGACAACGCATTATGAGAAATTGTTTTCTCTCTGAGAACTACTCAGAAATAGACCAGGAGGGGAAAATTCATGGGTATTTTACTGTTACAGAGTAATTTGAGCACTTGTGAAGGACGGCAGAAAGAATTTATCTGCTTGATGATGCTGTGTAGATCAAAGGTATTGTAACAAAGCAGGTATGTTCATGCGCCACTAAATCGGCTCTTTCTCACATCCAGATAAGAAGAAGATGACACTTGCTGTATTTTGTACAAAAATTTGTGGCTGCTTGTTCTAGTTGTTTTCCTCTTTGATGATCTGCCTATCCTTCTACCCTCTCCTAGACAACCTGCACCCCTGACTCACCACTGACTGCTGCAGAACTGACTTACTGTCATACAGAACTGACATGTGTCAGGATACTCGGTGACTGCCTCAGAGTTTGTGTTCCTGCCCAGTAGAAGACATCTGTTTTACATTAGCTTTATCTATGAAGTCAGAAACTAGCCTGGTCTCAGGCTCCTTCACAAAATTACCGAGTAAAACATAAAATACTAGTGCCAAAACAGTGTTCTGTGATGTTCAACTGACAGTAGCCTGAATTAAAGGACCCAAGCCACAGCTCTTTTCCATGTCCATTTACTCACTTCTTTGTATGCAGTATCATGCATTTCTCATCGTTAATCTTATTTGCTACTATAAGTTTAATTTTCATTATTACTCAAGTCCATTAAAATGAAGAAAAGCTCCATTTCCCATCTACAAAATACTTTTTTACAATGTTTACTATTTTAAATTCCTAAAATGTATTTAATTTATTAGTAATTTCTCCATTCTAAGGAGCTCCTTATATGTTCAAGTACAAAAGGGAAACTTTTATTATATTTTGTCTATTTATGAAAATTTCATACAAAATTCCAATGAAAGCACACATGATGTATTAAACACAGTTGCTGATTAATTAATTTCAGTATTATTTCCCTTTCATTCTTAATATTTATCTTTGCCTCAGTAAGGGCTGTTGCATGCTGCTAGAGGCTTTTCTTGTATTGGAAACAATCATTCCTATCTCTATACTTCAGTATATCATCATCTAGAATTCAACAGTGCCTACAAATAGCATCTAATATGCATTATTATGGATTTGTCAGCAATTAATTTCATCTTTTATTATATTGACAATTTATCTACCTTTTCTTCTCAACTGATCTTTAGACCTGACTAATCTAATTACTCTTTTGTTCTTCAAAGCTGAGAACAACTTGACTCATCTGAGGAAACCAGGACCACTGAAATGGTAATGCACAATGAAGCTGGCTAACAGGGAACATAAATTCAGGTTACTTCAGTATCCTTTCCTTGAAATTCTACTTTCTTAAAATTTTTGGTTTTTATTTTAGCTATGTTCTGGCACACACTCAGAAGGAAGAATATGCCATCCTCACAGAAAGTAATAATTTAGAATTCATAGTCATGCTGATTCACACTGGAAACACTAGCCAACCAGAGTTATGAGAAAGTACAGCGACATCAGGGATCCTAACGCTTCCATGATGTAAGAACAAAACTGTGAAAACTGTAGTGGTTTGGCATGAGAGTCAGGTTAGAGTTTGACTGTCTTCCTGTGCACATAGAGATGAAGCTGAGTATTTCTTTTGCCTACCTATTCTCCTAATTATGGTGAAGGTAATTTCAATGGGTACCCTGCAGAGTGAAGAGCTCAGATTATCCTAAAGGCCACACATCCCCAGATCTCAACTTCCACGTGGATGTTGGAGAGGTTCAAATACTCATATAAGGACAAAACCCATCCCTACAATTCCCACCACAGATGCAGGACAGGGACCAATGCTATGGCCTCACCCTTATTGCTATTACTCTTCATCCTTATTACCATTACTCTTTTTCTCTTCTTCTAGTCTTTACCCTTTTCTCTCACAATAAGTTCCTTGATCCCTACTCATTTACTCCCAGTAATCAATTTACTTCTTTACCTCAGCTTTTGTACCCCTGCCTATATTCTTTTATTCTCAGTTCATCATGAAAATATTCCTCTACTTACTTTTCTGAAAAGGGCCTACTTCCCTATCTTCCATTTAAAGAGTGCCTTTGTTGTTGTGTAGGCTGCAGTACTATTTGGAAGATGCAAAGAATCTGGCAAACCCAAAATAAAACATACAGCATATGAAACAATAATAGACACTGTTTGCAACAAAGAGCAATTTTACAAATTAATAAAATACATCAATTTTAAAATCGGCAATTTTAAATTGGCCCCTTTAAGTAATTCCAGCTTTCCTTTGAATGATATTAAAAAATCTGATAGAGTGCTGCTAGTGTGAGGTGTGCTGTCAGGGGACATGACAGTGATTAGTTTTGAAGAGAAAGCATAGACAAAGAGGTTTGATGAAGTAGAGCACATTTTCTTTGTTTCTGCTTAATTTGATGCAGCAGGGGATATAAATATGACTCTTGGTATCTTGGTTCAAAGAAAAGGAACACAGCAATCTCTTCTCACACAAAATAAAACTCAGCTGAGCCATTACTCCCAAATAGATCTGGAAGTTTTGGTAGCTACTTACTTTTTATCTGACGTGTGCTTGTCAAACCCACATTTAGATCAATTTCATTGCATTTTAGCTTAATGTGATAAGGAAGAAATGTTTTTTAGGAGAACCAGATGTCAGGTTCAAGACAGTTTCTGCTTTTATCAAACCTGGGCAGTTGCTAGCTAATCTCTTGCACATTTGGTCCAAAATACAAACACACATAATTTTCAAGTGCCTTGGCAGGACAGACCCAATGTCAGAACAACAGCAGTAAGTCAATACACGTGTTCAGTGCTGTCAGAGGGAGAGCAAAGAAGACTTGTACAGACTGGAGGTTGTAGAATTGTGGGTTTTTTTCCTCTGACACAGAAATGTGATGTTATCTCCCAGGAGATGAGTTTGATTTAAGGAGTGAAGAATTCATTCTCAATAGCTATTGTGTTGAGGCAGAGATTCTCAACAATCCTCAAGATGGTGTCTGAGCAAGAACTGTGTATTTTACTTCAGGTGATGTAATTCAAAACAGACTATAAGAATCTAAGGAAGGTAAAAAAAAAAAGGTAGCAAAGAAATTTAATAATCTACTGACAATATCCACTGCAGCCTGAGGAGTTCATCAAATTAGCTATAATTTTTTATCAGCATTATTAATTAATTGATTGATTAAAAGAAATCAATGTAGTTAGTGAAACAATACACTTAGCAGAACTTTCAGATATCACAGACAAGAAAAAAGAAGCAATGACTATCTAAACCACATAGTTCACATACTATCTTTAATCTGAAAAATTTTCACATATGCTATTAGTTTGTAGAAATGTGAATAAGTAGCAAAATGAAAAATACAAAAACAGCTAAATTTATCTCTAATTCTGTGTGGTTTTCAGGCTGGGGACTAACTTTATGCTTTTCAATGTTTGCTTCCTTTTATTCTTTTTCTTATTGTGAATGTTTTAGAGACTTTCTGAGCTAATGGCATGCCTGATTTCTTCAAAAGGTCCTTCTGAGTTCACAGCAGGGAGCTTACAGTTATCAATATCCTCTTCTTTAACCGCCTATCACTGCTTTCAAAAACCACCAGGTTTGAGCTGAAGCTGTGTTTAGCCGTGGAAGAGAGAAAATACACCAGTCATGCAAATTTCTCTGGTAAGCTCCATGCTCGAATGCTCTGTGCAGGAATGAGATGTCATGTTAAGTTCCATACCTAAGAAATATTTCATCCTTATCTGAGTCTGACAAAAAAATAGTCAATTAATGCTAGAGGTGAGCATGCCCTACCCTCTAGAAACTAGCAGCAGACAGTCCAACATAATTTCATACAGTCCAATATTGCTTTAGCAAATAATGCAACCATGCTGATTGAGTATTCTCATATAAACCCCACCTCTGAGGAAATTCTGTCCTAGAAGAATGACTTTTCAATGTCACAAGCAAGTGCAAAAAATCCTCCATACCACCTTTTTCATGTGCAGAAACAATGTACAGATGAGGTAGAAACTGGATCTAACTCAATCCTTTCTTCAAATTCTCTCAACCCTTCAGCTGATCCCAGCTGAAAAGCCCTGAAGCTCCACTCCACCTACTGGGATCCAGCCTATTGGGAATCCATCTTCTGGTGTTGGCTGCAACTTTCCATTGGAACAGTCACTGTCACAGCTAAGGCTGTGAAGATTCTTTGAGAAATCTCTTCAGATCCGTGGACTGTGGGAACTCAGATTGGTGAGGACAATGCTTGACAGTACCAGAGGGTCTCTGCGATTACTCCCACTGGCCTCACTCATAGGTTTGGAGAAATAACTGTTAAAAGATTAGACTGTCACTTTCTCTTGCTATCTACAGGTCCTCAGATACCCTGAAAAAGGGCAAAAGAAGATGTGTGTGAAAGTGGTGACCATTTTCTTCCCACAAAAGGAAGCGTTCTCCTAAGAAGCCTTTGGCTATAGAGAAGCACTGATAGCAGATGAACAAAATAGCAGAAGGAATTTAAAAGTAGATGCGTAGAAGGAGGATTGTGGCCTTCTTGATGTCAATTTTCTCATGCTTAGAAGGTGGACCTTGAATAAGGAAGGTCTTTGACTCTTTGCTGACGAATGTACGCTTTTTTCTATTATCGCCTATGTTTTACACACCTATTTCTGTACTGTTAATTGCAGCACTGGGCTTTGAGGCAAGGTGAAATGAGGTCTCCTTACTAGGCAAAGTTTTGCTATAGCAGCTTCTGGTAGGAAAAAGTAAGAGTGACATAAATTTGCTTCAGTGTGGAAGAAATAAAATATAAAGTGATATTAGTATAGCAAAACCATAAATTGTGCCAGCTACAGAGCTTCATTTGCTAAGCAGCCTGATTCAACCTGGTACAAATTCAGAGTTGCTTATCAGCAACTCAGCGCTTGAAATCCCAATCACTGTCACGGGACAGTTTGACATTGCCTTAGCACACAAACCTCAGTTTCATGGGACCCTTCCATACTGCTAATGAACTAAAATAAGGAAAGGCGCCATGTCTTTAAGTCACAAAGGGAATCAAAATGCAAACCCCATGACAAATTATTAATATAATTCATAATCCTGCAGAGACAAAATGTATTTCAGGTAGAAGCTAACAAAATGAAAAAGAACCTAGAGATACTTTCCTGATTAAAGGACAATTGTGAGAGGTATTTTTTTCAGTGAACTTATTTTTTTCTACCAGAAATTCATGTTGAACTATTCGGTTTGGGAGGAGAACTTGAATGCAAATAACTGAAAGAATCCAGTGGATCACTGTCATGGTGGCTAAGGGGCTTAAGTAGATGACAATATGACATATAGGAAGAAGTGAAGGGAGTTGCATCTGTTCAGTCTGAAGAACAGGAGGTTAAAGAGGTATCAAATTGTAGTTTTCAATTACCAAGTAGATGGCTTTGGAGAAAATACATGGAAAAAGGTCAGTGTCTTTTTGAAAGTGCACAGCAAAAGGAGTAGAGGCAACACTCACAAGTTGCAGACAGGGAAATTCCAAAGAGGAGGAAAACATTCCCCGAAGGAGTGTGCTTAAACTCTGAACCCAGCTGCCCAGATGAGTTGTAGAATCCCTGACAATGGACTCAAAACTCCTGTGTACAAGTCCCAGAGCTGCTCTGACTGAGCAGGTAACTGTGCTGTGAGCAGGTTTATGATGTCCTCCAAAAGTCCCTCCCAAGAAAGTCTCTAAATAGTATTTAGAATAACTTCATAGTTGCTGGATGTCAGAGTAAGTATAACTGAAATAGCTGCATTAATGAAAGGCAAGGTCAAAAGGTACTACGAATGCATAGAGCTATGTAATCACAAACTCTCTGTCATTTCAGCATGAAAAATTAATTGAATTTACTTTGAAAACTGGGTCAGAGACAAATTGCTTCATGGATAAGGCTCAGTTTATTCTTTACCACATCAAAATCCAAAGCTCAGTTTATCTAAAAATAGTTTGGGAAAAAGAATTGTGGTTTTGTGCTAACACTCAATGTTCTAGAAAACAAAACATTCTCTGACATGTACTTATACATAAGAACATCTACAGAGCTGATAAAATATTGATTCAGCCTATGACTTTGACAGTGTTCAGCTTAAAATGCTCTGCTTCAAAGATGTGAAGACTACTGGGCAAGTCTAAACAACCTGAAGGATGAAGAATTGATCAGCCACTAAGAAGGGATAGTGAATAAGAAAACAACCTGAAACTAAAAATTTTGTATTTGCTGTAATTCAATCACTGTTTATTAGAACAATGCCAAACATTTCCAGTAGTGCTGTTCATTTGCATTACACTTTTATATACTTACATTCACCATGAATTTAAAAGGAAAAAATAGTCCATGTAATATTCAGTGGAAAGCACTGATGCCACCCTACTATGAAATTAAAAATGTGGTTGTGTTCTGAAAATAATCACCACTCAGAGCCCTTCTGTTCACAGGTTAATAATCTTATTGAAAGGGTAAATTTTTCATCACTGTTTACACTGAGGTACTGAAATTAAAACAACAACTGCAATGAAAAATCAATTATCAGTTAATGACCTCAATGTACATCATTTGACCAACTAAAATTTAAATCAAAAACAATATTCAGTTTTTGCCTGTTAAACCATAGCATTTAACTACAGAATTGGCTCACTGAAGAAACATTATAGATAATAATGATACATACAGGTAGATGTACACAGCTGTGTATATATATATATATAGCAGACATATACCTGTCATTATGTATATGGTCTAAAGATGTTTAATGTGTTTGTCCTATACGGTTGCTGTAGTGCAGCATCATTTAAGATAATATGAGCATAATCAAATAACAAACTTCCACCACACAGAAATTTTTTAATATCTTGTTCTGTGAGTTAGCAAAATTCTGTGTTAAATTGATGCACTATGGTTGTCACTGACTATTGTAGTAATAAAATCCAGTCTTATCAGTTTCTGAAAGTGAACTGAATTGTATGGCCTATTTTCTCTGAATTATCTGTGCCCATCTCTAGGAACGCTAGAAACAGGAACACAGGTTTGTACAGTGCCACTCTGTCACTTTTTCCTGTGTCCTTTTTAAGACCTTTTCACTGAGAACCTAACATTTTTCTTCAAGCAATTTGTATCTACTGTGACACTGCTCTTTTTCCTGACAAATCTTTTCTGCAGAATTCATTAGCATTCCAAATCATCTTTCTACATCTTTGAGTTCATTTTCCCTTTCTAATCACCCTGTTTCATGCTAAGGAGAAAAACACATTAATTATTTATCCCTCAATTTAATGCAGTGCTGAATAAAGAATAGCCAAATGGCTTCAACTTACACTTTACACTACAGGAAACACTGAAAGAGGATTAATTTCAGTCACTATTATTCTCCAATGTGAGTTCTCTATAGCAGCTGCATTAAATATGTTATCTAACTCTTCTTTTGCAGCTAATTTTTCCACAGAATATTTTTCTGGGATCAAGAAGGAAACATATGCAGCTTTAGCAGGATGAAAGATGGGTTTTTCTTATGCAGGACTTATCCTTTCTGTGGACTAGGACCCTCTCTTGCTAACTTAACAATACATAACAACAGAAAAGGACCCCTCAAAAATAGTCACAGAACTACTCAGAGAAGCTGTCATTGATTGTATTGTTGATCAATTACTTTCAAAGACATCAGATCAGATCAAACTCAAAAGGAAATGTATTTTAAGAAGAAAGGTTTACTTAAAACATTAACATAAGCAACTTAAAACAAAACATAAGCAAGTAGGTAGGAAATTCTTGGTGAGTAGTTTTTACTTCGTAATACAGGAACACATTTGTAATGGTAAAGAATTTTTTGCAAGAAGTAAATCATAGATCATATTTTAAATAGTTCTTTGTCATAGGGCTAGTTTTGCACCTTAATGTATTTCATATTTTTAATATTCAGAACATGGTTTTAACTTCAAAATAATAACATTTTTTACACAAGGAACAAGAGATTCCTCTCTAGCCAACAAAAAAGCACTCAAAACCCACAGTCTGCTTCAACAGGGAAGCTGAGAAAAGCAGAAAAAAGTGCACCATATAAAAAGGTAGAAAAAAATTCTTTCTGTTTCATGCTATGAGATGAACACTTTTCACTGTAATGATTAAGTAATACAAAGGCGTTATGTCATGTGTCCAAAGAACAGTTTTGGTAGTAGGAGAAAGTTTAAGAGTTTTGGTCTTAAGAGATTATATTCCTTGGCCTTCCTGTTCCCATGATCAATTAATGTTGTATCTTCAAAAGTTGTATTGTCCCATCTAACTTAATCAGCTTTAAGGACAAAACTCCTACCCTAAATCTATATAAGCCTGGAAATTTTAAATTCTGTGCATTAGAATTTGTAGAGTAGCCATTTGGTAGGTAAAAGCTGAAACACTTAAATATTAATGAATTTGTCACCAATGCACTTAATTTAAAAACTAAACAGCATTTCAGTTACTTCTGGCTTTCTGAGGACAAGGAATTGAACCAAGTTCAACATTATGATGTAAAACCTAGCAGTTGTTTCGAGCAGCTCATTTATTATATTGAGTATATCATCATTGTTATTTACACTCCAGTGTGATCTCCCAATGGCAGGATATACATCATTCAAGTTGATATTTACAAAAGAAACACCAGGTACTGTGGAGAAGGATTGGGGAAGAAGCCTTTCAGTGAGATTTTTCCTGTGAGAAGCTTACTATTCTTGCCTCATTGTAAAAAATGGCAAAACTCACAGTACACTTCAGCCATTGTTTCCTGCAGCCATTTGCAAAGCAAAAAAGGCAACATAGCAACTATTTGTAATCATGTTTCTGAAAATATTTAGACAGATGGTATGGTGACAAGATGTTGGTAACTGCAGGTTTGAAAGAAAGCATACTTTCAAAATCATCTTAGTCCACCCATTTACAACAGCAGCTTAGCATAAACAATATTGCTCACATATATGAAAATTTCAGAATATATTTCACTTAAAAAATCTTCAGAAATTTCCCTGGCATAATTCAAAGCAGACATTGTTAGGCAGTTAAATTAGCTAACGCAGGAAATAATGATAGTAAAATAGTCAAACAATAGCCATGAGATACCCATATTCTTCTAAAAATTGATTAATAATGCAGCAGTGTATAATCCTTACACTTTAAAATCTAACATTTATGTAGCATTTAGTAATATTGAATTTCATGTCCTTTTTATCCTTTCAATAAATATTAAAGAGATAACAGCCAATCTCCAGCAAAATCTGTGATAAAATTTCCCAAGTTCTTCAAGGAAGACAGGACTTCAATAATGTGTCTCTGGGAAAGGGTCACTGCTGAAAGTGTTCACCATAGAGTTAAAACCACTAGAAAAATATGAGAGATTAAAAAAAGGTAGAGTCTTAGGGAACAGAAAAGATGACCTGGAAAAAGCTAAGAGAACTCAGATTAATCAAAATTTCACTTCAGAACATTTGCAATACCTCTCTGACTGGAAGAAAATATCTTTAAGAGAACCACATATTTTCACTGATGTACTAACATAATTCTAAACATATTTCCTCTAAAAATGACTTATCTTTTATATCAGCAATTCCATATTAATAGTATTGAAATAATTTGAATTTAGTAATTCAAAAGTGATACATTTGTCATACATCTGAGTTCCACCACAGATGCTCACTGATTTCAAGTTTTTGTGAAATGGAGGCATGTGGACAAATCAGCCATATGGCTCAAAAGCTCTCTTTGTCCCAGTGAAGATGCTTGGAATCTTATGAAATAACTCTGCAATGTCTACATCAGTCAGGGTAGCTCGGAGTTCATTTCAAAGACTGTAAGGGGAGCCCATAAAAATTGTAAAAACATGAAACAGATCAGTAAATAGTAGTTAATAATGTAAGCATACAGATATATAGAATTGCTATTCAGAATCTCACCTGAAATTTCATAACTCTATGGGACTTGAAAGTTTGGGTTTTTTTTTTTCATGGTAGCATTCAAATTAGAAAGTGCATTCCTGACTCATTAACAACAGAGAAAAATGCTCCTAGAATGAATGCCAGCAGAGCGATTTTGACTGTACATTTTCAAGCTGAAACTGTATCAGACAGATAGAATAATATAAAATAAATCTGCCGGTCAATGAGTACAGATGAAATGGATACTCTTGGAGACAGAAGTTCTGTCCAGAGTGGCATGGTTCCATTTGAAAGTAACAATTTCTTGCTCCATATGTGGATATATCTGTGCTGTCATCAGTTTTAGTGATAAGAAAATTACATTTCTGTATCTAGTAATTCTTCCACTTGTTTTTGATGCTGCTAGAAAGTGGTTTATACCTGCTGTGCAGGTGACAGTGCTTTGGACACAGCAGCACTATGGAATGCAATGATAGTACGATAGGAATTTCTGGCTATTTTTCTTTAGACAACCAAGGAAATCAAAAGGCATCTTTAAGATTGCCCGTGTATGTTTGCTCAGCCACACAATGTAGGCACTACTCTGAACAACTGCATGTAGGACCCACGAGCACAAATAAACACATTCTCAAGGAGGGAGCAATCAAGGAAAAAGATTAATTGAAAACTTATTTCCAAATATACTTTGCACTTCAGAAGAGCATAAGTTAAAAAAAAATAATTAATCATCTTAAAAATTAATCTTCAAGATTTACTTTTGTTTTTCAAAGCTCTGACAGTTCTTTTCCCTTCTGTACTTGTTTATCCATTCCTAGTGAATTTATTCCAGTTCTGAGTTCCCTAAAGTCTTCTCAGCAAGCCTACAACATCTTCTTCAGCTAACACACTTCAATTACACAGAGCTCATCACTTTGCTGGGAATAGATATGCAGCATACTAAATAGGGGGAGATAAAGACTTCTCAACTCACTGTCTACTCAGTTGAAAAATACTGTTTTGGTCTAAACTTTACACCAGGGAAGACCTGCCAGGTGTAGCAGAGGAGCCAGTTCAGTCTCACAAAATGGTTTGGTGCAGAGTGCTGACTTAATAACATCTAAAAGTGGAAAGAACAGTGCCAGCAGGGATGGAAAAGTAAACAGGTGTCACTGCAGGAGAGAGCGATATGCAAAATTATCGGTATTCTTACTGCCTCCATTTCAGGAGATCATAAGTGGACTTATGAAATTCCATGATAAGGAAGAAAATCAGCAAGTCAGAAAGTAGAAAGACCTGCTACTCTCTGTTAAGTCTGAATATTAAGATATAGCCATTGTGTCACTATTAGCAAAGTCAGACAAGTGTCAAGGTCAGACAGATGAAAGTGCCATGATATTATTTGCTGGAATGAAGCTTGGAAATCAAGTTCTCTGCTCACAAGGCCAGGCAATCTGTATTCTCGTATTCCTGACTAATGAAAGCCTGATTTTGTATTTAGTTTTGAATAGTTTGTGCATATAATATCTATGTTATTTTCCCCAATAGTAAGTGATTTAATTTTTATCTTAAATTCTAAATGAAATGTGTTTTCTTGTTACCAAATTGGGAACCACAGAAGTAATTGTCTCAGCTGACTACATTCTAGCACGACATGTCTGGATTTATTTCAAAGATGTGTTGTTGGGGGTTTTTTTTCAGTTAATTAAATCAATAGATAGCCTGTAATGTTTTGCAGCTAAATTATCGCTTCCCAACATACATCATATATACTCATTGTTCCAAAACTTTCGTAGATTAGGAACCATTGGCACTTGCAGTGGTAGTAAGTATAATGCTAATTTAGATCTGTATACATGGAGTAATTGATTATTATTTACAGTTTGGATGAGTTTGCCTTGAGTAAATCAGCAAGGAATATTCTGATCCAAACACTTTCCTGAGAAGGACAGTACTTTGCTCTCCTTTAAGGACACCTCAGTTTCCATATCAGCCGATAGTTTAGAAACCTCCCCAGGGAAAACAACTAAAACAAACAGTAACTTTTCTACAAGTTTAAAGTCTTCTTTTTTTTCTGTCAATCCAAAATCTTCTTTATGAAAGTTCTGTCTGAAGCCTTAAGGTAGATTTCCAACAATGAAAAGTTTTATTAAAGTCAAAACTACACTGCTAGAAAGGTCTTTAAAGAGAAACCCAAGCATTGAGAAGAGGGGAGAAAGAAGGACGGGAAGTAAAGGTCAGAAGCCAATACTCAAAAGACATCCAAAGATGCAGACAGCCTAACCTTCAGTAAAGTATTTCTTCAATATTTTATCAATGCAGAAATGAAAATACACAGTGCAACTGAGGTAACACAATCCACTAATTTCTTCCTTCACTACTTAGCTGAATGTTATTCCAAAAGTTTTGAAAAAGGAAAACCACATAAACAGCATTCCCTTGAAAGAGGACGTGGAAGATAAGGTAGTTCAGAAACTGAACTTGTGTCAACAGCAATGTGATGCCATGAAAAAGAAATTATTGTGTACGATTATTACCAGATAACACTCATAATGAAATTGCTTCACTCTGCTCAATGGTGGTAGAGTCCCACCCGGGTTGTGAGGCTGACTGCTAAGCATTGTAATGCGTAGCAGATGTGGAACAACTGAAAAGACTGCAGAGAAGAAAACATCATCCCCAAATGATCTACAAACTGTAGTGGAAAGAAAATGGAATCTGTTTGCTCCATGGAGAGAAAAAAGAGCAAATATAAATAAATTTATCAAATACCTAGCATTTTAGAAAATAAGAACACAAAAATTCTGCAAGTGTACTCTGAATATGATTTGCAGTAATGTTTGAATTACAGCAAGCAATATTTGTAATAGATGTGAGAAAAGACCTTCTAATAGGAGAACCAAGGTCTAAAAAATTGCCTGGTTGAGGAAACACTATAATTTTGAAAACGGTTGTATAGTAATTCAGGAATTATGGCAGGCTGGTGAGGATTGGTGAGATAATATATTGATATTCTTCCAATCTTATTTGTTATCCAATGAATAGACATGTGCACATATGTACAACTACATATTGCTTATTCATATTTTCAAGAGAGTCCTTTCTTATTTGAAGAACAAAAGAGCAAAAGCATGAACACACTGATAACTGTGCAAAACCCCAGATTCAATTCCTGGCTTTTGTCAGATTAGTGCACTTTATAAGTTTTACAAATATGACATGGATAGCAATTTCACAGTTGTTTTTCAGAATACACATATGAAATTCAAATTATCTGGTTTATTGTTAATATTCATGCCACAGTACATTCGACAACTGCGTAACTAATCTTGCTCACATATGATGGGCAAGTCTAGGTTTTTGCTAGTTTCACTGAGTGATATTATGTCACCAATATTTAAGTACTCTTCCTGGTGATTTCAAATGGAAGTTCTACTGAAAGTAAGATGACATAGTATGATCTACTGATATTAAATTGCAAGTGCATACATTTTAAGAAGGAAGATAAGCATATAAAATGATTAAAATCATAGGTTTTGGCATGCTGCTTTATTTCAGAGCGGCTAAAACATGAGAATAATATAAGATAATTTAATTGGTGATAAAATAGATTGTAGAGCTATGTAAAAAGGAGTAGAGATTATAAGCGGAACACTTCAGTCGCATAAATATTAATTTTAAAAGAGATACTTGATCCTATTCACCCTCTAATATCCTTGGAAGACACTAATTATCATGGTGATATCACAACTTAAACTGGGCAAATCAGGGCCTTCGCTTTTATGTAAACACACTACATTGTCCAAAACAGCTGATCCTCATAAGTTTCTATGCTAATTTTGCAAACTTTTCGAAATTATTACTTTGATCCTGCAGTCATAAGGGAACATATGGCTGCTTAGGTTTTGAACCAAGGCTGTCCACATTTAGCTCCACTTCGTCACAGTATCTGCTACATTTCCCAAGTCTTATTACGTTCAGATTAGTAGCTGGATCCTGCTTGACTGGGAAGTGGAGCCAAGGCTGTGTGGTACAGAAAAGGGCACCCCCAATTTTGAAATACAGCACTGGCCAGCAGTTGTCAGTTGACAGTATTTGTACCATCTGTCAAGAAAACAAGAGAACAAGCTGGATGTGTTTGCTCTCCCTCGGGAAGCAAACATGATGTGTGGTGTGATGATCCCTATCTTTCCAACTTGTTTGGAGTTTGCTGACACCCCCCCTGAGACCTGCATGCCCACCTTTCCTTCCTGTGGATATCAGGAGTAGAGAAGAAGCTTGTGGGTACTGCCCACTTTGTATTCAGATGTGGGTGTTCCAAAGCACACTGGGGTACAGTAATATCCAAGACCCTCAAACAGAAGATAAGATTCCAAAGGAAGCTAACAGTGGAAAATATCAAAAGGTTAGTTTCTCATTATACCTACACATTCATACTACTCACAGGGATGGTTTTCTGTAGTTTTGTGGTTTTGCACTTATGAAAAACTGCCTAGAAATCTGGTTCAGACTTACAACTGCAAAGTTGTCCATTCAACTTGTATAAAATTTTTAGTAAGAACTGACATAACTGTAGAAGAGAATCTACACAGGGAATAAAACTTCAAAAACTAGAATATTCAGAAGAGAGACAAAGGCAGAACAACAGCCAATACTTGCAAGTAAATAATTGAGAGATTCAAGCTACTATTAGGATGCAATCTTTTAACAATAAGGAGCTACTAAGCCACTGTTTCTGAAATCTCAGAAAATCTAAAAGCTTGAGTGAGTGTAAAAACCAACCAATTTCTTTCAATAGTATTCAGCATTCAATTTGTCTTAATGTGGATGATAACTTATCCCATGGACTCCCCTCCTTTATGGAACAGGGTCACAGTTCCCTAAACTTACTTTTTAAAAAAACATTTTTTTGGGGTAAAATATACCAAAAAAAAAAAATATAGGGAAATTTTATATACCTTTAGACAGGAAAATCCCATGGACAGAGAAATTCAACTTGGAAGCACATCTAGTCAAAACTCTTCTAAACACAAATTACCAACCTTCATCAATTATTGTTTTGAAGAACACAAGGTAGACAATACTTTAAACTTGAGTGCTAATATTTATTGGCAAACACTGCCTTTCTGATAGTCAAGACTGTGATTCTCCAGTTCCCCAGCTGCTTTTTCACTATTAACCAAGCATTACTCAGTACAGACAGGTAATGTTTTTAGGAGCTGATTTATCCCTGCAAGTCTAGAGGCTTTGGTATCAGGAATCTTCAAGGACAGTCAAAACTAATTGAGCACAGGTGGAACTACAAAATGAGTAATGTACCAACAGGGATGGCAGTCCTGAAAAGTGCAACCTGACTGGTAATTAAATACAAGTGTGTGTCAGCTTTTTGCTGAGGGTTGAGAAGTAACAGTCACACCTTTTGTTTATCTAATTCATTCTTGATATAACTCTGCTCTGCAGCACTGAAAAAGCAAGCACCTGAGGTCATCTAATTGAGAAACCAGGCTTCTTACAGTGTTAACATGCATTTTTTGAAGCCTGCAAACATCTTGTCTTTTAGAAGAATACATCGGCACAGAATTGTCTCTGACAAAACTCCATATGAGTATGTACTAAACGAAATATAGTTTCCTAATACAATTACATGATCTGATAGAAATTCATCCCACTTTCATAATTTATTCTCAATAACCATTTGTAGACAGCATAAGCAAAATAGGGTGCATGTGAGAAAAGACTATTTATTGCTGTGACATTTAAACATCTAGAGGCGTTAAGCACTATATTGAGTGTTAGCAGAGACATATCAAAGATAAAATAGACACCTATTTTTTCAGTTTCTATTACACTAATCAGCAAAGCTATTAATTTCCCAAAGTGCTTAAATGCATAAGGCAGAACTGAATTAAGTAAATTGCCATGATTAATTGTGAAGATACTTCTCAAGGCTGTATTTTGGCCGACCTTCATGATTTAATTGGCAGTGCTGTAAAATATCCAGTGTCACATACAGAGCTGGTTGAATAGTTGACTGCAAGTGTTGGAAGAAATTTTCAAATTTATAGTATTAAGATAAGAATCAAACACCTGCCTTCATGTTTACCTACATATAAGACCACACCTCTGACATTTGGATCCTATATTTCAGCTCCCAACATCCCAAGGATTTTGCTGCCTTCAGTAAGGCATCAAGATATAACAAGTTGTGCTAACATTTTCTTCCTGAATTTTTTGTATTTCTCTCTAGAATGTATTTTCTTTCATGTGAGCAGATCTCTAGCTAACAAAGAAGTTGCAACAATTTGACTTACCAAATTTCTGGCAAGGATGTGGGTATTAATGTGCTCTATAGCAAACGCTGGTGCTTCTCATTATAATGCCACTATCCCATTAGAAAAGCTTATCTGGCTCTTCAGAGAAAATACGGCTGTCGTAATTGAATTTATTCCAAAGGTTCATATCTGTTTCGTGATTTAAGAAAAGAGCGTTAATGTATCAAACCCTTCCAGACATAAAACAATCTAAATAAATAGATCAGTGAAAACTGTGCCTATCTAGAATTTTATTTGTCCCTTGTGCCTTTCATTTTTAGTAACGGCCATCTCAAAATCCATGGAAAGATGTCAAGTAAAAAAGTACTGGATTAAGTATCTGTAACTTTTGCAACAAAAAATAAATAACCAACATTTATGAAGTGAATTAGACATATTAAAACACTATCTGATTCTAGAACAATCTCTTTACTGTTATTCTCCTCTAAGACAAAAAAATTAGAAAACTCTGCTAAAGTTTCTGAATCACTCTGAGGTTATTGTGAGGCCTCAAATCTCTGAAGGGAAAATTTCTTCATGCCTTGAAGAACTGCTACCTCAACAAAAGTACTGTTCTTGAAATGACCTTCTGTCAAGGATGTATTCAAAAAATTTCTATACTTGCCTGCAAGGTAACGGGCAGGAGGAATTAAAGTCTTTTATTTTTCAAAAGTCATTATTTATGGAGAAAAATCATAATTCACTAGACCAACAATGGATAGATGGACACTAAATCGTGACACATCCAACTGACGTGTTAGTGCATCTGTCATTTGCTTACTCCTGAAATCACAGGGTAAGACATTCTATCACAAAATAAACCCTGCATAGATGCCAATAAGGCAATGGCAACATATCGTTATGTAAATAAGATTTCCAAACCACTTCCTATTTCTGAAGACGCAGCAGCTCATAATACTACATTCCATGGATTCTCAAGGGTTCAGAGATTATGCTTGTATTCTTCTTAGTGAAGATGGTGAGGCTAGAGACTAATACTTGCCATTGATCACTGCTCTGTGTGTTGATATATATAAATCTTCAGGGAAGCTGTATTGCAGCCTTTCAATAATTAAAGTGGGCTTATAAGAAAGATGGGGACAGACATTTTAGTAGGGCCTGTAGATATAGGACCGGGGGAAAAACTAAAACTAAAAGAGGGTTAATTTAGATAAGATAAAAGGAAGAAGTTTTTTACAATGAGATAACACTAACAGATTGCCCAGAGAGGTAATAGATGTCCCATCCCCGGACACATTCAAGGTCATGTTGTATGGTCAGTCTGCTCCCATTGAAGATGTCCTGCTCATTGCAGGGGAGTCAGACTACACAACTTTTAAAGGTCCTCCAATCCAAACCATTCTATGATTCTATGATTTATTTTGGATTTCAAAATAAAAGGATTTTAGAATACAGAATAATTCTTTTTGTATGCTTGTGAGATGACAAGAGCCTACAGATATTTGTAGTAATGATAAGTCAGTGCCTCATGACCAGTTCTTCTAACCTGAATTCCACTGGAAATCTACCACTTAAAGAAAAATAGAGCCACCATTTCCTTTCTTATTGTCTAAAGTATAGGGAATAGAGCTTCTGCTTCATGACTTGCATCACTTAAAGTCTCTTTTTCATAGTCATGTTCACAGTAACTAAATACAACAAAAATAAATCCTTGACTAAAGATCTATTCTGTTAGCTGTCTCAAACGTGACGTGGTTTAGAATGAGATCCAGTTTGGATGTAGGTGAAGTTTGTCATAATGGATTTTATGAAGATAACTTCACAAGGTACCAAGAATTAAATTTCCACAGAAATTGAAAGTATGCTTGTGCATAAGCTATGAATGCATGAGACTGTTATCATGAAACCTCGCTCTGATATTTGATTGGCATTGCATCTGGTTTACCCAAGATCTTCTGAAAAAGGCAGAAAACACTTGCAAGTGATATTTGGTAAGGTAAAAAAAAATTCCCTGGTTCTCTCACAAAAAGTAGCATTCTATATAATGGTTCTTGTGAAAAAAGGCTGAGAAAACTCAGCCTGTTGAGTCAAAAAAGATAGAGAGGCTTTAAATGCTCTTTTCATCTGCTTAAAGGCACACTACAGAAAAGACAGAGCTCGTCTCTTACTCTCTCTATCTTCCCCTTTCTGACATTTAAAGAAAATACAAAGAAAGAGTATGTGACTCTATCTCCAATGTTTTAGCAGACTGCAGTCAGGCACAAATTGTTTTATAAAGAACATTTTCAGAAAAAAACCAATGTATTTGTAATGCCTGTTTAATTCCTGTTCCTTTTACTAGATTACTAGATCGTGGGGAGGTATTTCATTAAGAACCATCACACAGAGCAAAGCACACTGAATTGTGCCCTTTGTGTTTTATTTGGTCTGCACTGGATACAGAATGTAAATAGTTCTAAACCATATCAACTAATGCATTAAAATGCATTTGTATATCTTTGTCAAAGTACTTACAACAGACTTATTACCATTGTACTTATTATTACAACCTGCCTTCTTAAACAATGTCTATAAACCATTGGTACCTTTCACAACCAAAAAACCTGCTCTAAATTAACAGGTTTTTATCTTTACTAACCAACAAATAAGGTCAATAAAAGCTTTCTGAACAGTAAGAAAATTTCTGCATGAGAAGAGAAATGGTAATCAGCCTATATCAAAGTTCCGAAGTTTAGCATTTAACCCATGAACTTCTACAAAGCTTTTCAACAGGTCAGTGGTACATTATGTGAGGGAGCATCTGGTACCATAAACTGGTACTACAAAAATATGAAAATTATTAAGAACTCCTGAAGAGTGTGTTTAATGATATTCATCATACTAAGAAATTCCTAGCTGGGTATTCCCCCTATATATCTGATTCCCACCAATAGGCAACAGTTGTTCAGGACTGCATCCTTATGATGGGATTGGACTGCCATGCAATTTTTAGTTTAGGCTTCTACATCACCATTTTGTGCCTATACTCTGCATGGTCAAGACCAGGATGACCTGAGATGGCCTCACATTTTCAATACAGTCTAATTCTGTCTGGTGACTCTGTAACTATATCCCCAATGTCCTGTCAGTCTAGTCCATGTTAAGCTTCAATCATGTGTGGCCTTTTCTCTCAAGTACTTAAAAAATGCCTTGGCTGGACCATTTACTGTCTGCCTGCTTAATCCCACCTCACAGTCATTTCTGTTGCAGCAGCTACTCCTTTGCTTTCTTGCAAATACTTAATGGTGCTCCAAAATGGCTACTATATTTACTACAGTAAATGTCGTCTCAACATAAGCATTTCCAGATCCTTCTACATGAACTATTAGAAATAAATATAAATATAGATTTTTAGCAAGTTAATTAAATGCAAAATACATGGTAATTTGGCCAGCCTACCGGTGCACACTGCAAATATTATTTCTTGCACCATATCTCATAACAGCCTCCTGGCCCAAAGGGAGACTCACAGGTTGTGAATTTTTTGTGTATCTCAGCACTTCAGTTTAGTTGATATGTATGTAATCTATTTCAAGCAGTATTTAACTGAGGTGAGAAGTACTACACTGGCTAAAGAATAAAACACAGGACTAGATCTCCAAAGAAAAATAAAACTGTGAAAAAAGATTGTTATCTGTTTTATTGCATAACGTATCTTTAGTCAGGAATAATAGTAAAAATAGACCAACAATTAGGGGGAAAAACCCCAGGATTTATCAATGCAGCCAGTGACGCTGCACTGAATTTAAATTATTTAGAAGATTCAAGGTGCCAAAATGTTTCTATGTAAATCAATTGGAATAATAAAAACCCTGTCAAAATATGTTAAGTTCCTTCAAGAATTTACTTTAAAAAGAAATGTAAATCTAATGAACAGCCTCCCTTGTAAAATCATTCATTTATTCAAAGAGAAAATAAAGTTTGTAGCAGTTTATGCAGTAGCACATATTATTTTCTTCACATATAACTAAGAGATGAAAACCTTGATCTCCAAACAAAGCACAGTTCAAGCTTAACTACTGAACTAAAACTCTTGCTCCATGGCATACATACACACACATTCATTCGAAGGAATGTTTTTTGTCTCCATGAAGACCTGAACACTGAAGTTGCATGTGTCTTGACATGTTTTTTTTTATTGCTGTTTTTTCTTTTCCCATATCCCTTGTTTCTCATTTGCAGAATCCCATGCTGTTTGCCTAAGCAGTGATAAGGAGGACAGCTAGTAGCTGCACAGTTCATTGCAAATGAAGCAGCACCAGAGCTAACAGCAGGGACTAAGGCTCACTAAAGCATCTTTAAGTTAGCCCTGAAATGAACAGAACACCACTGGGGAATTCAAAAGAAACACTGTTCCCAACATGTTATCTGGTTTAGAAATCTTTAAGAGTATTAAAGCCATACAGAAGGACCACAGTTTGTTGAATACGATGACACTCTTCATCACTGTTTGTTTATATGCTCTGCCTTTATTTTTTAATATTATATTGTATTAGCTAGTTACCGAGTATATAAAAAGAAAAAACAAGATTAATCAAATTCATATTACCATTTGGATTTTACTTAGCGGAATTCCATATTTATTCTGTGGGTTGATTAGCTTTATCTTCTTAGTTAAAAGCTTTGCTAAAAATAGGGGTGAGAAGTAGCGAGAAATGATTCGGAAAAAAAACAACCAAACCCCTGAAGCATTACAATTATCTGTTTCAGCTCAGATAAAAGGCTGAAAAAACCACCAGTGTCCCATGATTCAGTGAATCCAGGTCTGCCTTGTCCTGGTCCCTTCCTCTGTCACCTACTAATGCTTTCCGAGTTTATCCAAGACTAAGGATTTTTTGTCAAAATTCCCTTGATTATGATTCTGCCATCCCTTTGCCACTGCACTGATGCTCCTCCTTCTTTCATACTTCCTTGAGCATTTTAGCCTCACTGTGCAGTATGGGCATTAAAACTGAAACAGAAAAAAACTCTATGGGCTATCTTGAACTGCTACAATAATTTTCCATGAATATTGCATTATATGTATTTTCTGCCAGTCTGCTGTTAGCTTGCATAAAAATGTGTGTTTTAACATTGGAAATTACTTAAAGAACTTTTAAGTAATGCAGGTCACCCATGTGTTGGTCTCAGAAAAGTAACATCTGGAGGACTGGACTCTGAATGTGAGCTCCTCACTGGATGCAGTTTTTAGAAGCTCTGATGGCAGCTGCTTCTTATACCTCCCCTCACACACTGTTTTTGCTTTTCTATGGCTATCCATTACCCAGGCTTTCTCCTCATAAGAAGCACAGAAGAATAGGACAGGAACTCTTGTAGAGGTCTCTGAATTTGGCTGAAGTGGGTGAATCCTGATAAATCCAAACTACTTTAGTCTGAAAGCAATTTCTTCAGTGCAAATATGGATTAGTTTGATTTTCTCAGGTGAGAGTTCTGGCACACACAGATGCACAGAAATATATTCTGTAATATGCATTTTATAGCAATCCTTTCATACCTGATTCTCCTCATAATTATCAGTGCTCTACAAGTCTCTTGCCACTGCATAATTTAAAGGAAATCTCAATGAATACTTTAGCAATGCAGGAGAGAGAGGCCTTCAAAACACTGAGATATGGCATATCTGGTTTTATATACAAGCATCTTTATGAGACAGCTGAGATGTCTAGATTCTAAACTAGCTCTGAATTTTATTTAAAAAAATAAAATATTAGTACTCAGTTCTGTTTCTACATCAGTAAAAAAAACCCCAAAACACTGAAGGAAATGGGCAATCTCCTTTTGGAAAGCATATTCTAGGGAAAAATATGATATACAAACATTGATACACACTTTTCAGTGTTCCTATAAATCACTAAAAATTACTGTCATCATTTTATATCTGGAGAAATTGACAGGGAAAAGTTAGCCTCTACATGATTTATCTTTTCACACTCCTAGATTTCCTAGTTCAGGGGTTCTCATCCTTTTGATAGCCAAGACTCAGCTCAAAATATTGTCAGGTGAATCCAGGTCTGCCTAGTCCCTGACCCCTCCTCTGACATCTTTCAATCCTTCCTGAGTTTATCTAAGCCTCAGGATTTCTGCCCAGTTTCCTCAGCTATGCTTCTGACCCCGTCCTGCCACTGCATGGATGCTGCCTCTTCCTTCTCCTCCTCTCTACCCCCAGCTGTAGCCTCATTGGTGCTGAAACAAGAATAACGAGCCCATTGCATTGCATCTGATTGTGTCCATCGTCATTTTGATACCTCTGCTTGGGAGCAGGGGGACAGTGCAGAGCTCTGACACCAGCCCTGCGCAGAGCTGGCACAGATCCATGCAGCTCTTTGCTTGGAGTGTCTTAGAGAAAGGGTCTAGTCAGCAGAAACCACTTTCCTAAATCACATCACCTTTTGTGGGCTTCCATGTTTATGCAAGGACAGTAAATGTGAAAGAAGCTGTGTGAATTAGGCAGTAGGTCTTCCAGTAAAATATCTGCTATATGTTAAAACAATAATTTCTTTCCAGTTGGAGAGGAATTTCACTGAGGAATTTATTTCACTGAGGAAATAAAACACATTATCATCATCTAAAGTCACTGGAATTTGATGAATTGATGATTCAATTCAATGATTCATCAATGTGATGAATCAAAATAGCTTTGTGAGAGTATGAGCATCTAGTGGACTTCTAATAGGGTTCAACTTACAACATAATAATTTGCCTCTAAGAAGGATGTAGCTTTAAATACAAGACTTTAAGAATCTAACAGTAAAACCCTACAGAGAGAGAGATGCTTCCTTTTGCTGCTTGCATATTATAAAATGCATTTTATGAAAAAGTACCTGATTTTGTCATGCAAATGGAAAATTTAATCAGTGCAGCTGTAGGAATCTATGTAAATTTTAAAAACTAAGTTGTGCAATTCAGACAAAATCAATAGCTTCCAGAATAGATGTTTCCAAGCTATTATGCCATAGATAATTAAAACTCCAAACTGCTAACAGCTACTCTCATGAGGTACCATGTATATGACTGTACCCTGAGCTTATAAAGCAGTCCTTCTGGGTTTTCTACTTGAAAGCATAGAATAGAAAACACCATATATTGTACATAACTCTGTAAGATTGATATCGTCTAATCCACTACTATAATACTCCAAAAGATGAAAAGGCAGTAGCAACTATGTCAACCTTTCCACCTACCAGCCTGTTTCAGATGAGTGCTATCTATCTTTTCAAGGTATCGGGAAACTAAATGAAAGTGAGCATGGAACAAATGTCTGATGGGTGATTTATCTGGCATTAATGCTTTATACTTGGTGGGGAAAAGCAAGCTAGTGTATGCTTAGCTCCAGGCCTCAAAGGGAAATATTAAGATGGACTGAGTGGAATAATCTCCTCCTCACTGCAGGAGAGGATGGAGCTACTGGTAAGAGTTAGTGGACTCAACAGAGAAGGGTGCAACTGTAAAACGGGTGATTTTGTGGCAACAGGGGGAGACCAGACTGCTTTATTCAGCAGGCAAAATTTGGCTCACTGAGCCGTTCACTTTAGGAAGGGAGCACAGATGGCTTATTGACACATTTATCAGTGACAGGGCTTCAACTTCTATGCAACTTTTATGAGATTAATGTTTCTAAAAAAATTTCAGTAATTATCTATTTAATTTTTACCAAATTCACCCTCAAGTCTCACTCCCTTCAGTTAGCATAGCTGGAAGCAGATGAGGACCTCTAAAGCCATACTCTGCTAAACACTGAAATACGAATTAAAAAATCTTCTTGCTTCCCACCATCAAAAGGTGTAAATCTCACTGGCATTACTGAGACTTTTATGAACAGAGAATAGAAGAGGAGTATTTGACAGACAGGAGTTCTTTCATTATTTCATCTCTTTGCAATGCACAAAGAAGAACAGAATGAAGTGATAAATGTCACTACAATTTGGATGAACTAGTAAAGAAAAACTATTTTTGTCACAAAACTGGGTAAGATAGTACTGGATAAATTGATCAAAAGTCTTGCTAGAGCTTTGTATGATATAACAGAAAGCACATTCTTTTTAAAATAGTCAAAATTGTAGTCTATAGTACCTTCTCGTTGTCAATGCTGCAGATTCTTTATATGAAGCTTGAGTATATATTATGAAAATGAAGGAAAAACAGCTTTCTAGAAAAGAATACCTCTGGGATAACTTGTAGTTTATGTGAAACTAGTGATTATGCAATGCAGTTTCTTTCTCATTCTCAGTCAAACTGCTGAACAATTTTGCACTGCAACATTGAAGAGAGTAAGAAAACAGAAGACTGAAACAAGAGGAGAATAGCAAGGAGCTCTGCTATACTGCACCACCTCACTGGTCACTTCTTACTCAGTCTTGGTTCTCACAGAAAATTCCAATCCATCCTTTCGTTAGTCCTGGTGATGTATAGAGGTTGACAAAATAAAATGGCCCTTGGAGATATGAGCAATTTCTTTTACTTTGAGAGCTGAAGGACTTATTTACGAGTTGCTGGGGTTTTTTTCTCTCATTTCCAGATTCTTCAGAATGTATCCCTTTTTCTTTTTTATTACTCTGTATTTGAATACAGTATTGATTACAGCTATTCAAAACTTGTAACATATTGGATAAATAATATCAGTAATTCCCTGTTTCTCAACTGAATGAACATTTCCACAGCTAAAACATCAGCTTTTTCAAATCGAAACAAACTGCAAATATTCCTCTATGTAACAACAACATTCACAGCTAATAAAATGTATTCTGTTTCCCCTGATGTGGGAGAGGAGAATTACTATAACCCAGCATTAAATTAAGTTTAATCATAGCAAACCTTGTTCATCCATTCCTACAGACACCATGACAAAACATGGCTGATGAATAAAATATGGAGCATTTTCACATTGTCTTAGTCATTGTCTTGACTAAGCTGAGGCAATACCTAAAACTCTGTTCCCTTTGCCTCTGCTTAGTCCACAATATGATGGAGTGACATATGGTACCTTCTCTAAAAAATTATGTCCACTTAAAAGCAAGGATCAAATGTTAAAAGAAAGTAAAAATGGCCTTGGGGCTTGAGGGAACTGCCAAGTTCATAGGGTCTGCTTTCACAAGCAATTACATCATGCAGTGTTTTTCATGAGGTGATGACACACCACTTAGAAGTACTGAGTGCTTTCCACCACTACACTAATCATTACTGGGGAGCTGTTCCCAACTCTCGTGAAGTGCACCCATGGCTATTTAATGTTTAGTTTTTCTAATAATAAGGATGTGCTGTAATTTCAATTTCCCCCCCTGGAATCACACTTTGAAGAAATCCTTCTATTTCCTCATCATTTTGAGAAGTACATCTGCTTTGGCAATGATTTGCAATACCAGAAAGGCACAGAGAAAGAATCATAGACTAGAAGATGTCCAGAAAGTGCTTGTCTATACTTTTAAAGTGAAAGTCATGCCTGCCATTGACTCGAGACATCACAATGGAAAGATTTGCCTAATAAGAGGAGCACCAAAATGTATTTGCCTATCTAGAATAGAGCTTCTTTATATCCTGTACTAAAAGTTGTTGCATTTCATATTTCAACTTCCATTTTAGTGTCTCTCATTGTGTTTAAACACTGAGAGAATCAAACAACCGGCAGAAATTTCTGGGCAATTCTGCTGACCAGTGTAGTGAAAACAACACACCCTCTCATAATCAAACTGACAAAATCTTTCATGCTAAAGCTACCTATATATCTAGGGATTTATTAGTGCTTTTCTCTTTGAAGGTACCTGCAACACATCAGTCTTTAAGATATTTGTAAAAACCTTCAAAGACATCTTGAAAGTTTCCTTCTAAGTTTGTAAGCACCGGAATGTATGTACAAATCCTTCTCAGATTGTTAAGCAGATCAGAAACCTGTCAAAACAAAGTATGGAGGAAACATTCCATGCTCAGATACAGTTCTAGGTGCTGGAATGAAAACAAAATACAGCCAAGATATTTAATTTTCTGCTTCAATGATACCAGGAGGCTGAGGAACTACGGTCACATAATAATAGCTGTAGTTTAATGGATCCTTCACTTGATATTGCAACAAAAGAACCATTGGTTGTTTTTCCTGCCATTTCATTCATGTACCATCACCTTCCTTCTCTTACTTGTTTTAACTAAAAGGCTAAAACAAAGGCTTGAGAGGGAGAGAAAGCCAATCTGATGAGTAAGGGTAAACTGTTATTGTTAAAGTCCTTTTTCTGTCTTCAGAACAAATTGCCATAATAGACTAACTTCGTAATCTTCAGTTGGAAGTTTCAGAATTCTAATGAAATTACAGCTGTAGGCAAATAAATATCTCCTAAGTGACCTAGATAGCTTTTTCCATTATGTATTCTGTGACAGTTTACTGTGACACAGAGCAAGAGCACATCTGACATATTTCTTCCCCATGAGCAGAGTTTCTATTATATTAGAGTTTGCTTGTTCCAAGTTGACTCCTTATTCCTTCATTGCTTATACTATGAGCCTATACCTTTGCAACAAACTTGCAACACAACCAAAAACCTGAACATTAGGATCCAAATTTTAAAAAATTTTGTAAGATATTTAGCACTGCAGTTATGGAATATCCAGTTTAAGACCCTTATGGATGGAAGTCTTCTGGATTTTAACTGGAGTTACAGATTTCAATGTCTCTGGAGAATGAGGATGAACATATCTTGAGCCAAGCAAACAAAAATGTAGACATCTCATATCTGTGACCCAAAAGAAAGTGGTAAGATACATTAAGATTTTTAAAGGGTATCTCTATTATTATTGAATGATGAAACAAATGATCCATATTTATACTAGGTGTAATTAAGTGGCATTGTGTCGGCTCTGAATTTGACAAGTAACCTCAGAAGCCACTTTGAAAAGCAAAATTTAAGTATTGGAGCTTTTGCAAAATATGACTGTGAAGTGATCACTGAAGACACGAATTATGAGTAGTAAGACTTCTCTTTAAACCAAACAAAAATATTTTAAACTGAGGCTTATCAAAACCAGGGCCTTTATAATGGAAATAGTGACAAAGCATCATAACAAAATAGGATGTTACCACAGAGAACAGGAAAAAATAATGCTAATGAAAATCTTAATAACATAAAGAATGGCTGAATTATTTGCTCTACCTATATAGTAAGAAAGTGGAACATATAAACAGGTATAACTACTTTGCAGGCGGAACTTCATCCTGGAATGTCACAGAGGAAGCAGTGTGGTCATGAATAAAGAGTTCTCACATTTTTCCTTTTTTTCTTAGTTTGAAATAAATGTACATTTTCTCTAAAAGCTACTGAACAACTATAGGGAGATGAACTGTGAGGATGAGACAGATTTTTTCATCATTTCAAAGGTTTTTGCAAGGTTACTTCATTTACCTCATTTCTTCCTTACTTAAGGAATATAAACAACAAGGTGTACTGGGACCCTGAAGCCAAGTATTCTTATTGATATTGATTTTAATGCAGGTATTCAGATTAAAAGTGACACAGTAAAAGAATCAGCCTTGTTGTGTGTATTTTTCCCATCCTGTATGCTTCAATACAATTAGACAAACGCAGCAGCAATTCCTTCATTAAAATTAATTTTGTTTTTTACTTTAAAGACAAATATATCATCTTTCTGGTGTGAAAAATTATCTTATACTTTGCCAACTAACACCAAAAATCTATGAATAAAAATATAATTCCTTGTGGATATTCAAGTAAGTCTGCTACAGCTTCTAAGGCAGTTTTATTTTAACAATTAAATTCTTCAGGCATACATCAGCATAAATCTGTAAAGATGTTGGCAATTTTTTTCTCATTATTTTTCATACTGTGATACATTTCTAAATTTATGCTATTTTTCACTACATATATTATGGTAACATTGCCCAATGAGACTTAGTTCCTTTTGTCCTCTATAAACACAACTGCAAAATCCAAATCTTGAAGATAATGGAATTTTTTCTTAATCAAGG
The DNA here is from genome assembly GCA_013397845.1 of Melanocharis versteri. NCBI lineage: Eukaryota > Metazoa > Chordata > Aves > Passeriformes > Melanocharitidae > Melanocharis > Melanocharis versteri. Next base: position 1,516,454 of record VZTG01007794.1, on the reverse strand, counting down.
GGAGAAGAGGCTCCCACTTCTGGTGGTAGAGAAGACAGTGTACTCTCTTGTCAACAGAAGCCTGTCAATATTTGAAAAACGTTCTTAGCTGTCACACCTCTTGGTCTCTGCTAATATATGAGAAGTATATTCTCTGCTTGGTTCATCATCACAGATTACCCTAATTTCTCCTACATAGAGGGAAAAGTCTCAATGTTATTGTTTCTTTTTCTTCAATATTAAAATCACAGAAATCTCCAAAAACTAAAAATAATCCAGGTAAATATGAAATCCTGTCCAACTTTAAAATTTCAGTCCTGTGCTGCTACAAAATCATTCTCAGTAAGGCAGCAGCCATGCCTTAGGCACTCAAGCTAAAAGAGTTACTGTCTTTTTACTGACCAACATCTACAGGCACATAAGTGCAGATTTATTTATGTTGGTATAAGCCTATTCATTCTTATTCAGCTGCAGAATACAGGGAAACAAAAACCCTGATTTCAAATTCCAGTTCCTGAAGCAGTGTTGCATAGGAACTACAGATGTTTTAATTAAACGCACGGGTTTGGCAGATTTTCCTTTGGAGATGACTTGCATGAGTTAATTATGCAGAATGTACCACCACTGAAGTCTAAAAAATATCAGGTGGAACATCTTTATCCCCTCGTTCCTGGTTTGATGCATCTTTCTATAACTTAAAGAGCACTTATTTTCCACATAAACCTGCAGCCAATTTTAGGTAAGCATGTTTTTCCTGTGTGACATTAGAAAGCACTGCCTGTCGCAATGCAACAGCTGACATCAGGTAGAAGAGTCCTTCTGCTTTTGTTTGTGTGCAGGTTCTGTGGCTGGAGGCTAGGTGACTTCCAGGTGCAGTGTTCATTTTTGAAATCGGGAGTTGGATCTATAAAACTAACACAAGGTTCATATTTTCAGCCAAATCTTTGTTTCAGATGTGCCATGGCAACATTCTTCTTACAGATTTATAAAAGTTATATCCTTTTGATTTGTGCAATAGAAGTCATAAATCCCAGAGCCAGTAATATCATTATGGTAGTGTCTTTAGACAGTTCTGCCCGAGGAGCTCGGACTTCCAGGATTTGATTTTCCATCTCCTATTTAAACAGTCATAATATTTTGCAAGAAAGCACTGATCAGGAAGCCAAATCATTTTCCTCCAAGACTGGAACAATAATAGAGCATTGCTTGTCCTCCACTGAAGCCTTAGACCTACAGACTAGCAGTAAACTTCAGAAAATGGTCACAACATTTAACTACACCTCAAAATATCATTGTACATTTGAAGTCTGCAGCCAACAGGCTTCACTGCTGACAGTACACAGCTGGTGTTTAAAGCTGTGCAGAGATTATAGTATCTGCAGTAAATACATCAGAGGTTTTAAGATACTAATTGGATCTGCTGTAATTTGGAAATTCCTATGTGACTGGGAATATGCAATGAATCATACTCAGCCTTCTCTGCTGTTAGCACCCAGCAGGAATATTTATGACAGTAGCTAGAAGTAAAATCATGAAGGGCACGCCATGGTCCTAGCCCTGGATGATATATGTGTATACATATTGGGAAATGTAATACAGTAGTGTATTTATTACCTCCTATGGCTTTGCACAGGCTCTTGTCACTTACAAAGATAATAAAAATTGATATGTGCATTTAAATAGGGCTTCCCACAAGTTTTAAGTCACATAAAAATAGGCAATTAGGCAACTAGATTTACATAATGCTCAGAACACTTGCTAAGGTGATTTCAGCACAGATTTTCAATTAAATTTTTAAGATGTTATTTTCCTTTCATTCTTTTCTTAATTTGAATATTCAATATATTTTTATTTGTGTTGTAATGGAAGCCTTACCTACTAAAAAGTGGGTGCTGTCTTGATCATAGTTTTTAATCTAAAGCCTGCTGCCCATAGTTCTAGCTTGCATTAATTATGTTTGCTGTCTTGCACTGATCCCAGAGAAGTGAAGATCATTATTCAACTTATAGACGAGCCTACTGTTTTCTACAGGCCTATTTTCCCCTAAACTAGGAAGCTTTGTTCTTGTAACACATTTGGGTTTGGAATCAAGCCTATAGAAACAGAGAAGGATTTTATTGCTTTTGAGAGTTCACTTCAGGCCGTGTTCTTGAACTGGCAGAAAAGAAAGTATGCTTATCCCATAAGTTTTTTTTGCAATTAATTCTGTTCAGTCCTTCAGAAGAAGTGTGAGGGAGAGAACAGTGTACTGGGAAAGCAAGAGAGAAAATACGGCCTATAGCTGGAATTTGACCCTCCTAAACAAAGATACTTGTCCATCTAGGAATACAGTTGCTGCAGGCTCTTTGTACAATCAAAGATCTACAAATATTCTTACATTATCTTAATTATCATCGGAAGATTTCTTGCTCTTTCTCTAGTGACTAAAGAGAGGAGAGTTCAAGTTGAACTCTGTCATCTGTAAAACACACCTAAAGATGGGTCTGGATGTATTACATCTAAGAAATAGATGCCATGTTTGGTGGACGATTACTAGATAGAAAGACTGGCACTAGCAGGTAGTGCCTGAGAAATGAAAATTGTATTTTCCAAGGAGGTGGAATGGAATATTGGGGTTGGAATAGTAAATTTGGGCTCAAAAATTAGAAAAGAAAGAAGCTAAAACATATCAACTCTGAAAAAATTCTGTGAAGTGCAGCCACAGTACATTAATTACATTAAACCAAGATTTCTAATTCTGACCTGCAACAATCAGTTAGATACCCTGCCAAAGCATTTGTCCTATACCACTTCCCACTCTACGTGAAAGACAGCACCCAGCTGTTGCTCTTAATACTTCATTAGCTAAAGTAGCAGCTGTCAGCCTGAAAAGGTTTCAGCCCTGCTGACTGTAGTTAACATGATTCTGTTTCAAATGACTCAGCTCAGTTTTGCATGTTTGTTTGTTTAGACTGGAAATTACACATCTGAAAGCTGGCATTAAAACAACAAGATTAAGATTGAAAACCGTAGCTCTCTGGGAGATTAATGCCAGAATTGCACAGAAATTTCCTGATGAGCAATTCACAAGGCTGGTAGTCCAGCTGGGCACATGCAAGAGCAAAACTACAGGTTGCTGGTGCAGATTCAGGTGCCTGTTGTCTAAACATTAGAAGGTTCCCCAACCACTGGACAGGGGTTTTGTGAACACCTTGCTACAGTCAGAAGTCTAATTTAGGTGCTCCTGTCCATCTGAATAGCTAGGTGTCTGATTCTTCAAACAGGTGGTTTTAAAGGGTGATGGAGGGTAAGGATAAGAATAAGGATATGTGCATTATCCAGTTGGCTACCAAGGGCAGATGTGCTATTAAGCAACTTCATATATGCATACTAGACTTGTTTCTGTGCTTTCCCTCCCTATGGGGCTCACTTGAAAACACAGCTAAAATTAGGAGCTAGAGATTTACCTTCTGATCTGCAACAAGAGATGCATACATTTATGAACTGGTAAAGACAACAACAAGAACCTTGTGCACATGGAATGTTCCCTTTCATCTCTATTTTAAGTGCAGTTGTGTAATAGTTGCATTAATAGGACAAGGTGATAAAAGGGTCCATGCCACAAGCTGTACAAGACACCAATTGTTCCAACAGAATTGTAGAAAAACCTTCTGAGAAAACAAGATCATGACAGTAAATATGAAGTAGCCTTTTCTTTTCCCCTACAGTATTTCAAAGCAGATACTGCAATCTCTCCTTAGTACAAATTCGGGAGTATCACACCAACTACTGCTGTTGGTTCGGTACCTTTAAACTTCATATCTTGCTACTTTTTAGGTTTTGTGCATGATTAACCTAAAAATCCTAATGATCTATAGTTCATTTTCTACCAAAGTAAAGTGGAAAAATCACACTGATTTTTCTTGAGAGATGATTCCTTCAAGTTGTGCTGGAGAACAACTTAATTGAATTAGGTTGTTTTTATAGTAGCTAACTTAAATAAGATGTATACAAGTAGACAACCTCTAAACTTTGCATTATAAAGGAATATGTAAGCCCCATTAGAAATCGTTCAACTTTTCTAAGAATTCAAAATCCTTTGCATAAATGATTTAACAAATATTTAATACTGTTCCTCAAATTTCAGCTATAGATGAATGTATCATTTATATATGTGTGTATGTGAGAGAGAGAGCAGCTAAATAACTTTTCAAGTAAAATTAAGAGCGATTATTTTGCATTATTTACCCAGATTCTTTAGTAAAAGTATGCTACTGTTGAAAAAAAATGGCTGAAGAAAGAAGGGTGGCGAGCTCCTGGATGGAGTTGACAAATACTTTTTAAGCTGATAGATGAGCAGAGGGAACTCTCAAAACTGCTATTCAAATTCAATTCATTAAGCTTAATGGAAGAAAACCCAGCCAGGGTATGAGCTTCCAGTTCATCATGCAAAAAAACCCCAGTTACGTTCCCACTTGCTCTTGTGCTAGGAGCTTTCTTCAGAAATAAGTAGGCAGAAGACATAGCTGAAATCATAGGCTTGATTAGATTGTTTTTACATAGCAGCAATTTTTCAATATAGTGCATATTTAATTTTAATTTAAAAAAAAATATAGAAAGAAAGAAAAATTTGTCAAGTGTGGTTTTTTTTGCATCAGACAGAAATAAAGAGAAAAAAATTGTAGACAATTATTTGTTAACAAAAGTGATTCTCTGAAAATCTTATTTTTGACATCACAGTTAATCGTAGCTACTTACTTCTAGTTAGTATCCAATAATAAAGTAATAGCACAAGAAGCGCTGCAGTAATTAAGCATTATGCTTAATAAGATAATGATCCTGTCTACCCCACACTGGTTGAGAGATAATTTACTCTGCATACTGCCCTAGTAATATGAACAAGTTATTTTACAGATAAAGGTATGACTCAAAGTGAGTGAAATTCTTGAATGATTCCCTAAATAAACAGAAAAAATCACTATAAATAATAGAAGCCATGACAGGCTTTTCATCTTACAAATAAAGAGTTTGGCTGTTCAGACCAAAAAATGTATTATTCATATCAGAATTCACTTACTGATAGGAATGCATGTATTCTTGCAGAGTTAAAAACAACAAAGCATTTATCGTTGCATGTATCGTCACTACATGATTACTTTGGAACTTCTGTCTTTTAGATTTTGGGGTTTTTTTTCTCTTTATGGCAATCTCCCTTAAGCACACTTTAATTAGTAATTTTTGATCTTGACTAGTCCCTGTTGAAAGTAGGGCAAATGCAGCCTTTCTTCTCTGGCTTGCTGTGTCTACACTTTGGGACTGGAGCAGGGAAGCAGAGATCTCTCTGAAAGACAGAGGAGTACCCATTCTCATGTTTGAAAAATGTTTTTTTTGTTTATCATCACCATTTTGTTAACGACTGTGGAGAGTTTTCACATATTCACAAGACTGACATCCATCCTCATTACAATATTAGTGCAAATCTATCCTCTTCTATCGGGACTTGCATTAACTTTTTAATTTTGTCTACTGCACAGAAGCATTTTTTTCTTTATTTATGGAAAATTCAACAAGAGTACACAATTCCCCTGCACTAAATACTGGTTGCATCTTAAAGTAAAAGTATAGCTTAATAATTTTTAGAGTCCTCATTGCTGAGAACAAACTTCATTACTAAGGGAAAGCAGACAGATTTTGGTTCAGACCTTACGGCAAAAATCGTTGCTTATCTGCTCTGAGATTTTCCCAGGAAAGCAAGTTCTAGGTGAAGGATTTACCAATTTTTCTTCAGTTGGTTATCCGCTAAGCATGAAATTGAATTGTATGTTTTGACATGATGCCAAAAATAAGGTAATTTTCAACATTAGTAATACTTCTCGAGATCATATATATATATGCGGTTGTATTGGTTGTATCGGTCAATACAGTGCATCGACTTGTAAAAAAAGTTGCATGCTTTAGGAAAATTAATTAAGACTGCATATTTGCCTTTCTAGACTCATAGCACTCTTGCCATGATTATTTATCTAGCAGTCATCAAGTCTCACTTGCAGAGATGTCCTTTGCTTTGTGGAGAAATGAACAGCATGATCTAATAGGTCATTTTCTATTCCTAACTCCTATGGCTCAATGAACAATAAATAATATTACTGTGGGTATGTAATGTCTTCTTCCAGCAATAAAATATTGCCCACAAGACACAAACATCACCGAGATTGTGATATAATGCCTCAAATGACCAGAAATTATCAATATATCAAAGACAGTGTAATTTTTATATACAGTGGGCCGTATTTAACACTACTGCTTCTCAACAAATCAATTTGGCTTACCCCACAAATTAAAAAAAAAAAAGGAAACGTAAGAGTTATAAATCCTACAAAGAGAATCTTATAAACTAAGACTCTTTGTTTTCTATTTTCATTCAGACAGCACATTACAGATAAGCATCTCTGTTAGACACCAAAGAAAATAATTTGGCCGTGGCACATCTACAGTGTTAAGGGCAGAATATATATTCAGAGCTGCCCAGAACACACCGACATTTTATCTCACGTGCTCCACAGCTGCAGTCTGAATTTGGATAGGTGCCTAGAGAAAATAAACATTTTCATCAGTGATGATAAGCTGAAGCAGAAGACAAAAATTATGTATTTGAGAACAGCAGAGTACCCAATTAGACGGCTACATTGGTCAGAAAGGTCTTTATGAGGATGCTGGGTTTTTGTTTTCACATGCCTTACTTAGATCTATCCTCTCAGATAAATCAGAAATGTAATACATGGAGTGCTTTTCTACTTAAAGAGCAATTAAAAAGAACAAAAAGGATGCAGTTCATACTGTTTAGAAGTTAAATCAAGTATCTGGATTCTGCTGGAAAGATAAATGTATTCTCTCAATTTTTAAAGATACAGCAAACATGATAATATGGTTTCCATTATTATCACAGTCACCAAAGCCTTTGTACTAATTCCTGGGTGAAGTCCAAGGAAAATCTATACCGTGTCTTCTACCTCACTGTACTAGAATAAAATGTTTAGCCAGTCCCCTTATCAGCCATGTAATCAAAAGGAAGTATTGTACCAGAAGATCTTAATAGTTTCAGGTGCATTAAAAAAATTAAAAATGCACTAGTTTCCATCTTTCCAAAAGTTCAAGATTCCCAGAAAAAGAGCTTCTTCATTATTTGTGAAATATACAATAGCAAAAGCTTAAGCCATAGAAAGCAATGTGCTAATATTGCCAGTAAAATGTCAAGATTCCTCCATAAGAAAGCAATTTCAACTAACAGATTTTATTTGCTTTCGCAAATTAATTTCAGCCTTGGGTTGCAATACAGGGTGCTCTGCATATTCCCATTAAGATGTGATAATTTAAAATCAAGCTATTTAATTATCTGTCTGAATTTGAAAGTGTTTTCATATTTTAAACAGAAAATTTCTTCATTGTCCTTCCCTAAGCAAAATTTGAATTAAAGAAACTTCATTTAATGATTAACCAAATATCAGATAATGAGCTGAAACAGGAAAACCAAGAAAATCCATGAAATTGCATTATGAGTAATGAAAAGGAGATAAACATTTAATGTATAATTTTTTTAAAAAGTTCTCCAATTATTAATCCACCTCGACTAATTTCCCAACCTCAGTAAAATAAAATACTCTTTCCAATGGCATAACTCCTGGTGGAATTTACCTTTTTTACATGGCTGAACACTGTTATTTCTAGTGTCCTCAACATTTGTTCATACTATAGGTTTATAAGATAATGAGATGAAGGTTTCTCTGCCCCATGTCCTCCAGATAAAGTTTTTCAGAATGCTAGAAGTACTTTCTCCTGTTAAATAATGATATAAAATCATGGCCATGTGTAGTAACTACACCAAACCAGAGCTGAAATGCTCGTTTTCAGCTCTGCTATGGACGTTAATTCGAGAGCAGATCAGTTTAGATCAGCACACCCCACTTTTAGAATTGAGTAATAATAAAATGGCCTCACTTTCATTTTGCATGTTTTATGTAGACTCTATACTCTTCCACACAGGGAATTTTTTATATATCCCATGTTAGTTTAATGGAGACTCAAATCTATATGTATATTCCGTGTAGTACTATAATTTAAAAATTATTGAATTCAGTCTATCTTAAGGCTCACCTTAGGCCTAAACTTTGTCTGCTATAAACCACGGAAATCTAGAACAATCCCACTTTATGAGTTGTGTAGCCTACCTATGCCAAATTCAATAGATTCACTGCAAAGTCTCAAAGTTCCATCATTAAATAAAATCCATCTAATTAGTTGATCATAAGTTCTTTTGTTCTTTGGATATAGTTGTTTATCTCCCATTTGAAACACCATCGTAATCCTAATATAACTACTAATAAAATGGGAAAGTCTAAAAAGTCTATTTGAGTAGAAATACTGAATTATGTTTATATAAGCAGGATAAATTTGTGTGTTTACAATGGCAAAAATTTAGTTGTCTCCTCTATTTATATTGATTTTAAATTTCATTGACTGGTTATTTCAAACTGAGTAACAATCTTATTGAGAAAATGAATGAAGTTTATGCCACTTTTGAAAATGAGTAGGCCACTAACAATTTACACTGATGACTTCAATGAATCAAGCCACACAGCTCCATTCTTATGTCCTTATCTTCAAGATGAGGGATTTTCCTTCAAATTTTTGTAGCAATCCATAAACTGAAGTTAATCTTATAGCATCTGTTCCAGCATTTTATTCTGAGATGTAAGGACACAAATATTCTTCAATATTACAAAAATAATTATGTTAGTTTGAGTCTTCATAAGCCAAAAACATCAGGCTGAAAAAAGTTTGAGAAAAAGTCAAGAGACATGCATGGTAATACAAACCTTATAGGAAAAGAATTACAGTGAGAAAATGGAGGAAAGGACAGACGTCACAACAAAGAGATTTTGAGGAAGTTTGTAAAAATACCTGCAACTAAAAGACTAACCAAACATAAAAAAAACGGAAGTAATTCTTGGACTTGAGTGTTAAATGTAACAACTGAAATATGCTCATTTTCTCTTTAAACTTTATCTGGGCATTTATTTGACCAAATTGTCAGTAAAGCGTGTGGTAACTGGCAATATAACTGTGTGGAAATATTAGCAGCAAAGGGGAGTATTGCAAAATTGTTCATAAAAACCTACATTGGACAACTAGGAGTATATCTGAAACAGCACTTTAAAAAGGCAGAAACACAGCACCAAAGAAGGGAAAAAACCAAAATGGACTCTTTCTAGAGGGACTCCATATCACAGCTGCTGACTGTAAAATCCTCAGGATCACTCACAAAGTAGTTGCACTGCCTACTGCTTCCACCCAAGCAGACTAAGTCGACATAGTAACTTCACAAAAACAAGTATTTGTTCCTACAGATGTGGAAAGGTTCACATCCAAATTCAAAACACACTATAATGAGGAAAATAGCTTCTATCAGGCTTCCTTTGAAGGCAAGACATTAGCAATTAATTCAGTCTTGCCTTGGCGTACAGTATTGATTTCTTGGTTTCCTTTCCAATGCTTCCACTGAGGCTGTGATAAGAAGATAAAAAAAGAAGAGTGAATAAATTCTCAGAATCAGTAAGTTCAGGAGAAAAGCACAACAAGGAATATCACATCTGGTCTGATTTCAAGTCAAACTTATCTGCTGACAGGAAGACAAATTCAGAAGAAAGAAAAGAGAGGGAAATAGAGATACTATTTCATACTACTTCTGTTAATGTACATTAGGTGCATTCCAATCCCTGGTAACATGCAACATAGCAACCCTTTTTTAGGAAAAATTTATGCACTGTAGCATTGTGGTAGCATTTTGCTACTCTTTTGCAAGAGAATTCTTTGTTGGAAATGTTAGGTTTTATCCCCTGAGATATGACTTGTTTCTTGGCTTTAGAGAAGACAATATCAAAGTAACATCTTTATATTTGAAGCAGAAGATAATGAGATGTTTTATAATCTCAGTTCCCAGAAGGGATTTCATTCTAGTCACAGGCCAGCTCTTTCTTGAATTCTGTCTTTCAAAGAGGTAATTTTTTACACCTGCAGCTCTATCTTTGCTGCAAGAAGAGACATAGAATCATAGAATCTTAGAATGGTCTGACTTATAAGGGACCTTAATGATCATCTAATTCTGAAACCCCAGACATGGGCAGAGAGAGCTTCCACTAGACCAGGTTGCTCAAAGCCCCATCCTTCCTGGCCTTGAACATTTCCAGGCGTAGGATATCCATAACTTCACTGGACAACCTGTTCCAGTGCCTCACCACACTCACAGTAAAGGATTTCTACCTGATATCTAACCTAAACCTATCCTCCTTCAGCTTAAGACCGCTACCCCTTGTCCTGTCACTGCAAGCCCTTGTGAAAAGTCCCTCTCCAGCTCTCTTGTAGGCCCCCCCTAGGTACGGGAAGGTGCTGTAAGGTCTCCCTGGAGCCTTCTCTTGTCCAGGCTGAGCAACCCCAACTCTCTCAGCCTTTAATCATAGGAGAGGTGCTCCAGCACTGTGATCATCTTCATGCCTCTCCTCTGGACTCTCTCCAACAGCTCCAGAAGAGAACACAATACTCCAGGTGGGGTCTCACGAGAGTGGAGCACAGGTGGAGAATCCCCTCCCTTGACCGGCTGGCCACACTGCCCAGGATGAGGTGGAGAATCCCCTCCCTTGACCAGCTGGCCACACTGCCCAGGATGCAGTCAGGAATCGCAGAAAAGCAGCAGAGCATGAAGATCGAAAGGGTCACACCACTATCCTTATCCAACAGTAGGGAAAAAAGTTCCCGATGGTAAATGTATCCAGTGTTAATCAACAAAGAGCAACCTACAAAGGAGCATGCTCACTCCAAAACACCCCACAGACAATTCTGTCTCTGTGGGAGTTAGATCAGGAAGGCACCCATAAGCCCTCTTAAAATATGCACTAATCTATACATACGTGCCTTCAAACAAAGAAGCCTGTGCTGTGACTTCAGATTTTTCCGTACTTCACCCTACCATTATTCACCAAGAAACAAATCTTTCTAAGTGCACGCCTCAGCCACTGAAGTATTGACAAAGTGAAGATGGTAGAAACGGGTATCATCTGTGCATTTCTGGCACCGGAGCCTTATCATCTGCATTGTTTACTTGAAGGATACAAGAGCTTATTGGAAAGATTAAAGACACCAGGATTCTAATAAAAGTTAGGGGTCTTGTTTCCCATCACTTCCTGGCTTCCTACCTACTCCTCTTTGCAGAATGAGTCACTTTACTCAATTCTAGACTGTTTCCATTTCTCTTAAATGTGAGGAAAGTATTTCATGGTCAGTGCTGCAGTGGTATTCAGGATTTATGAGTGAGAATATCTGCCTACGGAACATTGAAAGGAAGAAATAATTCATCAATGCCACTAACTTCTATGTCTTGGTTTGTACCCAGCTTTTTCACCCAAGTTTATAAGAGTTCACCTTGAGCAGAAACACAACTGATATGTTAAAAGAGAAGAAGAAATTTTGGCTGCTGCAATTGTGTATGTGAAAAATCTATACTGACTACCAGTAAGTATTTTGCAATATAAAGTTCAGAATACATCTCTGGTTAAAAAAAAAAAGAAAAAAAGCTTGAATTCAAACCGGAGAAATCCTTATGCTAAACATCTCCAGAGGCTTAAAAGTTTTATTGTTAAAATCCTCTACATCTCATGGAATAAATGTTTTTCCTAGTGTCCCATAAATACTAACATTATGTACAATCACAGATCACTGATTTTTTCTGTTTATTGTCAACATTTGCCTCCCATGATGGTAAGAGAGCTGAAATACTATCCTACTTGTTATTTCAAATTGTGAATTAGGATAGAAACATGTTGCAGCAAAGCCAGAAAGAGTTATTTGTTTTTCTATTTCTGTTTGTATAAACCTCTTCCTGTCTGGGATTTAAGCTTACCTCCATTTCTTACATTTTCCTGAAACAGAAAAAACATAATTAATGGAATATAAGCACCTATTATGAAAGCAGTGAAAGGCACACCATACTTTAGAGGAGTAGCAGATAAGAGCTATCATAAATTAAGCTAGGTAAGGAACACTTCGTTTTGTTTGCTTATAATGTACACAAAGATAGTCAGCTAGAGATCGGTCACAAAAAATATTTTAAAAACCAAAACAGATTGCCTCCAGTTTTTAAAAGGTCAGCCATGGGAACTATTGTCCACTAGGGAAAATAAATCAAACAAAGAGATGTTCTGAAGATCTGCTTTGTAGATTTTTTTTTTAACTACTGAAATTAGCATAACACTGTGATAGAAAAGCTGAATCTTGATGCTGAGATAAAATGAAATTTTCTACCTGCCTCAAGGGAGGAGATCTGTTCTTTGAAATGAACCTAACAATGGTAGTAGCTGCCCATTATTCCAAAAATAATAAAATGATTATGCAACTACTTCACTGAGGATTTCAGTCACTCGCGGTCCTTGAACATCCCACAAAAAATACTAGCAGACTAGTAGGGTAGCTAACTCTGGGAATTCCCACCAAATTAACTAGCCCAGATTAAGTTCTGTGGAGAATGAGAACAGATTCTATACATAATAGCTGATTTAGAAAATCATGAAACACTGGAATTGCAGGTAGATGATTTGAGCTGCAAGTCTCCTGCTAGATATTAGTTCTATAAAATTCTTCTTGTTACCTCCAAGTCCCATAAGCTCTTTAAAAATCTGACTCTCAGTCTCATTGAAAACAGAGTTGAAATAATGTCAAAAGTTAAACTTTTAAAATCAAACTTTTCTTTAAAGTGGCCTGATTTTCACAAGCTCCAGAAGAAAATGAAAACTTCCTAGCAAAAACTAAAAATCAAGAAAAAAACCACGTTTATTACAATTTACCATTCATCTCCATAGCCTGATGTTGACAAAGTTTCTTTCAGATAGCTCTTTTTCAGGCATTGAAACCTCATGAGAATAAATGTGTAACTTCATAATTAAAATAAGGTGTTTCCTATGAGAAACAAGACACCCAAGAAACTATCTCACAAGCTGAAAACTGATCATTCTAATCCAGCTACAAAGAAGATGTTCAATGCATACAACTCTCCAGTGTTAAATTCATCCAAGATTAATTCCAAAGGCTAATGCATTCTTATTTGCCAAGAGCTAGTTGGGTATTTAGTTCTGGAACAGTTACTGGTGAATAAGAAATTAAGGCTGTTGCAAAAATAGTATAGTTATATGAGAAGACTCTTTCACTGTCATCATTTTCCAGACTAATTCACTTTGAGAGCTGAATTCTTACACTAAATGCCCATATTAATCATAGAAGTTTTTTATCCTTTATCAGACTCTTACATTTTCTCAATTTAAAAGCAACTCTCTGACTTCAGTCACTGTAGTTTTCTCAGAATTTTAGATCTTACCAGAAATAGGATTATTGATCTACTATGACAACAAACTAGTCTATATTTAAAAAACCTAAACAACCCAAGTTCCAAGAATATTTTCTTTTTTGATTTATTTAGTCCATATATGTAACCTGCCTTTATCAGTAAAGACAAAGGGGAATTTCACTAACTGCAGTTATCTGCAGGACAATGAATTACCTTTTATTTGGTGCACAAAGAATCATGTGGTTGTGAGTGGAGAAGGAAAAAGGCAGGGCAAAAGAGTTCTTTTCTGATCAGAGAGTTAGGTTTTTTCTGAGGAGCAGGCCAAGCAATGGGATGGGGCTATGGCTCAAGGATGGAATGTGAAGAGTTTAATGCTGCCTCTTTGAAAATGCAGCCCTCCTAAAGAAACATTCCCTCTATCCTGGGCAGGAGCTGGCTGAACCGATCAGTTGCATCAAGAAGCTGAGTTTCCACAGAATGAGTGCAGAGGCCTGCCCTGACAAGGAGAGAGGTTGATGACATCACACCAGGAATGCTGAAGGTCTATCAGAAAGTGAATTTCATGCAAAATGCATAAAATGAAGCAGATCTATTCTTTCCTGGACAAATTATAACTTACTTAAGACTAAAGTATGAGCATTTCGAAAACAGGGACTATGGAGAGGATAGAAGAATATTTGCAATTAAATTCTCCATTTGCATATAGGCATTAAAAATCATATGTCCACAGAATAAGAGCATTAATCTTCCTGGAAAAGTGAAATTCCATTTTGTATCCAAGGGATCTTAAAGGATAATTACACAAAGAACCAAATGAAAGTACAGATGTATGTATGGTGTCACTCTTCTGGAGCTGGTGAAATTACTTTGACCTAAAATTCTTAACAGGTTAAAGATTCTGTAACATCCTGAACATGTAAATTTATCAACAAAAGAGGCATTTTGCATATATCTCCAAAGTCAGTGGACAACAGCTGTGGTAACTAGTCTATATGTCTTTCAGATTGTAATTGAACTGTCTAGTGTAATGAATGAAGCATAATATAATGTGCATCCAGTTTGCCTTTGTTTATCCATGCTGTCAAGCCTGACTTTGGTTCACTTTTACAGGCAGATTTCTCTTTTAATGTCCATATAGTTTCCTTCAAGTTTAACTTTGCAATGCTTAACACTCCTTCGGGCACAAGACTCATTACAGTGCTAGACTAATAATTGAAGTATATTTCTTTCTGCCATTGTTCTATGTAAATAAATAAATGGAACAATTTTAGAATGCCATGAATTACATTAATCACAGCCTTATATGCACAACTTTTCTCCTCACAGTAGCTTAATCTTCTCATTAAGTTCAAGCATGAAACATCAGCCAACAAAAATTTGCTCTGAACAACAATCTTAACAAGTTCTTAAATAGATGAGGAAAAAGAGGGAGAACTGGCTTTTCTTTTCCACTCCAAAGTATATCACTCAAAATGCTTTCCCATACAATAAATGTTATTCTATTGTGTGATTTATTCCACATAAATACATAGAAAATTCAACCTTAAGTAAGTATTTATTAACAATATTTTGCAATTAATGCAAGCATAGAAATGTATGTTTACTAAGGGTATTTCTGGAGTCCTAATTTGCCCTACATAAACAGAAATTCCAGTAAAACTGAAATTTATGTCTATTTTATCCTTTGAACATGAACCAAATCTCAACAAAGTCAAGAGGAAGCATCTGTGGGTTTTCAGTAATTCTGCTGAAGTTTAATTGAGCTTGTAGAGATCCATTTGGGGCTTAGAGGGATAGAAAACTATCACTCCTGCTCTAAAAATGCATATGTTCCTGGAGCAATAAAATTTTCTGCACATTCATAGTTCTAGTCTTCCAGACAAATATTATATTGTCTGGCAGTTTTTATGTACAAATATAAAACAGCAGAGATGGTTTTATTGCATGAACAACCTTACTGAGAAGACTAAGAATGGGCCAGGACTGTTTTCCCTTCTCAGTAAATATCACCACAGCTGAACATCCAAGAGTTCTATTCTTGCAAGCATTCATTTAAGGATTCTGCTTTGTACCAATTTTAAAAGCACATACCTAAGGCGGGAGAAAACCAATCCAACCAACCACAAAAAAACCTCAAACTACAAACAACAGCAACAACAAAATGCCACAGTATACCCTTTCCTTACAAAGCTTAGGTTATTGCATAATTACTGTTTTTTACAAGCTTTAGTTGATAAAAATGAATGGGAAAATGTTTGTATGTGTCTATGTATTTATATATCTATATTCATATCTATTAATTGGTACTAGCTTACACTTGATGAATGGCTGAGATCTAAATTCTCAGCCTCCATTATTTCTTATTAAATATGGCATCTAAATGATTGGGTCATACTCTTTTCTCTACAGAATCAACCACATGCTTCTTCCTAACAGCATGCATTGTAGAGTCAGTGAATGAAGCGTCCCTTTTGAATTTCTGAAGGAATCTGCCATCTATCTAAATGCGGGCAGTCCTGTATCACTCTGCATGTCTTGTATCTCCAGTCTCATTGATTAGGACAGGAATGCTTGGTGTTCATCAAGTTCTGATGAACGTGAGGTTCAGATTATTCATAGTCTTCTGCAATCGTGTGATGAAGGGAGGGCACTTCTAACAATGTTCTGACCTCTCACCCTCCCTAAGCACAGCTACAGGATTTCAAACTTTTCTCTCCATTCGTGGAGAAGTCCAAAAAAAAGCAGTTCAACCCTAACACAGATGTGTCAGGTGTGTCATTAGATGAAAATTCCACGAGAAAGATCTTTCACAGTGAATAGGCTGGTTCCTAGGTGGCCAAGTAAATCTGTAGTTTACACTATTGCTACAGGTCAAGGAGTCAGTTTACCAATGAGGAGGTTGGGTGCCAAATTCACAGAAAATTGCCATGTACTTATCTGCCAGAAAAGGTCAGGGTGCATTCTAAAATCACCCAAGAAAGTGGGATGAGATAACCCCCCCTCTATCCTAGGACAGAAAAGATCTTTCATTTGACAAGTCAGTAAACCAGGTGTTATGTCATTATCTTGTGACCTTTCTTAGACCATGCACTGAGTTTTATCATTTCTAGGAAGAGTGCCTGTGGTTAACGATGATTGGAGAGCACACCTTGGATCTTGCCAGCTCCAGGGAAAACACAGAATCAAAATAAGAATCATAAAAAAAAAAATAAAAATAAAAATAAAAAGCAATAAGAACAAGAACAACTTCCGACCTGAAGTAAACATCAATAAGTACAAAACTTCCCTAAATAAGAAATAATAGGACAAAACGTGTAGAAGTGTATGCCATTGCCTGTGTAAGGCACAGAGGAAATATTTAAAATTATCCAGAAGACTGAAAGGAGCTGGAGGATGTAGAGTTGCACCCTGACATTTTATACCATGCGTACTTTACAAGAAGGAAATAAAATATGAATATGTGCCTGTAGGCACTACAAGGGTTAGAAATGAGTATGAACGCTTGTACACATATACTACTAATGAGATAAATGCAAACACAGATTATCACTTCAACAAAGAAATGTCACAACTGATAAGGATGTTGAAAAAATAACTGGACTGGAAAATGTTCATCTACTTTTGAAACACTTATGATTGACAGGTGATGATGAAATATGGATGAAAAATTCCAAGAATGTTCCCTGCTAATGATTTGTTACGTGATGCTATTACCACTGACTACACGTAAGCAGCACGATTACCAACTCAGCATGGTCCTAAGTATATTATGCTACTAGAAATAACACCTCTGTGTAGTACAGTGACCTGACTCCTGGCTTTGCAGGAACAGAAGTACCACTCAATAGAATTAGCACAAGGAAGTACAAAATGAAGGAGGGCAATAAGCCCAAAAGGGAACCTGAGTGTGGGAATGGGCTCAAAATTCTGCAACTAGAGTTGTTAAAATATTAGCAGCCAACAGGTATATTACTTTATTCTCAACTCAATACATTGCGTTCTTGGTTCTACAACTGGACTCTGACAAAACACATTAGATCCCTACCACATATTCCAAAGCAAGTTGTGGGTGAATCTGTACTGTCCCGTCCAAGAATTCCTCAGTAACATGGTCAGGATAACAGTGTCTGGCAAGGTAAGAGTCTAAGTGTAAATAGTTACAAAAGTAGCATGAATGTTTGCAACACATGAACAAAGCAGTAGTCAAAATATTTTTTTTTGTCAGAAAGTATCTACATTGTATTCTCCACAACGGTGTGGCAGCATAATTGCCATGGGGTGCTGTGAGCAGCCTGCACTCAGATCATGGGCAGGCAATACAGAGTAAAACTAGTGGAGACCCGCATTTCAGGGGTACACAAGTGCACCTGTGTTGTGCTTTCACCAACATGTGTGCCAAGGGATCGTGGGAAGCAGCTACAGCTCACACAAAGTTGGAATACCAATATCTCCAGCAGGAGTCTTGTGTAAATAGGGGAAGCTGCATGACGGTGGGGCTAGGCTGACACAGGCAGGGATAGAACTTGCCAGGATTCAGTACAGAAAGGTGCTTAGAAAATTGTACCTGTACTTTAATATTTCAAAATATCTATTATTGTGGTTTATCTATTGCATTACTAATACTGATCCTGAAGATGCAGTTCACCGATTTTTCATTAACTAGATGTCTAATAAAACAATAAACTGCCTCAGTCCTTTTATAAAATACATGTGTCAAGCAGTTTTTCACTGCAATAAGAGGTGCTTTGCTATTGTTCTGACGCCATAGCATTTCTGAATGATTTTACATGATTGCAAAGAGCAGATCAGAGACTCAGGCCAAGCTTCCTGGAGCAGCAGCAGAGTCTTGTCCCAGACTTGCTGTTATCTTATTATAATTCCTGAATTGCAAAGAACATAAGAGAGTTTAAATAACTGTTTTCATTTCAGAGAACTGGGGAAAGCAACTAAATCTTTACAAGCTGGCAAATTCAGCAGAAGTAAAAAGTTGGACAAAACTGCAGCTCTTAACATACCTGAACCTGATGTACCATCTTTGGCTGTAAATGGCAAAGCACAGTGCTATTAGATTTCACGGCTTTCTTTTAAGCACGGAACACTAAATAAATTTGGGATTGTTTAGTCTCCTATAAAGCATCCTAATGCAACATCCAGATGAAAAGTTGTCATTATTTTTTTGTTTTTTGCTCCAAAAACAAGACCAGAAGACACAACAAATTCAGGAAATCAAGTGAACTGATTAATCAAGTCAGTCATTCGGCTCATTATCACAGAACTGAAATTAGTAATTTGCATTAGTCCTTCCCTTAATGCTCATATCTGCAACAGCACACAATTGGTATTTTTATAATTAGATAAGTATGTTTCCTAAGAGCTATTGAAAGTGTCAGAATGCAAGAAGTATGTTGACTAGCTGCTGTCAGCTCCAAGGCTCAGCAGAGCTCTAATTATATATTGGAATATTAATAGGTGCACTAAAGACAGTTATGGAACTTCTTATAACCTTCTGTAGACACATGAAAATAATTTTAATTGATAGCTTGAACTCTGTTATGAATTGACCATGGAACTTAAAGAAAAGTTTTGTGATTAACTTTACCTGCAACCGAGCTGTTCTGAGCTGTTTATTCAGACCAAAATGAATATGTAAAACAAAATGCATACTGAAGCAAAAACATTATAGACAAATAATGCTTTGGCAAAAAAAAAAAAAAATCCTCTGGGAATTTTGCTAGTGAGTGAATTAAAAGGTGCACAGTATTTTATCAGGCTAATACATTACTTGGTACAACTCTACAAAGTAGTTGAATGTAACAGAAAGGTTTATTGGAACAGAGCACATACATTCCTTATCCTGAAGGACAGTGAACATAAAAAGAACAATTAGGAATAAAAATATGTTTAATTACATAAGACGGGTTAAATATTTGTAAAACATTTGCATCATGACTAACTTAAAAGTAAGGCTTCCTACAAAGCTATTTAAATCAGTGGGAAGATTCCTCTCAACTTCCATTCCATGAGCTCTGACTCAAGATGTTATACAGATTACAGCATCTTTTCTACAACCTTGCTACTATGAAACACACAGGAAGAGGCAACCATAAACCACAAACCTTTTTACTCACTACCATAACATGAAGCAGTGATTTTCTGCATCTCCGACCTTTGGCTTATTCTGTCTGTTCCATTATACCTGCAAATCTGGAACCAGCACACAGAGAAAGGCTGGCTTAGTCACAAAAACAGCAAGAGAAGAAGAGGTATATGGATGAGTTGTGCAAGAATAAAAAAAAAATTAGCATACAGCCTTGATTCAAAATAGACCTGGACAGCAAGGGAATTTCCAGAAGACCTGACTGCACCTGTTGATGGTGACAACTTCAGCAAGGGAAAAACTGACAAAACTCAGTCTGCTGATCCTTGTAAGACCTTTGTAATGGCAATCACTAACATTTATGTTCCATTGTGCCCTGCTTCTACACAACTTCATTAAAAAATAGGAATAATGTCATTTAGTTGGTTTGGGTTTGTTGTTGTTGTATTCTGGGGGTTAAATAACAAAATATCACTTCAGAGTACTAAAAAAACCCAAATATTTTCTAATTAAATGATACTGAAAGTGCCATAATAGAAAAAAGTCCTCTTATTATCACAGTATATTATGTGCAAAAAACCCCACTAAATATCATTTTGAACAAGATTTCGAGATGACCAATTCTAACAGGCAGAATTGGAGCTGAAAGACAGGAAACAGCAAGGAATATCTCTTTGCTTTTTCATATTCTTCCCTTATAACTCTTATATTGACTTCTGGTGACCTGTCTTGAGCTATTTGCCCAGGAGATGGTATCATTAGGACAGAACAACATGATCAGATAAACGGTAGTGACAAGTTGCTGTCAAAGTAACTGTTAAAATTTGTTTCCCCAAGCTCATAATTGCAGGAGCCTGTATGAAACAACAGCAGTATACTTTTCCTGAAAGTTTTTAGTATGGAGTGCCACACAGAAGGATAAAGGCATGTACTAAGTATTCTTGCATAATTTAGCTAAGGAGTGTTTCTTACAAGGAGTAAGATGAAAAGAGAATGAGTAGGAAGGATGGTGAATTCCGTCTCAACCTTTAGTATAGGCATGAGCAGGCTGAGTTTGTGTGACAAAACCAAATGCAAGAAAAGGACTGGTTTTGTACATCACACCATCAAACTTTTTTTTTCCTGAGTGTTAGTAAATCACCACTTGATCTTTCAAAGACCGCAAGGCATTATCTAGAATAGAAAACAGAAACTGAAATAAAGCAGGTCTTGGGAGGAGAGACACTGTTACACTAACATGGCTGTTCTTACTCTGACATCACCACAGAGGGAAGGTCAAACTAGTTTGATAAGATGCTTTCAGAGCAGCATGTAGGTTCCCTTAAATTAATACTGAGGTTGTGTATTTTTGACACACTTCTCTCCATTTTTCTTTCCTTTTGGGAGATTACTGTTCTTTCGAGTCCATTCTCAGAATATTGATGTCAGAGGCACAAGACTTATTCACAAGGTGAAGCATCCCAGTTTTTTCTGTTTTTCCTGTCCTAGGGGAACAAATGAGGTCAGAGTCTCAGTGGAAACAGAACTCAGTGTTTGAAGAATATTACTTATTTTTTAGCAGTCGTTATAGAAAATTATCAAACTGAAAAGGTAAATGAAACATGACTCCTTTTGACAATTTCTCTTCTTACTCTCTCATGGTAAACAAGCAATCATTTTTTACAAATAAATTCATGAGTTGCAATTTGTTGTCTTGAGCCTACAAACTTTTCTGATGCCCGAAATTAATTTTCACCTGATGTAATCTGCACAGTTAGTGAGGCTATCCAAAGGGATAAAAAGCTGCCTTTAATACTTCATCTGCAAGTCTTAGTTCTGTATTTGAAAGCAGCTGAAACTGAACAGAAGAAAATGTGGGACTAAAGGTTTGCTGCATTTGCTGCCTATCTCTCAGCAACAGTCTGGCAAATCATGCTAAGCACCTTCAAATTATATTGACAGAGAGGGGAATTCCAAATTAAAATCTGTGAATAATCAGTTAAAAATTAGGGAGGATGTTGGGAGAGGATAATCCATAGGTAAGAATCTACAACATACAATTTTCAAAAAACACCTTCAAATTACTGAAAATCACAAACTGACCATCAGAGGGTTTATGACTAAATTTGCATAACAGAAATCTGCAAATCAATTCTTTGTCTCATTTATACTGCAGGCTGACCAGATGAGCAGCAGAGGTTGACAAATTCTGCTTATACAGCTTCCTTACAAATATTAATTTTCCTCTGTTTCCTAATTGGAAAAAAAATACTGATGTATTCAACTTTTTCACTGATTTTGCTACTTGATTGCAAGATACGTTGTCAAAGAAAAATTCTGATCATCCATGTCAAAGTCAGCCAAATAATCAGGTCAAGAAATATGTAAGTAGGGCTTGGGATGCTATAAATTTTCACAAGAAAAATGCACCCTCAACTATGCATCAAACTATGTTATGGGTCATAATAGAATGTATCATTGAGCATTATTACTTCAAAGCACAGTGCTTCTAATGAACCTTTTTATTCTTTTAAAGGATGAAGTGTTTTCTCAGCAACAAAGGAAATGCTGCTGACAGATGTGAGTGCTAATTACAACAGATTTGTTTAAACCAGACAACCACCATCAACTGCAGAGACTTCACCTGACTGAGCAAGCAATATGCAAGTGTGCAGAATTAATCACAGCAAACAAAAAAGGAAAAATGGTGGACAGTAGATGCCGGAATATTAGTCCCATCAGAATGGCACCTTAGATGACATGAATGTTCTTAGCAAAACAAGAGACACAGTTTTTAGGAGGTATCTGTGTGTGACATCTGGAACAGATCCATCCTTCAAATCTTACAATAAATTTAGGATCCACTCACATTAACAAAAAAAAAAAAAAGGAGACAAAGTACAGACACACAAAAACTACAGTACAGAAAGAAGTCACTCCTGGAGATGGGAGTTTGCTGTTAATTTAGCAATGTTAAAGGGACAATAATAGAACTTCATAATGTATCACCCGGCAAATTGAGGTGACAGCAACATACATATTCCAAAGACAGTAAGATTAACAGATACACTAAGCAAAGAAGAATAAAAGGAAAGGTCAGAACAAAATAAGCGAGATCCAGCTGAAGCTCTCCTTGTAGCTGAAAAATTCAAAAATCTCTCTCTCCGGCTAGAGGCTTTGTTATAAAATCCAGGTTAACAACTCATGCTGGATGTTTTTCTATAATGAATACGCTTACTGGTTTCCTCTATCCAGCCACCTAGCCTAACAAAATGCTAAAAAAATGAAGTCTCTTTAAAAAATCCACCACTGTTATATTTGGTATAAATTTTCCATAAATTTCAGAAGATCTAGGATGAGGACTGAAAGACTGATAAATGGAAAGCATGATATTTATGTCTTGTTACTTCATAAAATTATTGTCAAAAAAGAAAAGAAAATGTTTGTTGTTTTCTTTTTTAAAGGCAATCCCATGTAAGCATAGCCAAGAAAAAAGGTATATTTAATTATTTGCTATGACTGTGTTCTGATGTTAGTTAAAGCAGTCCAGCTGTTCTTAGTTCCTGCTAATCAGACTATCGCTGACTGCAATCAGTTGTTCAATCTAATTTTGCTCTTTGAATATCCAGGTCACACAGGTCTGTCTATCCAGACTCACACAGAACTGTTCCACAGTTTTCATACGAAGCAATACTGGAAGATTAGCTAAATATTTCACCTTTAGAAAGACAGTGAGTATCAACAGGTCTGTATTTCCACATCTGGTTTATCAGCAACAGAAACTTTCAAGTAACAGAAATTACTGAGATGGGATGAAAAATTCTGATTACCACCTACAAAAGCTCCCTCTTCATCTTCTAATGCCATGGCAGTGTCACTACGTTGATTTTGGTTTTTTCTGCAATAATGAAACTTAATGAAGGCAACCTTCAAAACTGTCTGTGAAAGTCCCACTGGGATAAAGCAGATCTGTGCATCTGAGACTCGCTGGGCTGCCCAGTGCAGAAGGACATCTCTGTGCCTATGCAATTTAGAGACTGAATACTACACCACACAGCTGGACCAAAGTACTATTGATTGCCATCTGGTAGCAGAATAATGTGCTCTGGGAACTCTTAGTGCAAGCCACTGCCTTTCGTTAATGATGAATGCCTTCAAAAAGTGGGTTTACTTCTAGTTATTTGTTTGTAAAATAATACATTTTATCCATCCGCAAAAAGTGAAAAATATTTTATAGGAATTTCTCGCACACGTTGTATACTACAGAATAGTATGTACAGATTAATTTTTCTTTAATACTTCCTGTGACCCTTCTGTAAAATTAGTTTACAGAAATCTACAAGCCCATAAATAAACCTACTTATCTGAAACACTGGGTAAGTTTCAAATAATACATGTGACAAGAGTTAACTGCTGAGCCTAGACAGCTAAATAGCAAACCTGAGAAGTGACATAAGCAGGATACCCTAAGCAGAAAAAAACCCCACCCAAATTCCTTATTTTTGGTAAGTGAAGGGAAACATCTGGACCTCAGAAGTTCATGTGTTAGCAACCAGACTGCACCAGGTTGCCTAAGAATACTTCAAAGGAAGAAAATGTGATTGGAGAAGACGAAAGGATGCCTGTGTGCTATTGGATAATCATGTTTAACAGTTTAATTCAGCTGTGTATAAACCCCTCAAAAATTCCTAGAAATACCATCCTTCCCATATGGCAGTGGCAGGGGGCATCTCAACATCTGAAATAAAGCTTTTGTAATTCTACCCTTGTGTCCTTTAGTGAAAAAAACATCCCAACTAGGTTTTGCAACAATGTATCTTTCTCTCTCTCGCTCTCTCTTTGTTTTTTTNAATGATGTTTCCTTTTTTTTCCCTTTTTTTTTTTTTTTTTTTTTAGCCTTCGGTCTGCAACCTCTTCCCTTCAGGTTGCCGTGACTATCGTAGCTTTAAGTGTAAGCAGTAATCACCATTTGCAAGTAGATGGCACATTATCACAGCATATTTATAAACAAAATGCACTTGAAACATATGTCTCAGCCACACAGTAAGACGTCTGAGATCATCCCTTGCTGCAAATTAAATATAGCTTAGTTTTATATGAGTTGCAGTTTACTCTTCAAGGACTTTAACAGTGCTAGCAGTTACTAGTAGAGTAGATATGCTTAGCACACTTACTACACTGCTGTTGCACAGCTGTTACTGAGGAACTTACAAATGACATAATTCAAGCAATGAGCTGAAGGAAACAGACTCTGTGTCCTTTTACACTTTAAAGTAAAATCAAAATTAATTTCAGTAAAACAGAACATCCAGGAACACATAATCAAAGACCTTACTTCCCACCACATTGCTTAGCATCTCATTCAAAAGCTAGAAGATTTTGAAATACTGCCGCTGCAACTCCATAATGTGTATTCTGGTTCAGTTTCACTAACCTTTTCCTAACTGGACACCAATATGTATGAGAGCAATTACAAAGCTGATTTATCAATTATTTGAAGCAGAGGAAAGAAAATGAAAGGTGATAATACATTAAAAATAACAAGAACCAACCTCATTTATAGAACAGAATAATAGAGTTAAGGTTGGAAAAGGCCTTTAAGATTCTTGAGTCCACCATGGCCTAGTCCACCATGCAATATAAAACAAAATCACCATTAATGTCAAAAATGCCGGTACATCTGCTGGTGTCAAGGAACACTCAGGCACAAGAGGGAATGCTTTCACATTTACAGCTTCCCTACAGCTTTCCTGGGTATACCCTTCAGTCCGATATCCTTTAAACTTTGATTTAAACTGATCTTGTAAGTTTAGGTTTATCTGACAGTCCATTAGCTAATCACATAAAGACAAGATCCATCTCTCTCCATCATAGCTAAAGATGACTCTTTTCTCCTCTATCCCTCCAAAAGAGGTTTTCATAAACCACCCACAGTAAGCAGGATTAGTCTGTCACTTGGCAGCCATAATGAACACAATCTCAGTGGTCCAGTTTGGACTACTTCCTATTTCTACTTTTTGCTTTAATAAGGGCTTTCAATGCAATATTAATGAAGGTGTAAGAAATAATTTCCTTGTTGGGCACCAATTAATCCACTGAAAGACCTTTACTGTCCCCATATTTTTTGATAAGTTCAAAATGGTGTGCATTCGAAATTGATGCATCTGTGCCACAGACCACAGAGAGTGTCACTGGATAAGTAACATTCCAGAATTTTATTTTAAACGTTCTTCTGGATCTAGGATATGCTATGCTAAAGACATAAATTCCAGATCTAAAGTTATATAGGTACACATCCATGATCCTGTGAAAACACTGTACAATCAATATACCAGAAACATCTAATTAAGATGGAAAGTACTGAGACAATTCCGTAACCTGATGTAGAACACTTCAGTCATTGTATGGCAAGCTCATTATTCAGTTTGTGGTTTCCTGCATTCCACATAATTTTTTTATGACCTAGAAATTTGATATTTAATTATATCATTGTCGTGGTTCAGCTCCAGACACCAACCAAGCCCCAGGAAGCCACTCACTCACGTCCCCACTAGCGGGACTAGGGAGAGAATCGGAAGGGTAAAAGTTGGAGAACTCATGGATTGAGATAAAGACAGTTTAATAGGGAAAGCGAAAGCCACACACAGGCAAAGCAAAACAGGGAATTAATTCACCACTTCCCATGGGCAGGCAGGTGTTCAGCCACCTCCAGGAGAGCAGGGCCCCATCACACATGAAGGTGACTTGGGAAGACAAACACCATCACTGCAAATGCCACCCTCTTCCTCCTTCTCCCCACTTTACATATTGAGCATGATACCATATGTCATACATATACGTAAGTAGTAAAAACGGTATAAATTTGCAACTGTGCTTTCTTCCTCCTCAGTTTATTATTTCCTTTTGGGGTTATATACATCCTAAGATCAAGAAGGATCAATTATATTCCACCATTAAATCTACTTAGCTGAAATGTACATTTATTTCCTGTTCAATCTAACTTCTAGTTATTTGCTTTGACATGGCTTTGGGCCACCTCCTTTGCACCGGTTATTTTATCTCTGCACAAGATCTTGCCCAGCTTAACTTCAGCAAATTTCTTTCTTTTGATAAACTAAGCAGACAAAGCTACAAATTCCACATCGTGAAACAAGTTCTATGATCCTAAGAACACATAGGATTTATTACTGTATTCCATACTATTTTTTTAAAATATATATTCAAATTTTGAAAACAGAACCAGATGAAGTTTTCTATCACCAAAGCCATGCACAGAAGATCACTTCCCACTTATTTTCTCTACCTCTGTGTATAAGGTCTTTTTGACACTAGAGCATATGGGGAGGCTCAGACTTTTTTGTTCCTTTTGAATTCATAGATCCTTTCAGAATCACAGTTTCATGGATTTTCATGCTTAGACAGATACCAGAGCATTTCATACTGCAAAATTGTCTCTTTGAGGGGGATCTGGTTAAAAAGCTTCAGAGTGGTGTTTGTAACAAGAAATAGAGTATAACAGAAGAAGTCATATAGATAATCACCTCTCCTCTCTGTCATAATCAAAAAAGTTTTCTTTGTCTTCCATTATCCTTTCATTACTGGGTTTTGTGCTTTCTTTGCCCCTATTAAAGATAGCTCCACCGAAAAGGAGTGGATACAGCCAGGATGCTGACAAAGAAGGGATGCTTACCTTTTCTCTTGCACCATGTGGTGAAGAACACATGCAGTTCCAGATGGTGCTAACAGAAAATATGATTGGGCTACAGCTTTCAAAATCCCTCTGCCCACTCCAATAAACATGTAACTGCTGTAACAGTTGGTACACAATAAATAATCTCCTTCTTCTGCAAATAAGCAATTGGGGAAACTTGAGTAAGAGATTCAGTTAGTTACTTTATGATCACACATGATGCTTGATCAAAGATTAGGCACAACACTGCTGCACACCCATGAACAATTAGTTACACCATGGAACCCTAGCACTTTGCACCCTAAACATTTGTGGGCTGCTGTAAGTCAGAACGAACATCATGTAAATACGATGTCACAATCCTCACTTGGCCATTTGTACAGAATTATTGAGAAAGTAAAGACCATTTCTTCTATTTTGCCAGAACAGATTTCTTTTAACCTAACTCACTTCTAGGGAATGTGTATATGTTCTAGAAAGGGGTAGTTCAGCAGTTTCCCCTGGGCTCTTGTTTTATTGCTTAACTGTCCTTAAAAGTTCAAAATACAGATGAACATCCTGTAATGAGCAGTTATTCTGCAGATGGTAGAAGGCAGCATTGTAAGACAGAAATTTGCTATTTCCACTTGTAAATTTAACTGTAAAATTTTTTTCAGTAAATCAGTTTTATTATAAAGGAAAATGACATATATGACATATAGGATGACATAGGATGTGTACCTATATAACTACTGGCCTATTGCCTACAGTACTGATGATAGAAAAGGCTCTTCTGCCTGCTTCTACCTTATTCTATAGAACAGAGAAGTGTAACCTCTTCATATATCAGTTTAGTCTGTCTTTGAAAGAGTGGCACTGATGCTTACCGCCTTTGCTCTTTCAGATCTCTTCAGACTTTTGTAAGAAGCTGAAGCATTGCTACATCCTACTGGGATTCTGGCTCTGCTGCAATGAAACTCCGTCATTTCTGAAGTCCCCCTGGCTAGGACAAAAACATGCCTGTGTACAAAAGTGGCACTAAAAACCCAGCCAAAGCAGAAAATGAGATTTACCAAGTTTATAAGAAGTGTTTGGTGAGGTAATTGAGAATTTGTTTACTTCTAGAGAACGTCTCCATGATGTGTGTAAGTGCATAATGAATCAGGACCATTGCTAAAATATATATTCACAAGAATAGAAGGGAAAAGGTGCAAGAGAATTTTTACACACCTTGTCATTTCTGCTTTTTTTGTACTGACATATATTAAGGCATCCTTAGTACTTGGTTGAAGTATGTTTGCTTGACCTCTGTCATCTCTTCCAATATTTACTAGGTTCTGTTTCCATCTCTCAGCAAAATCTCCTGACTTCCTCTGAAATGGTAGACAAGCCACAGCCCTTTCATTTATGAGGTAATGAGTGTTTGGGGCACTGAGGTTGGACAAGGTCAGTTCCAGTACAGTTGGAAATAGAGCTCAGATTTCCATTATGACAAATGTTTTATTCTATCAGTTTTTCTACCTACTCCCAGGATGAACATCTCAGATTCTGTATTTGGGATGAATAAAATAGAGCTATTACATTGAATTCGAAAAGGCAATAAAATAAGGAACAAATGAATGCACACAGTGGTCCGGGTTCCTGACAGACTTCTAAATGTATGGTTTATGGTTTAAGAGAGATTTAGACTAAAAACTTTTGACAGTCTCATTTTTGCCCTATATAATTGTCTTTACCAGAAAAAAAAAAAGAAGCAGAATCCAAAAATCCTGATTTAAATTAGAAAGAATATAGGAAAGCCAGGAGACCCAATACTGTGCTTATCGTTAATGGTCATTAAGCAGGTAGAAATGGATCATTGTACTTCATGGAATGACTGTACAAAACATGTTTGAATTCTGAAAATCCCAAATATGGGTTTTATAATTGGGCTCATAAACTTGCAGTTTAGGAATCTAAAATGTCTAGAAAATGAACCAAGTTTAAAAACAATCACAGTTAAGCAATCAACGTATAACAAATTCCAAACTTTCTTAAACAAATCAAAATGCTGCACTGGAAGCTGTAAACACAATTACAGCTGGAAATAGGTAATACATGCAGGATCTCATTATTAGGAATTAATAAATACGCCTGTCTTGAAGAGCTCGTTAGTCAACAATGACAGTGAAGGAGAAAAAATTTGGCTGTCATAGCCAACCACAGCATGAGCTGAGCTACATAAAAGATGTTTAGTGTGAACACAGGCTGTCTCTGGCAAGGTGTTTTCAGTAAGGATCCAAGGCATTAATGGTATACAGTGTAAGGTATGGTCTTAAGCACATCTGTGCAAAATTCTGTTCACCCTTATTCAAAGCAGATGAAATCTAAATAAAAGTGGCCCAGAGGAAACTCATTACTTAAAATCAAAGGAATTGAAATTCTACACTATGAGAAAAGGCAGAAAGAGCTTGGGAATTTGGTTAACCGTGGTATTGTCTGTGTACACTCACAGAGCTCAAACATCAATAAGGAAACTTTTAGGATGAAGTATACAAGAAAAAAATTCAAGTGGGTATTAGTTAAGACCTAGACCACAAACCATCATGGTGCTAACAATCACAGGAAGGAGAGGTCTAGATTAGAACACTTCTGCTAACCAGGATCTTCTATGGAAATCAGAAAGGAACTTGGAAAGGGAAGGGATAAGTGACCAGTTTCAAGATGAAGGCAAATCATTTTATAAAAGAGATTACATAATGAGATAATCTACTGTGGAATGTTGCGTTGATACCCCAGATCCTTTGCAGTCTTACATTTTAGGAAAGGATGGTCTTGTGACTACTGCACTAGCCAGAAAGCTGTTTTATCCCAAACTTTCTGTATAGCATTGCTCAACACAAAGGACCTTATTTTTAAAACATCTGAACTCTTAAAACTGAACACTTTCTTAAGAAGGAGGAGCAGGAGGTGCTCTAAAATTTCTCAGGTTACTTAAGTACAGCTGAAAAAGTTTGCAGTTTTCTGTCTCTGCTTTAAGTCCCTATCTGTACTGCAGAAATAATACCATTGTTTCAGAGATATGAAGCATCACTGTGTGTTAAATATCACTGTGATCAGTTCAAATTGAAAATGCTGTCCTTTAGCAGAGCTAAATCTTTATGTGACCAAAAGAAAATTTTAAATCAATTATTGCTCAGTAGGAAAGAAAATCCAAAGCAAAACACAGCCAAATGAGGGGTTAGGTACCCTGACACAACCTTATAATCAGTGGGATGCCAAGACCCTCCCAGACATCAAAACAAGCCTTGACCTGTGTGAACTAACTGGTAATTTAATGAAAGCAATGTGCCCAAGCACATACTTATGAGAGCCACTTGCTCTAAATTGATTTTTTTCTTTGAGCCTTCATGCCAAAACAAACAAAAAATTAACATTGCTACCTTAATTTCCCCATTGAGAGTTAAATCAGCAAGTATTTCGTAGAGGTTCAGAGAAAAATGTCCCACAGAGAGAGTATTGGTTTGCCTGTTTTCCATCTTATTTATGTGAATAAGCAGGCCTCAGTGTACACTTCGTGAGGCTGTGCATGGTAGCCCTTCACCCAGAGAATGCAAATATGCTCCCTAACTTCCCAAGGGTTGAAGAAATTAAGTTTTATTCTGAATGGTTATGCCTGCTTCTGGTTCAGAAGATATCAGTGTGCATTTGTTTTCTGACTTCCAAGGGGGTTGGTTGAGGAAGGAAAATAAAACCAATGAAAACAAAAAAAAAGTCATGTTGGGATGCTGCTCAGTCATATATAGTGAGTGTAACTGATTTCCCACTGGACTCTTCCACTTAAGTGAGGGGGCGTTAAAGTATTACGTTTAACGCTATAACTTTGTAATACTAAAGGTGCTTGTATTCTTCAACAGACTCCAGCAGTTAGAGTGGCATTTTGTAGTAGCTCTGGAGGAAGGAAAAATAAACCACGTATTTTCTGCGTTTGCTACCTGCTGTTGTCTATACTTGCTTTAGAATTTTTATCTAGTGCAATATTAGCTAATAAAGAATATAATAATAGTAAAGAATGTAATAATGTTCTGAAAAAAAGATCTGAACCATGGACATATAGACCAAGTCAAAGGTGTACTCTACTGAGTATTATGCACAAGCTTACTATACACCTGGAGAAAACAATTAAAAGATATGATTAGCTAAAGGAATCATCCTTTTTTTGGTCACAAAAGCAATTAAATAGCTAGAAAAGTGAGCAGAAAATCCAGAAGTATTAAAAATGTTTAGTTAGTTCAAATCAGGTCTTACATTAATATGAGAAAAATACAAGTTTGCAACCTTTTAAATCTTGCTTTTTTAACCTTGTGGTTTTAGTCTACCGGATTTTCCATAGAACTCTGATTCTGTGAGCTCTTTGTTTTCATTTTTTTGTCCTACCACTAAAATGTCGACAGAGATCTATGACTCCAGTAGAAAGGTGGACAATACTCTTGTTTTACAGAGGAAAATAGGATCACAGGTTTCACATCACACAGCAGGCCGGTGGGAGAGCTAGAAATAGAATGCACATTCTGTGAGCCATAGACTGCTCCTTCACGTGGACTCTTAAAATACAATACAGTAGTGAAATGCTCACAAGCACAACTACAAGGAAAATAATTTGAGACCCTGACACTGAGAGGGAAGGAAAAAAACCCCATGCAGCAAGAATTAAACAGGTGAAACAGCAAGAGTCTTCAGACAAAGCTAACAGCAAATTAGACACAAGCAGGTAAGAATATATGACACACAGATTGTCTCTGATCTCATACTGAAACCAATCTCAATAAGAAGCCTCTGGTCTGTTGTTATTATGGGTCTCTTGCAACTGCAGATAGAGAAATGAGAGGAGGTTGGGAATGAAAAGAACATGACACTTTAATAGAAGGAATTCAGCAACATGCAGCTGAAATGATTGCTAATCTCAAGCCTAGATACGACAAAATACTCAAAAAACTAAGAATGTTTACATTAAATGAATAATTAAAAGAAAGAATAACATCTATTTTAAAAAGTTATTATAAAGATTATATGAAAGTGGAAAATTATCAGTGTGGTACAAAGAAAAACATGTCTAGGAGTAAAAGGATTAAATAAGATAAAGAGTATTTAAGCATTCATGTCAGAAACAGATTTCTAATGTTCAGCCCTCTTAGGCAGTGTAAGTCTCCCGAAGGAAGGAGTAGAGTTACACTGCATGAGTCTTTTAGCTAGAATATCAAATTAATTTTTAAATGGTCTTTCAAGATAAACTAGCATATATACTCTATTTTTGCTGCCTCCTTAGGGTAATGACTGCTACAGTAGCATTTATATCTTTTTGCAGAACACATCCTGCAGATACAGCAAAATTTTTTTCTCTTCACTGAGTAAGGGTATTAAATTACTTACAGATCTAAAGTGCAGAATCTCTTACAGTGAAAGACAGGAAAATAATAGTGAATGGGAAGCAGAACCAAACCTCTCACACTGGGATATTCTCTCTTAGGTAGAGCTCCTTGGTGTGGCTGTTTCTAGACTCTGAGGTGCCATAGGGATATAGCAGAATTTCTCTCGCTAGCTTTCAGCAATGGAGAGTCGCAAATATAACAGATCTTTCTCAGCATTTTCCCTATGGCTTCACTAAAAGCACTCAGATTGTTGTCAGGTGGGCTATTAGCACAAAAGCAGTTCAGCACAAAAGCACACCAGCTGAATGTTGGGCCCTGCATTTCTGGTTCTGACCTGTGAGTAGAGGGTACAGTGCCTCAAAAAGTAAACAAATGCAAGATAGGCGACACTATCTTTAGTCTGCATTTCAGGAACCCAGATTTTAAGAATAATTTATGCTTCATTTTCTTCATAATAATTGAATAAATACACTCATGTTTGGCTTTCTAACTAACCAGTCTTTCATTGGACCAGTGATGTAGCCCACCTGTTATCACAGGTTATAAAAAAATATCTCTGCTTGAAGCATTGACTTATAGTAGCTTTAAGGTCTGGAGATAGCTGAGATTCAGTGGAGACACTTCGGAGGATATTTGGTGAATAATGTGCACAATGCCAGCACCTGTAAGGGAATCAGCCCAGAAGGATGACAAAGCTACACAGGCTCTCCCTAGGGAGCTCACTGTTTAACGTTCCCTATTTAACTGCTACCTTAGGTTATTATTTCCTTCAATTTCATTACTTTTCTATGACAGATCTATGTCTCTTTGTGAAGGAAAAAAACCCCAAACAAACAAACAAAAACCAAATAAAAAACCACACCCCCCACCCCACACTCCCCCCCAGTTTTAAGCAGGAATGCACTGGATTTTGACATGATACCAAATTTTCCAGTGTGAGACCTTAGCTTGGGTTAGTGGGTTAGCCACATGCTTCAGTTATTTTTCTACTTAGTGAGTCTGAAGGTTCATAAAGCAACTTCACAAAGTAAGAACAACTCCCATTTTCTTACAGCATCAAGAGTTGCTGTGGGCTATCTTTTCTAGTCTTATCCAAGTCCACTTCAGAGAATATTACCTCTGTTAAATGGAGTCATTTAAGGTTGTATTTACTTCATTTCTTCAAATGCTAACTAGACTTTCGCTGCTATGGTTGCTGCATTTTTGTATCCCCTGTGTGGCATGAACACTCACATATCATGTAATTCACCTTTGCCTATCCAGGCACAGACAGCCCCACATCAGTATAGAACTCCTTTGGAAAACTTTCCAGTGAATTTCATTCTCATCAATAAATTAAAGGAAAAATTTATGCCCTCATACTCATGTAGTGAAAGATTAATAATAACTGCACCCCGGATTACAGATTAATTTTAATGTAATGATCCATTTAAATTTTTCCCTTAATTGCCACATATTTATACATCTATTGAAAGAAACAATCATTATAATAATTATTTTGTGCATTCCATTATTCATAATTTTTATTATTCAGGAGTCATGAGATAGCAGATTCACTTACAGAAGGCTAATTAACTAAAATTCTCCTTTACAAAACTGTTTCTGACTCGTGGGCAGCTACCCAGAATGGAAATATTTACTGTAAGATTTCATTTAATTATATAATACAGTTAAGGCAGATATGGATGGCAGCTTGCCATGGAACACTATTATTCCATTACTTGTTTAGCTAACACACTTGAAGAGAATTAGGAGTGTAACTCAAGATGCATGCATAGCTTTCCATTACTAACTGGTGGTGTTCCAAATCCTAGATTTCTATGTCATCCTAAGCACTTCTGGGCATAGCACGCTGTATTTCTGTTGCATCTTGCATTAAACCTATCCTAAGCAGGACTAAAAGAGTTTGATTTTACTTCCAGGTATT
Organism: Melanocharis versteri; assembly: GCA_013397845.1. Classification (NCBI taxonomy): domain Eukaryota; kingdom Metazoa; phylum Chordata; class Aves; order Passeriformes; family Melanocharitidae; genus Melanocharis; species Melanocharis versteri. The sequence goes on along the minus strand of VZTG01007794.1, from coordinate 1,482,029 downwards.
CATAGAAAAATCTAATGATTAGCCAACCCTTTTTCCATAGTAGCTTTTCTTACCTGTAGCAAGAACAAATATGCTTCTGTTGCTATTAATATTACCTATTCTGATCTCCAGCTGTTTTCTGTTCTGGCTGCTGTCAGGAGATAAACTCAGGCAGAATGGCTAAGAGGATTAGTCATGAGATATGGAGGCTTTTAACAGGAGGCCACTGGGTTCTGCCTGTCCAATGACCTACAGAAAATAAGTTTTTCTCAGTTCAGATGCCAGAGGACAAGCATTCTCACTGAAAAAAAGTAAATAAAAAAGTACGATTCTTTTCGATTTGCCTCCTTACTTGTAGGTTTCAGAGAGCATAAGTTTTAGAAGGACAAATGCAATAAGCTAACTTCCTCAAGTACTAATTTTGTCATTAATTGTTTAAGAATGCAGAATATTATTTTTAAAAAGATATTGTAAGTATTGGCATGAGCAGTGTACAAGAGCTGACTATAAACTTGGTTGATAATCCACACAAGCAAATGATTAGTCCTTCTACAGTTCAAAAGATGGGTATGTAGTAGTACTCTAAATGGTGATGAGCAGGCAGCCTCCCCCCAGACTTCCATTCAAAAGAAACCAACAAATCTTTCTTGGGTTTGGTTTCTTTTTTCCCTCTCTCTCTTTCTTTTCCAAGTTAGTTATTCAAACCAAGGTAATAATGAGAAAGTGGTACAATTCTTCTGGTATACAAGCAATCCCCTTGATCATACACATCTTTGAATCCTGAAAGAAACAAGTAAGCCCTTGATGGGCTCATGGTTTATACTGAAGGGGTAAATAGGGTCTCTTTGACAAATCAAAATGGGAAAAACTATTATTAAGGCAATTGTTTATATTCTGCTTCAAGCAAACTCTGAGCCAGTCCCTGTTTATTAAAAGTTGAAAGTGTGCAATCCATACCCACTTACACTAACAGTTGTCAAAACTGCTAGGGGTTAATATTTTTGTAGAGGAGATATTTCTCTTCCATTTGGTTGAGTTTTTTCTAGCAGATATTTAGTGGCAGGAAGATACAAGATAAAACTTTAAAGAACATTTCTAAAATATGAAACAGAGTATTCCTAGCTTATTTAAGGTACTTCTGAACTTATTCTGGTACTTCTGAATATCTTTTCTTCCTACAGACTAACCTCCTACACCCAACGGAATCAAGGAGGTGGGAAATCACCAAGAATGAGCCACCTCTGGTCCTGAATCACTGCTAAAAACCATGGGGTGGTGTTTGTTTCCCACTGCAATTTTAAATATTTTTCCTTTTATACAAGAAACAATAGAAAAACATGTTTTTTTGGATCAAGTACCTGCCTTTTGTTAATTTTTGAATGTCGGCTGAAGCCAAGCATACTCTAACAGCTCTAACACAGAAGAGAGGTCACATTTGTGACCTGCAACCAGATGGATAAAACAAGTGGTGAAGCAAGGCTGGTCCATATGACTGCACAGGATGATAGCTGCAGTATCTCATCTCACTTCAAAACAGATTTAACAATGTGCTTGAAATCGTTTAAAATGTGTCTGCAAGGTGATAGAGTTTTAGGTGAATGCAGTTAAATAAGTAGGCAACACCAATTTTACTCTGCAAGTTAACAGTTAGAGGAGGAAATGGAACCAGGGAGTCATTGGACCTGAAAAAAGATTATATCCTGACATATTAAGCTGCTGCTCACTAAGCTAATGGTTATATCATGCTTGCCTGATGGTTATTTCAGTTTTCTTGCAGTTGTTTAGTCTACTACTAATGTTCAGGGGTTTGGTTGGTGGTTGTTTTGGGGTTTTTTTCTTCATATATGTTGGCTACCTCTTTTTTATGATGACTGTCCTACAATTGCATCACTAAGCTGTATGTTCACATAGTAGGTAGGAGCCTACCCACATGTGGAATAACAGGATGGAACAGCAGCATTTCTTTCTCTCCCTCCCCTGCTGGAAAGTTCTCTTACTGCTACAATATTCCTTAATAAGTGCACTTGGTATTCCTTGATAAGAGCATTCTTTCTATTCTGGGTGACATATTGATACCCAGCAGGTTTCACATTTTCCACTTTTTCTCAGTATGGTAACTTACATTATCTTAATAGATAATTGTTTTTCAGCTACTTCAAGCATGTCCCAGACTCTTGAGTATGTTTTGTAGGGACCCTCCCAATAAGCTTTCCATGCAGAAATCTGCTGCTGAACAGGAGACATTTTCCAAGGACTGAGAGAAGGGCAGCACTGAAAGAGTAATTCTCAGAGGGGAAAAAAATGACTGTTTATAACTATTTTTTCTAAAAAATAGATTAGGGTAGCAAGACACGCAAAGAATACTCAGTGCAGAGGTAGTCTTGCACTCTTCATGCATCTCAGATGACAGCAGACAAATCTGTGCCTTCAGTCATCATTGAACATGTACTCTGAATCTGTTTTGGATATAAAATCCCCAGAGAAGATTGCTGTTTCTGTTCACTGACTGGAGACATTGTGCTGGAAGCAAACAAACAGCCTGCAATTCACAGCCAGCTGCAAAACCAGCTGGTAAAATTCCACATAGTCATATTCTTCTGAAGGTGAAGGCTCTGTTGTTTCAGGATTTTGATTTTTTTTTTCTGCTCTGCATTCTGTACCCTCTTGAGGTAAATGAATAGTGCTGATCTCTGATTTAAAAAAACCAAAAAACAAGGTTACCTGAAGTATTTACAGCTATCTATCCAACACTGAAAATTGAAATAGGCAGAGATAGTTTAAATTCTTTACAGCTTCCAAACTATTCTGTATGCCATTCTTTCAGAATTCTCAAATACCAGCATACTTGACAAATGACTGCCGACATGGTCTGTAAATCTCCTGCAGTGAGCAAAGAATATTTGTGCAATGGAAACTGACAGTGAGAACAAAGGTCTGGTGAGGTCCTGTGCAGAGATCCTCTTAAGAAATGGGAAGAAAACAACTATTCCAAGGCCCTGAAGGGAAAATGTGAGCTTGTACAGCAATCTACAGGGCTGTCTCATGACAAGGATCAAGTCTGCCGTGTAAACTGCCAGGTTTTACTTTGTATTTCTAAATCTGCACTCTGCAGTGCTGTTCATCCTTTCTCTGAAGCTAGAAGGGTACAAATTTAAACATGTTAACATGGGAACTCCAGGCTGCCAAGACATAATCTGTGGCCTGAAACTTCTATGTTTTTGATGAGGTGCATATAAGAAATTACAGCTAAAGTATATTGTTACATCATAACTACTAGAAGAAATAGTGTCTGTGCCTACCAGCAGAATAAAAAGCCTTTACAATTATTGAAATTTTAAACACCTGGTAGTTTTCCAAAAGGGAATAACTTCCACGTTCACAGAACAAGTTACTTCCTTTAAAGAGGCTGGTATCCACAGGAACCCTGCATTCAACCATTAAAAGCAATTTTTAGAACCTTCTGTCAAATATGCACTCTATGCTAGGTAACAGCGCCAAAGCATATAGTTGTAGACACAGTGTCCACTGTCTCAGCAATTTGATGAAGCCAAACATTCATTGACAGCCATACGAGGTGCAGCGGAGGGCACTGGGTCTGTTCAGCCTGGAGGAGACTGAGGGCAGACCTCATCACAATCGACACCTTCTTTGTGAGAGGAAGAGGAGGGGCAGGCACTGAGCTTTTCTCTCTGGTGACCAGTGACAGGACCCGAGGGAATGACATGGAGTTGTGTCAGGGGAGGTTTAGGTTGGGTATTAGGAAAAGGTTCTTCACCCAGAGGGTGGTTGGGCACTGGAACAGGATCCCCAAAGATGTGGTCACAGCGCCAAACCCAGCAGACCTCAAGGAATGTTTGGACAACACTCTCAGGCACAGGGTATGACTCTTGGGGTGTCCAGTGCAGGGCCAGGGCTTGGACTTAGATGATTCTTGTGAGTCCCTTCCAACTCAGTATATTCTGTGATTCTGTGATTGTTCCCTGATTTTCAGAGAACCCAACACTAATAGTAAAAGCTGCTTTTTTTTTTTTTTCTTGTTGTAATTTCAGCTGAAAAGCAGAAGTATTTTCATTTCTCAGTTTGAAACTGCAGGCATACAACATCTGTCATATCTTGTAAAGATAAAAATTTCTGTTACAGATTTCAGCTGTTCAATTGTATTACCAATTGTTAGGTAATCACTACAAGTAGGATATTTAAAATTAAATCAAGCTGAGAAAAACAACAGTTGATTTAATACTTAGCGAGCTGAACAATTGAAGCTGTCATTAAAATAGCACTTCTTTTGTTTATAGAAGTACGAAAGAACATGTGTCCTTAAAACCTATTACATTTTTATGCCTGTTGAAAGTAAGCTCTGTCAGTTGGGTAGAAAAACTTCTCTACAAACTTAGAAGCATATGTGGAAATGTGCAATGGTATGAGTAACCAATGTAGTGAAGAATCTGTGTGAGAGTATCTTTCTCATTGACAGGAACAGAAATTTCTATAACTCTTTGTCATCGGCTTAAAATGGGTTTAAATCTGCAGGCTTAAATAACTGTAAACAAAGACTCCCTCCAAAACTTAAATAAGCTGTATCAAACTGTAACACATTTTAGGAAGTAAAAGAAACTCTGTTCAAGTGAAAAACGGGTCAGTCAGGGATCCTACAGGAACCAGCCTGAAGTGAGATTCTCAGACTGGGTATGGCTGCCTTTAGGTTTCACTGATCCAGTTCTAGCCTGTACTTCCTTTCTTGACAGTATGTCCATCACATTTGTACCCCAACAACCCTCCCTTTTGTTCCACATCCATCTCAGTCTCCCCATCCTCCCATCCACAAAGCTGCAGTAGCAATAGGCTGCTCATTTTACCCGTTCTGTTTACGTCCCCTGTGCCTTTTGGTCGAAGCGGTTGGTCACTCCTTCAAGACAGGAACCCCCACCTATTCTCTGCTTTGCAAAACACTCAGGTACTGGAGGGATTGGAGTCGAGAGGAAGGAGTGCCATCATAGCTTTTTTTTCTTAAAAGAAGGTATGGTGTGTATTCCTGCCTCGAGTTCTGGCAACACAGCTGCTGCAGTCCTTTCATTTATATTAGGGTTTTATCTCAAATGGATGACTAATACTGGACAGCTACATACCAGATCAGCCTTCAAGTACTGCAATAAAAACGACAGTTATGATTCCATATTAAATGACACTTCAACTCTGTGTTTTAAAATTACAGCACAGGTGAAAGGAAGGAAAATTACTGAAGCATGTCTAGAAAATGTTTCTTTCCCTACTGATGCCTTTCCTCAGGCTACCTTAAATACTGACTTGACCCAAGTTCATGTAAAGTATTGACTTTTTAAAATTGAAGTGAAATAACATCATCACCAGCATCGTGCAAATACACTGACACTGGCTTTCATTCAGAAATCCCAGAATGCCCAGCACTTGCATGAGATGGGCCGCGATAATAAAATATTTCTGGCCAAAGGGCCAAAGAGGAGAACTCAAATGAAAATTTACTGAACGAGACATGTTCTCTTATAACTTGTTCTCTTATGGAAGGATACATCCTTGCTATGTGGTGTGCTCCAGTCGTTGCCTTCCAGCAAACTGCCATTAAACTTTAGCCGACTAGTCTGCTGTAATCTGGGAAAACAATCCTGCCCACAACAGCTTTCATGATTTCTACCCTCTGCCAATGCTCAGCTTTCCCCTCTCTGTCTAACAGAGTGGAGGGCAAAGTCTCTCCAATTACATCCAAGCTTTTCTGGCAGCAAGTTCCAGTCTGTCCCTCACGCTTCCTTCACAGGCTTTTTGCATATTACTATGACTCTGTACACACACAGACACATCTGTAGTACAGATATAGCGCACTACTACTCAGTGAGTCCTCAAGGAGTACTTACAGACTAGATAAATAGTACTACCAATCTCGTTAATTGCTGGAAAAAAATGGGGACAAAGAGGTTTTGAGTTCACAATGATTCAGAGCCAAAGGCATAACTACCCTTTCTATCAGTGTCCTCTTTCCTCCAGGTTGCACTAACTACAACTAACTAAAAAGGAGGTTCTAATAAAGGAGGTTCAAGACCTACCCTACATTTAAGAATAACACGAAAAATTCCACCACATCTCAGAAGAATTATGACATTCTGAATTTGGCTGTATTCTGCACATCTTCACTTTTCAAATTTTCTTTAAGTGAAAATAGCTTCTTAAAAATATTTTCAGGCGTTTGGAATAAAATGGGGATTTGACACAATTAAAAATCTTTGTTCCTAACATAAAATTTTTTTGCAATTTCAGCAGCACCTTTCAGCACCTTTCACAATATTGTAAGCTATTTTACCAATGCCTTGAATAACTTTATTGTCCAGCAGACACAGCAGTATTGAAAACCCAATACTATTGCATGCAATACCAATAGGAAAGTCCAAGACTAGAATGGGGTAGAATGGCAGAACAGGATTCTGGTTCCAAACACAAGCTCAAGAATACAGCAGCAGTTCATTGACTGAAAACTTGCAGGTGCTTCTTCAGTACCTGTTTCTAAGCTAAGCTCCTCCGAAGGCCCATTATTTAAGTAATACACAAGGCTTTATAAGAACAGAAATTAGTGTGTGGCAGCTTGGAAGAAGAAGCTGGCTGGGATTTCAGGCTCTTTACAGCACATCCTGTTTGCACACACTATGTCCAGAACCAGCACCTGATTTCACTTCAACAATCACAACAAAGACTCCACTTTTAAGAGGTCTAGCACATTTTACGAGAAATTTTATCAGTTTGTCACTGGGGTGAATCCATTCTGTCATGAGCTGCAGGACTGCACATTTACTTCCTAGGACAAATATACTGTAAAATCTAATCCTTCTGCAAAAAACTCATAACGGGCTATGACAACCTCAAAGGTTGTGCCCCATCAAGACTATTTTATCACTTAAGAATAAATTGAGACAAGTCTGTATTCAGGAGAGGCTGCCTAGTTAAGAGCAACATCAACAAAATCTCAAAACCAATGTCATCTATGAAATCAGTTTGAAGGTGTCATCCTGGTACAAAGATCCTTTCAAATTTTAGTTCATCCACAAATCATGGAAGCAACACAGATACATAGATTTCAGAACCAAAAAATGCCTTAGATGTTTAAAGCAGGAAAAAAGAGAGACAGTGATGACAATTAAGAATACACATTTCAATATCCTTACTTTGGTTTTCACCAGACTAGAAAAAAATGCTGGAACTACCAGTAACAGATGGCTAATAAAACGTGATTGGCTTGCAGCTGCTTTGGTGATACTGAATTTGTTCATTCAAATTTTATTTGTAGAAGTAATAGAAGTTGTATGTAGTACTGCCAACCTATTTCCTGCATATGAGATCATTATGTAAAAATATTTTTAAATTAAAAGCAAATATTTGTAATTCGAGTATTTTTAACTCATTTCAATCTGGACTGGTGTTAAGTGACCTCTTTATAGCAAGAAGACAATTGTACAGTGTGTTTCTATGCTCCTGTTTCTTCATGATTACTACCATTGTTTTTTGTCAAAATGTAACAAATTTTACTTCAGGAAATGTGGTCCTATTCCATTGTTAAAGAAATTCCTTATAAATTCACTTTCTGAATCAACTTGGCTCATGTAGCAAGGAAGATGTGATGTCAACAACAACATACTTCAGCAAAGCTTTTTTGTCCACTAAATGGTTTTGACTTTGCCTCAAAGATAATTTTGATTTCTGATATTTTGCACTCCAACATACTCATGTGGTATTCATGGAAATACTAATAAACTGCTTAATAAAGAACCATCTGAGGATTTGATTGAAATAGGTCATGAAATGTGAGTTTAATTTCATAAAAGGAATTGAACTGAATAACTTTTTATTATTTCTGAGGTCTTCTGTGCTCCACTTCTGTATTATGGCAATTGTCTCTTTTCATTCTCATTGCTTTATTAAGTACTGAGATATATGTGTGAGATACTGACAGACATGAGATAAAATAAGCAATATATTTAATAATATATGCCAACACTCCGTGATGTAGGAAACAATGAAATGCAGTTTCAGACTCAAAGCCAGCCTCAGTGGGAAGAGGTATAAAATGTTTTAAGAAACACCTGGGCTCACTGCAGGAAACGTCTATTTCAAGGACACGTAGAAGCAATACTGGAAAATTAAGGAAGTCCTAATCTGCACAAGGAAACTAATGCACTCAACATATCAAAGCCCCACGACAAACTAGTATTTTGACATGAATCCTCAGGTACTTTTAAGAAAGCTCTGATAATAATTCAATCTAGAGATGTGCTATGAAATAGATAAATGTAATTTGGCATCTAAAGGTGATAGTATACAAAATGCATCAAAAGCTTTCAATTATCAGAGTAGGCCAGCAGAGGTGGGCAAAAAGATGAAGTACAGGAACTAACACAGACTCCTACCTTTGTCTTCTTGAAGTATGCACCTAAGATATATTCAAGACAACTGGTCTGCAGGAGCCTAATTTTTTGATAAAATGCAACAGAAAGAGTTAAGTATCTTGAAAGACAGATTATGTTAGTAAGTTGGAATGTTAGAGCTAAACAGTGTAAATATTTCCCTCACAGAACACTAAAACTGGTGAGAAAAGAGCCTCCTTATATATGGAGGCTGTATGGAGAAAGCAGATCAATCACTTGATGGAGCTGCCATTTTATGTTCTCCTTGCATTTGAACAGAACTCCTTTCTGAGTTGGGACTGTCTGCAGAAATGCCCCAGATAGCAGAGCTGAGAGAAAGGCAGCAGGGTGAGAAGAAAAACCAGAGATCCCATCTGGATTATAGTTCAGAATTCAGCTCTATCAATCAGGGCTGCAAGGGATCTGCCAGGTGGAAATGAAGAGTAAATCCACAAGGGAAAACATCAAGAGAAATCTGATTTTGATTAAAATCTCTTCACATAAAGCAATTCCAGACTCTCAGAGCAGAGCTCTGAAACAGAACTCTGAATTTCCTAGCTCAAACTATATTTTGTTATTTTTCCACATTCTTTTCTTCTACATTCTATATAAAATGGCTATATATTGGATTTAAAATGCTTTTGCAAGGTGCTCTGTGTAAACCCTGCTCAGCAATAACAAAAACATCTCTATATTATCAATCCTGTTTTCAGCACAAATCCAAAACATATCCCCATACTAGCCACCGTGAAGAAAATTAACTCTACCTCAGCCAGAACCAGCACAGAGTTTAAAAAATGAAGAAAAGGAAAAGTGAAAGGAATGTTATGACCTAATGTGCAAATAATACAATTCTGAAATGGCTGAGGAAGCAAACAGTATTTCAGCACGTTTAAAATTTACTCATCATTCAAAAGTAAATGCTAGAAGATAGCTACATAATTGAAGCACTTCAGGTTGTATGCATTCAGAAGCAAAATTGGAGATGTAAGTTTAGCTTAAAGTTACAGCTAAAGTAACTTATTTTAAGGATATAAACAGACAGCAAAATAATCAGTTGTTTCAGGATGACTTTAGCTGCATGAACTAACTCATCACAAGATCAAGCGAGAGCCATTGTAAGTAACAAAGAAATTGCAAGAGCAGACAGACGGGAGTGACAGAGGAGGTAGTAAGACAGTAGAAGTATCTTAGCAGCAAAGACCAACTTTGTCAAGATACCGAGCAGTGCTCTTGGGGACACTGATACAGGTGTGCAATATTCGAAAGAACGATTTAATCACATTTGCAAGTTGTTGCCCTCACTCTACCACACACAATGTACTTGTATGATATGAGCATGAATTTGTCCCAGTGACAGCAACTTGCAAGTATCTCCTCGTGATTGTCACCATCCAAGACAAGTAGCTTGCTTTCACTACAGCCATGAGTTCCTGTAACAGTTGATGAAACACTGGAATGGTCAGAAGTGGTAGTAAATGTATTTACACTGTCCTCAGCAGGAAATCAGAAAGTTATAAGAAAAGTCAACAGCAGACTTTGTAACTATTTTGACGTATAATCACCAATATAGGCATTACAATACAGCATTTTTCTACTTCTGTGTTTTAGAGGATAAGTAGTCCCACTAGTAGGAAACATTTAAGAACAATGATGCAAAACTACTTTAAAAAATTGATTACATGTTTACAAAATAATTCTAGTATGCCTGAATGGAACTTTGTAATAGAAATAATGAAAGGAATGGTTTTTCAATTAAGTATGGATCTTTCCTGATCCCACTGAAACTAGGACTTCCAAATACAAGTCTGAAGCGGAAGATACGCCATCGGGCAGGACCAGAGCAGAGTTAGCCTGAACAAACCCCTGAAAGACACTCTGAATATCAAGTCCTCAACATCAACTCTTTCAGTCTACAGGTCTACTTCTCCTTCACAGCAACACTTGCCTATAAAGAAATTGCTGGAAATTCGATTTATATCTCCTATAAGACAAAGGAGAAAAATTTTCCAAGTTGCCCAATTATTTGACTAGTTCCTGAAGATAAATCAGGAGTTCATGTACAGAACAGCATCAAACACCCTGAATTCAGCAGAACATGGATGCACTGCCCATTTCTCCTGACAGGAAAAAATAATCTTCCAAAGTAACAGCCACCTCTGTATTAAGGCCAGAAGTTTGCAAAGCTACTGGATTATTACAGCATCCAGTTAATAAGAACTTTTCTCTCATTTCTTTTTCAATTTGCTTTGAAAATGCAAGTTGCTCACCAGAAATCATATAGCTGCTGTTATACATCCAGTATGAAAACAGTGATGCTTATTAACACAGCATGGGGATAGGTCCAGCAAAAGCACTTACAAGCTGGATGGGAAGCTGTGTCTGCCTCTCTGTCATGCCTACATGCATCATTCTTGGGTGTTAATGAGAGAGGAAACAGCAGATTTCAGTTCTTTTAATATTCGTCGGTCCTGTTAGCAAGGAATGTGCCCCCAAAGGAGATTTCTGGGGATACAGGCTCATGGTATCGTTTTAGGAATACATAAATCAGATCTCCTGCTTTTGAAACTGTCAAGAGTGCTTATATTATCGCATAGCACCTTAACGGATCATTGACATATAATATTTGCTATTTTAAAAGTATTATTTCCAATTACCAAATACCATTTAAAAACCTGTAGATTATACCTTCAGCAGCTTCACAATAGGTAAGTGAAAAAGTAAATGAGTAGTCTGCACTGAGAAGAGAAAAATCTATATTAAGACATGCATCTTTCTTTGGTGTTTAGAATAGCTTTCATCTATGACTGCAAATTCACTTGGATTCCCAAGCAGCTGACCTTTCTTTCTTCTGCAGTCTCACGAAATTGATTTCACATACACTACCTTTTTAAATGAGTTAGCCGACCATTTTGCTCAAAGTAGTGAAGCTCTAGCTATCACATAATTTCTTCTTTGCCAAAGTCCTTTCAAAAATAAAATAGAACCAAAGAGAAGACAGTATGTTCCATATTGTGTCTTTCCATTTCCAGATATCCCTGGGGCAATGAGAAAACACTTAACAATGCAAGCTCTGCATGTAACTGTGGTGGTGATTAAACACTGCACAATATCTCACTCTAAAATTTGGATAAGGCATTACAGTATATGTTAGAAGGAAATAAAGTCAGTTGAGATATGGGTTCTCAAATAATTACTCTGAGTTTAACTGGTGATCCTCAGCACCCTTTTTGTTTGTAGAATAAAGGATATAATCAGATACGCCAAGCGTGATTTTAAAGCTTGAAAAAAACAGTTGAAACAGGATTAAAACCTCACAAAGGGAAACAGTTCCCAAAATTATCTTAGGTAGTCTGTAACAAAATCCAAGGAAATTTCTCTCTACTTCTCTTGCAAAAGATAGTGCATTATTCAGATTGTCACTTCATCATGCAACAGCTGCTGTAGCAACTCAGGCTTCCTGCTTAGAGGATGACAGATCTAATCCCACAGCTGGTGCCTATCAGTGCACCAACACAGCAGCAAGGTAGAGGGATACTGTGTGAATTCTGAATCTCAAAACATCCTGATCAGTTCGCTAAGTCTGACTCAGACGTGGTCAAAGTAGTCATCTGAGAAAAGTTAATAAGGTTGAATTGTAACTTGCACATTTGTGCAAGTAATTGCTTTTGTAAGTCATGCCCAAAATGAAGGGAGGAAATAAAGACAGAGAAAGAGAAGTAAATGATATCTACACACCTTTGAATAGTTAATGCTAAGAAGCACAATCATATCTGGGTACAAGAAAAATAAAACAAGTTATAAAATCAACTAAACATTCCCTGACATCTCAAATTTATCTGTGGCATACTGCAGCCTTTTGGGTATGGTTTAGTGTCTGCACCAGCTCAGGCATAAAGAGCTGCAGCTGACAATAGTACAATACCAATCTCTCAGTAGTCGTAGAATGAGGAGATAGCTCCTTTAAGAAGAATCTTTTTACCCTGAGAACATGTCCAATGACTTTGCATTACACACAGCCATACTTCCACAGGGTATGCCATTTGTCTGTCAGAGTAACCCACAGCATCATCACTTCCATTTGGTGTCCTAAAAATTTCCACCTATTAAGCTGCACTGCTCTTGCACAGCTGTTTGGCTGCTGTCTCATGCTGAGAAATGCTCTCCATACACACTAATGCTGCATTGGCACATTACATAAATCAGGCTCCTCCTATCTATAGATACAACAGTGTTGTGCCTCGCTCACTGCACATAAACTACATCATTTGCCATCTGTAATCTCTCAGCTACTTTGCATTGAATGTAGTCTAAGCAGGAATTTACCAGCAGGGACAGGTGCTTGTTTCATTCTCATAAGCCCTGCCCAGTGCAGCACTTGCTCCTGTATTAAGAGACCTGCTTGAAGCACTACAGCAACCCAGTGCCTCTTACATCCCTTCTCCTTAGATTATGGATGAAACCCCCATTTAGCCAGATATTTCATGTTCAGACCAACTGTAGCTCAGTTGCTTAAATGTAAAATATTATTATATTGTATCATATTCTTCAGGTTCAAGGTGGCTGCAATACAATTCACCCTCCCTTTAATATGCCATGTGTACCATACGTGCAAGCTCTGACGTTAAATCTTCTGGAGTGCCACTCCCAAACCTCAGCGATGCACAAAGCATTCCTCTGAGACAGAGCCCTTTGTTTCACATATCCTGCTCTCTCCTGCTGCTTTGCTTGCAATCTACTACCAGATCTCATTTGCAATTTCTTACAGATATTTGTGCCTAAAAGCTATGTGTATTCTTTTCCTCATTTTGGAGGATAAAAATTTGCAGGATGTTTTACAAAAGCAGATAGCATGAAAGATCATTTTTTTCCAAGTGAAAAATAACCAAACAAAGATTATACCTTTTTTTTCTAATACCATAAAAAGAAAAAACAACCCCAGAAGCAATATCAAAGCTAAGAAATATGAATGCAAGCAGTCAATTTGATTGCTCGGTGACCTGTGCCATGTTAAGCAAAGAATAACTCTGGTTTTCAAAAGATGTTTGCTCTCTTATGGTAATAATTATTCTAGTATCTAGTACTATTTACTATAATTACAGGTAAATTACAGCTCAATATGAAGGTTTCACAGCTATAAATAATTTAAATTGTTTAGATCTAGCATGCCACTGTTAATACCAGTAGTTTTTAGAACTAAGTTTTACCAATATGGAGAGAAGAGTTAATTTCTTTTTTAAAGAATATATGGATGAACTTCACCAAACTCCAGTTCAGCATTCAGGCTTACACTATAAATATAAAATATCTTTATGAAGCACCCTGTGATGCTTCATAACTTGTTAGGAATTTTCTATTTCTGCTACACATATGAAAACTAAGATTCCATTAGAAATGGTATATTCATGTCAGCTTTCACTGCCAACAAATAAACAAAACTACCCTAGAATACATGGACTGGGCAAAAATAATAAATAAACCATTTAAAATAAAGGTTTTGCTCAAGAACTGATGAGAGTTTGCAGAGATATCTGATACTAACATGCCTACTGACGTGCCTATCAGATGTGATAGGTATATTTTTTCAGTTCTAATAAAAATACATGGTGAAAGAACTTAATGAAGCAAAGTCTATATGTTTGGGTATTAGTTTGAGTATTTCTGTAGTTCTGCTTGTAAGTAGATATATAGAAGCATGGATCTAAGCAAGGATGCAGGTGTGCAGTCTAAAGTTGCTTATACTAATTTGGATAATAGAAGCTGTCAATCATGCCAACATTGACCTCAGTGGAGAGAAACACAAATACATTTCTTGCGAATATAAGATCCATCTTTCCTCTTCTAATTTGGCTATCGGGTCTCTCCCTCCCACCTTTTACATTGCTGAGCTAGGAAAAGGATCCAGAACTTAAGAAGGTGCAGGATGTCTGAGGCCTACACATCTAACTCTGCCTTTTAGTAAACTAATGGCTCCAATATGGTTCATTTTTTCATTTAATATCTGATTAAAATCCTTCCCTTTCATAGCAAACAGAAATTTTTGATTCTTCTGATAGCTAACAGACTACCTTGAATTCAACACTTCTACATGAAGACTCTACTCACTACAAAACTAAAATTGTCATGAGCGACAGAGGCAGGGGGAGAACTCGGACATCATCTCAATCTTTCTGTGCCACATGCTCAGCAACTACACTTAAAATACGTTCTCAACAGGAAATAAATATTTAGGATACAATACAACTGAACAAAGTACTGAAAACACATGTTTAGTTTGGGGCACATCTTAGTATCACAGACTCACATGCTTAAAACCCAACACAGCACATGCTGAAGAGTTTCATCTATAGAGGTTCTCTACAGAGAATAGAAATAAAATCCTTCACTCACTGGACCAAGGAAGAAGGGCCCAAGCTACGCTATAAAACTCTTGAGAAACAAGCAGAATCAAATGATTCTTTAAGTGGTGATCTCATTCAATATTCCTACTTTCCAGAGTTTTTTAATGGTGAGAAATCAATGTCCTAATTGATTTTTCAACCATTTTTCATTTTCATCTGTAAGCAAATGGCATTAATAATGAACTGCTCTTGAGAAAGGCTTTGATTTATTAGTGTGCTATATTGTCGTACAATTAGAGGCTTCACTCTTTCCCAAACTTCCTAACCTATTATATTCTGGACAGCTTAAAATGTCTAATTTTCCAGAGATGCAATTAACTCTTTTTTTTCTTTTTTAATTAGGGGAGTGCACATTTCATACTTGTGTCATGCCAATCATGTAATTTTTTATATTGCTATCTAATTGCATTTAAGAAAACGGATCCAGTTCAGAGCTGTCTAAAGGAAGTAAGAAAACTATCAATGACCTGTTTTTCTGACCTCTCTAATTTTTACTTCCATGTGTTCCCTGAATTATATTTGCCTTTGCAGTAGAAACATGGAAAAAAAACTGGATCGTAGCTCAATGAAGCTGACAGACACAGTGTTTAATTCCTTCACCCCATGAGCACCAGGCAGAAACCAATATATTGCAAAAGGGAAGTATCCCTAACTACTGTGTCTCAAATAGGTTCGTGTTGCTTTTGTCCCCAGTGGAACTCAAGCAATCTCACAGCAGCCAAAATTATGCTGCTGATCCTGAAAGTGATCTCAGCAGTGAGATACCTTTTTTACTGTGCCATAAAAGCAGGGTGGGGAGAAATACATTCAAAAGCATAAGACAGCCTGGGGATTCTCTATGCTGAAGAGACGTCTTACTGAACTGCTATTTTTAAATATTCTATTAGAAAAATTGGCACAAATTTGGAGGCTTAATGACTCAGTTGAAACTGCTTATTGATAAGCAATGCGCATCTCTTAGCTCTCTGAGAATTATACCATATTTCTCATAGAGGATTCTTTAAACTGCACTTTATTAACACCTCATTAGAATCTTATTAAGCTCTTAAAAATAAGTGTAAGAAACCAAAGAGCTCTTTTTTCATTTCATTTGAAACCATATCTGCATGACTGTGAGTAAAAGGAGAGGAAAACAAAACAGGAAAAGCATTAAGCCTTATGTCCAGGATCCCATCTCAGGCAGTACAAGTAAGAACAAGGCTGGTTATGTGATTGATTTCTTTAAAGGCTGTTTGGTACCAGACATGTGCAGACACTGCGGATACTGTCACAAATTAATATGATGTGGTGTTATTTTCATGAAACCTATAATGAAAACATTAGCATGCACACCAATACTGCAGGTCCTCTTCTCAACAAAAGAAGAAATAAAAGAAATTTTGAAAGAATGTACGAAAGATCAGCATAGAAAAAGAGGACAGCCTTACCATGTTTTGTGTTGAGGTCATCAATGGATTTTCTCTTTGGGTATGTCTATATTCTTAGGAAACAAAATTAAATCTTTGATAATACATTTGCACTTTATTTATTTACTGACTCTTTCCAGCAGTGGAACATAATTTCAATTCTTACCCTTTTTAACCCTTCTTTTTATACAAATGCAGGTCTCCTGGGAACCACAGAGGTGCTTTCAAATTATTTATTTTTGATAGGTCTTTATGTACACATGGCTTTTATAAGACACTGCTTCAACTAAGGACTAACTTACTGATGTCAGTATTTTGAAAAAAATCTACTTTTTTTCCCTGAAATATGGTGCTGAATCTAGTTTTTGTCTACTCATTTATTAAATGAGATTTTGTGGTTGCTTTACCTTTGCTGGTAACTTTTTAATCCATGGGCTAAATTTTCAACAGAAGGACAAGGTTTTCAGAAGTAAGCTCTGAGCAACTCTAGAAAAATTGGTAATTGATTGAAGAAACAAAAGAACTGATTAGAAAGCACTTTTCTGAATGAAAGATATGGATAAATTAGCTTTTTTCAACTCCTTGGCAGCAGAAAGCTGCTCTTGTGCCTGTATAATATGGCTTGGCTTTTAGGCACATAATCAAATTTTGACCAAGTCTTTGTACATGTTCTTTTTTACCTAGTGAACAAATGCTCACACAAAAGGCAATAGGGAGCATTGGTACAACCTGGCATTACTGAAAGTGTTGGGGGAGAAGGTTGTAGAGGAAATGAATGAGACAGAAATAATAAATACTTGTCATAAGCCTAAGGTAGCAAAGTTTTTCTACTCTAGCACAAAGAACGTATTAGTGCTTAATTCATTAGACTGCCTATCTCTATCCATATAGTTTGATTGGAAGCAATGGCAATAACCCAAGCCTGGTTTAAATCTGTGACTCCATTTTTTAACGGACCTGTTACATCATGGATTAAGTGGAGAAAAATGAAATGCATGGCCGGTATTGTTATTAGCAGGGACTAATAGTACTGCTTTTCTCAGTTTCAAAATAAAGATTCTATTGTTTTCAAATAACTCATTTATTTTCTTCTCTGAGTCTCTCGGCCGCCCAAATTTGAACTCTTCAAAAGGATTAGATGTTAAAAGACTGTTTAACTCTCTGAGCATCAAGCATATTTATAGCGGATCAAGTTAGACACCTAAATGTTGAACATACAAAGCAGAGGAAATTACTTCTCTCATTTTCTCCTTAGATGAAAGATCTTATTAATCATTTCCCAGTTATTTTTGTTTTCTCTCCTCTCCTCTTTGGTCCTCTGCGTCTGTATTTTTCTCCCATTCTTCCTTAAGTTACTCCTTAGACCACCTATTTATGCTTGGAATAACCTCCCCAGAAACATACAACATCCCACTTATATTCCTCCTACAGTATGTCTTAACAAAGCATAAATATTTCATATTATTTCAGTCCTAAAGTCCAGACACAATAGAAGACTTCTTGGGAACCAGGAAATGGAATTTAGTTTATAACATTACAGAGAGAATAGTTGCTCCAATAGTTAACAAAACCCCCAGTTAATATAAGGGAATCTAGATGAAATGTGACCAATAGCAATGATTATCCAAGCTAAAGTGATGAACAGTGTTAATGCTGGACAGAAGTCATACTTATTCCTCACATGCTGAGCACAAGGTGATGTGTAACACCAGGCATGCATTCTTCCTTAAGACAGAAAATAGGACAGAAAATAGAAGGCAGAAATAGGTGAAGCAGCAAAAGAAGAAAAATGAGAGAGGAAGGAGAATAGAAAAGCAGATAAAGCTGACAGATTACTTTCAACATCAAAATAATGGATCATGACAGGTAAATTTATTTGCATTTGGTGGAGCATGTGCTCTCCAAGTATCTGATACTGAGATGGTATCCTTCTTGTAATCCGGCACTGTGCCCCATCTGCAACACCAGAGCACCTGCTTTATCCCTAGACTTCTGAAAGCCACACCTTCTGTCCATCACAAATACAGATTCCTTCTCAGATTAAGCACAAAGAATGCACCACTCAGTTACCTCTTTTTTCCCTTCTGCATTTTTATTGCCACTAGAATTAAAAAAAAAGTCTATATGTGCAGCCAGGGAGTCACACCCTTTCATCCAGGCCGATGGACTGTGCCTCTTGCAAATGATAAAAAGAGCCCCTTGTATATTAACAAAAAGTACAGTATAGATAATGAAAAGAAAAACTCCTCTACAGTGTCTTGCACTTAATGAAGTGACAAACCTGAAGGGTCAATAGATAAATAAAAATCTAATCCCTTTCAGTTCTTGACCTGGCACTACCAAACATCAACATAGCTTATTTTTTAGCTGAAAAAGGAGAAAAAATTTTAAGAGAACAGTAACATAAAACCAGTCCCACTTCTGAAATAATAAATTGTTAAAATTGTTAAAGGGGAGTTGGGAAAAGTTACTGTAATCATGTTTCTATAATATTTAGGTCCTCTTTCTGTAACAAACATAAGCATTAACTTACATTAAAAAAAAGTCTGACTTGTAATTTCTTGAAGAACAAATCCCTCTCAATTTTTTAGCCAGCTAATTTACCAATATATTTAAATACATTTTGTTGGACAACGGTTACTTGTAGTGCCTATCTATCTTCATCTGTCTCTATTCACATTGTTCTTTTCCGTTCTTTTTTCTTTTTAGGTAAATGAAAAGTGGCCCTTCAATGAATGCTTCTCTACTTTTTTTATATGAGTCATGATTTTGTACCAGTAAAAAAAAAAGAATGAATAAAAAATGGCTTTTGTAAACTCAATGACCCATGACTCTCGATATTATAATTCAAGTTTAGTATAAACATACATTATTTTCTTTTTCCCCTATGCCAAGAGCAAATGTTTGAAGCAATCAGGCCAAAATCCACATTTGCATATCAATCATGTCTAAACTTACCAAGCACTTTGCTTCAAAACTTTTATTTAGTTGTTTGGTTTTGTACTTTGTACAAAAATATACCACAAATATTGTAATACTCTATGGTACAGGACAATGCACAATGGTGCATAATGGTACACAATGGTACACATTTAATACACAATGGTACCAGACATTTTGCCATTTTAATGTTCTCTTCTGGTCCTGGGGGCACTGTGTGTATGGACACTAAAATGTATGAGGTAATAATTCTATTTAAATTAGCTCTATGTTTGCTTTTGCTTTTAAAGAAACTTGCATGTCACAAATATTTTATGGGTTGGCATGCCTTTCTATATTTTAGGATTAAAAAACAGGTGGGGTCATATATCAGAATCTACTTACATGTTCCAATATTTTCGACAGTCTTTCTATTCATCCAAAGGCTGTAGATTGACTTAATGGTTACTGTTTTTCTTCATATGGTATGGTCATTCTTATGCTGTTTTAGACAAAGAAGATTTGGTTTAAATGAAGTTGGTAGCAATTTATTTAAAATACACTGATGTTCAGCCTTCCCAAAGCAATTTATCTCAAAAGTATTAGTCTTTTATATGTTTTATATACGGCTGCTGTTCCCCCCCCACAGCAGGATATTGAGGGTGTCCTGGGGCTCACAGCTCTTAGGACACAGGGGACAACTGTGCTCGTCCTCCAAGCTGCATCCAGCTTTACATGGATTGTCGTGGTTTGTCATCTCAAAGCTCCGCCACCACAGGATCTCGTATCCACTGTGCAGGCCCACAGACCATGGCTAATTCCGGGTTTGTGTAAGGGGGTTTAAAATCATCAGCTTCCTGTGGGAAAGGGCGCTGAGAGTAAGACCGAATAGAAGTCGGGAAGGGGATGGAGTTGGAAAATATCTGCAGTAACAATAACAAAATTTCTGTGACTGTAGCTCTCCGCCTTGCAACTTCCTGTGATAGGTCGTTAGCCTAAAGGAGCAGTTCAGATCACCTCGAAACTGGGAGCAATTTTTTGCAGGTATGTGCAGCTGAGGGAAGACAACCTCACCTGCAAGGTCCACAAACCCCCCACATTATGACCTATGCCCTTTCTCCCTGGTAACATGAAAATTAATCCATGCTTCAAGTCGTGAATCCATGCCTGTAGCTCCAGGCGATGGAGGGTAAAGATATACCTCAGAGATCTGCAGATATCACATGATGGTACTCACTCGCCTCAGAAGGTTGTTGACAGGTTATGTTCATTAGTTTTCATATGAGTCACACTGTTACTAAATTGATAGAGCTACAGAAAAGCCTACCAGTGCACAAAAATAAATAAGAACATTTCTTCTCCCTAACTCACCATCTGCCACAAGCTTATGATACCTTCAAATTACTTCAGGTAGCTAAGGCATGTTTTCTATAGACTAGACTCACTATTTACTTGATTTTTCCTCAGAAAGTGCAAGCAATTGACATTTCATTAATACAGTCCTGAGGAACCGTCCTGTATTTGGTGCAGCTAAACACTTCTGTGATGTTTTCTAAACGCACTTAATAAAATCATTAATTCTACAGCTCCATGGACTTGCTAAAAAATATACTTAGATATAAGTCCTACTGCTAAGTATTTTCTGAGTTGGTACTGAGGATGAATAGCATAACTACATAAAGTCAGAACAAACCCAGGACTAACTCCAGCAGAGACCAAGAGCAGGGGACTCAGGAGCAGCAGAAGAACAAGGCAAACAGAAACATTACATCTCAACAGTGTTTCTACACCCTCCAGACACTTTCAGCAAACGGATTATATTCATTTTGTAGTAACCATTAATAGATGCACTGGGCCAATGGTACTATAGAGGATTCCTAAACACAGACCTTCAGAACCAAAATAACTTCTAGCTCAACAGCTCAGAGACCCACTGCACAAAAGGTCACCTTTCACGTTTGGAAACTTGTTTCTTTCCATGTCCTTAGTTTCTGTACACAAGTGATACATAATTACATAATGTTGACACGCTGGTCATAATTTTACCATTGTTTTATTTAGTCATTTCCAATATGTAGGTCTTCCATGTGTTTTTCCTGATGCCCTACTTCAAATCTCGCTATTGCATCGTTTCTGAGATGGGGGGAAAAGGGAAATGCCTCACAGGATTAGAGATGCAAGCATACCATGGATGTACACAATGTCAGAGATACACTATTAAAAATTCCTAATGTTTGATTTTCTCTTTTGATTGATAAGAGCATTAATCTGACATTGTCTTGGAACGCTCTATCGTAATTCATAGATTTCATTCAGAGCAAAGATTAGCTTAGAGCTGGTCACTTTATACGTGAAATCAGAAATTTTTGAATCAATTAGTATTTATTTCCATTGGATTTTATCTGATGGGCCTACAGACCAGTTCAAGCACATGAAAACAAATTAAGGTGACCAAGATCTGAAACCTAGATACCTGGGTTAAAATAAACACAATTTGCAGCAATAGCAATGAAGATGGTGGTACTGTATTCTCTTCTGACATTGCAAATGCAGTTAACACCCCACCACCAAAGTGCTTTGCACAGGCTAACTGTTCTTCCTGTCACAAAAGGGATCTACACTGTCCTGACTGATACAGCTTTACCTAAATAAGCTCTCTTATTTTCAATTACAGGGAAAAATAATGTGTCTTGCATGTATTTAATGTAAAACAAGAGACTTTATGCAACAGCAAGTTCTGGGCTTACATTTGGAGCATGTGGATTTTTTTTTTGTATAACTGCACAAACCCACTATAGGTAAAGCCTTAAAATAAAAGCAAAACGTTTGCAGATTTTCATTTAATTTAAATGCAAATAAAACATGTCTGGCCTAGATTCCCCAAGTTTGTCAAGCTGGAGCATGTGTGAAAAATATTACAAGAGGTAAGGTTCAACAAGAAGTCTGGTGTTTCGGAAATGAACTGTTGATGAGTTGACCAGTAAAAAACTAAATAAAACAAATTACAAACTGAAAAAGAAATGGGAATGCCCAGCTGCCTGTAAGCTGGAATTCATTGATTAGATTTGTTCTGGCATAAATAAACAGGTTGAATCACTTTTCTGTGATATTAATCAAGATTTTATATTGGTTTTATTTATATATTTAATCAGTTGAAAGTAAGTAGATTTTCTTAGAATTATGTGAGTTACCATGAACCAGGTACTTAGTACTTTCACATTTGAGCTTTTATTCCTTCTTCATTTACAATAAATTCATAATATATTTGGCCCACACCTATCTACTTTATTGAACCTTTTTCATTATAGTTTTTTCAGCTGTGATGCTCCTTGTTCTTTTGAGTTTCAACATGGGCAGTCCATTTTGTACTTTTAGAAGTGCCAGTTATAGAAAATAAGAAAGTTAAACTTCTAGAATTATAGCCACTTTAGGCCAAATGTTTTCTTCCAATTCTATTATATAAGCAGTGAATTTGGACCCAAGAAGTACTAAGATTGCCACTGCATTATGGATTCCCATACTAGATAAATGATGGAAGATGTCACTCAGCTTTTTCTGATTCCTGTGTCTGGGCTTTTCTCAGAACCTAACACAGCCTGTCCTACCTTTACAGTAATATCACCCACACTGGTAAATCGAATTGCTGGATTATATGAGATCCACAGCCTGGGATGCTAGCTGGTTGTGGCTTTGGCATGGACTTCATAAGTAGCAATTGTACTGCTGCCAATTGCTGAGTTACATCCGAGATGGTGCAAGGGTTCAAAACTAAGCAGGATTGGGAGTTTGGCTTTTTTACTGGCCTTCAAGAGCAAGAAGAAAAATTATGTGACATGAACAAATAGCTTCTGATCACCTGCAGGCTGTCACAGTTCACTGCATGTTGGCCAAATCCATAACTACACATAGGACCACAAATTATAAGATTTACAGGACTCAAAACATAACAGATCAAGGAGCTTGCTTTAGTTCTGCTTCCTGAAAGGCCTGAAACAGCAGGACAGTGTCTGTTATCAAAAGAATTAAGGCTAGTTCCCAAATACCTAGAAAGTTCTCAGTGGAGAATTTTGGTATTTGGATCCTGCAAACCTGAGGAATGGTACTAGCATGGGCATATGCTGGCAGCAATAATTCACAGCTAGTCTTCATTCCATAGAATGCCCTGAAGAAACAGTAGGTTTAGCCCTTTTTACCATGCCTAACACCCTCATCCTAAGAACGGCTCAAATAAACAGGACAACGTGGACAGCCATGTAACTCGTTGCTATTTCTGAGCTGCCATTCAAGTCAAGTTTAGATTACACTTGGGATTAGTAGAAAGACAATAAAGATTCAGTTTATTATTAGGTGAACAATGACAACAAAGATGAGGGCTGATACCAGCTGGGCAACTTTTCATGGATATTTCTGGAGAAGATATGGGATACTAGGCTAAGATGGATGGTAGGTTAGCAGCTAGGATTTGAGCAACAGGCAGTGAAGGGCAAAGCTGCTGTTGCATTTTGTAATATTTCTGAAACAAGATCTAGACTACAGAAGTACAGTGATGTGGCTCACAACTTGTTAGGACTGGGTTCATTTACATCACAGTTTTTAACAGATGCATATATTCATAGACCCACTGATAGTACCATTTTTTACTTATTCTACAACCTACCTGCTCTCATTGCAGGACGTGGGTGTTTTTCAGATTTTACCAGAAGAGCAATCCTTTTGTTCTCTACTGTTGTGAATATCCACCCTACACCACAGCTAAACCTACATGCTGATCCAGTCTGCAACAAAACAGAAAAACTGCTGGCCATTTTTTTGCCAATCCTTATTTTACTGATGGGGATTTTGCATGACCTGTCAATCAACCTAAAACTTCATTCCCTCCTACTTCCATCCAACTCTTAACACAAGACCCAGCTGTAAACATGGCTCTCGGAATTGGTTTATATCTTTGCTCTGGGGGGTCTGGTAGGTTCTCCAGTCTGACCCTTACTCTGCCTCATTCAATTTTGTCATTTTGTCCATTTTGTCCATTTTGCCTTAGGCAAAGTCTTACCTCAGAACAGAAAGTTTTGTCCCATGAAATCACAGTACCATTTCTCATTGTTTTCCTCTCCATCTTGCAAGATTTAATGATTAGCCTTAACCTTATCCTCAGAATAAATCAGCAAGGAATCGTCTTGCTGGCTTCAGCATCTTTATATCTTGCAGTATTCAGCCATAATCATAAATTCTTCAGTGCCCACTGTTCTAACCCCCAACCCTCAGCCTTGGACATAACCTGCCATATACCTGTACCTGCAGACACAGAATTACCACTGCTAGAGAACCACCACCCTTGCAAAGAACATTTACCCTTCAATACTTGTTCAGCTCATCCTGTAAGGATCATGTGCTCTTTAGGCTGTTTTACAGATGGAATTCAGGTTAAAACAAAGTGCTGTTGTCAGACTGAAGGGCTATCATCCTGAATACTACAGCATCTAACTAGGATATATTTATACTCTGTACAGGAAAGTTCAAGGTGGTATCACGTAGAAATACAAGATCTGAGTGAACTTGTATTTGCACTCTTAGAGCCTGCAATTTCAGGCCATAAAGGGGTTGTTTCTACATTATTGGGGTACTTAAATCTAAGGTACATGACAGTGCCTCTGAGCACATGAGTGTGAAGCCATTACCTCAATTCCAGACTTTACTGTCAGATTTTTTTGTGCAGAAATGGGTCTCCTGAACACAGCAGCAAAATAAGCCTGCGATAACCCTCAGATTTTATAGTAGCTTAGGAGAAGGAATGAAATTATTTTCTGGCTTCCTGGCAGATCTTCTCCAAAGCACTTCATCTATCACACTATGTGGATTTCTGCTGTGGAGACAATCAATAACCACTAGTGAACTGCTCTGTTTTTTAAAACTAATTGAAGCACAACTTGGAAAACACAGTGGGTACGGCTTTTCTAGTGAGGTCTTAGGATTAGAAGAATTGATCAAAGGAGGGAGACCTCAGCTTCCGCCCTTCTTTAAAGAATATTCATGCATTTCATCCTGCAGCTTTTTCATATGTAAGCTGTTGGGACAAATGCCAGGACTCATATCTTCCCCTCAAGAAAAGTGTGAAGTTTGAGGACATGCACAAAATACTCCCTCCTACTCTTAAAAGAAGCCAGTGCACATCTTTCTTTACTAACAGCACTGGTAGCGCTATTTCTCAAAAACATTAGTAGATTTTCAGTGAAATGCACCATGGAGATTTGATCGAACAGGCTGATGTTTGTAAGTTATCCTGTGAAATTCTAGCAAGACTGGGAAGGAGGACAGGTACGGTTTGGGATCCAAAGCGAATTACAAGCCTCACTGAGGCTGGTGGTTGCTGTTAGCACTTTCTGGCTCAGCTGGAGCAATCCAGTTCCATTCTCTAGTAAGAGTAACAAATTTAGTTTTGACACCTTCGTTATCACTTTGATAGAACATGTTTTGACTGAGAACAATTTTTGAAGACAATCTTCTAGCTTCATAACCAGTACGGCTTATATTAACCCCTGAGAGCTACAGTCCAAGTACATTTGGCTGCATAGCCAGTGCAGGGAGGAACTTCCTATGTCAGTGATGGGTGCACTGATTGCCTTTGCAAGGGTTCTGGGTCACTGGTTGCAGCCTGTGCAGCTTGAAGGAGAAAGCCAGAAGCAGCAGTTGCAAGCATGACTAATTGAGAGCACAGACACAAATTGTAGAGGGTAGGATACGAGAGATGTGTCGATTTTGAAATAAAGCAGTTTCACACTGTGTGTAGAGAAACATGACTTTCTGCAAGTACACAAGATTAGGCCAGACTACACCAGACATTAGAGTCTGCTTTTCAATTCCAGCAGAACAATTGAAGTCAATAGGTTTGAATTGTATGCTAAAATCTGGTATCATATGCAAATATTTTCCAGATTTATGATCTCTGCTGCTTTTTAAATAAGAAGTCAAATTAATCAAAACACTGAAAGAACTGAGAGAAAAAAAATCCCAAAAATTAATGACTGCCTCCATGTCTCCATTTCTTGTCCATCAATAGCAGCTCTGAAACTTGTGGCCTAGATACTTCAAACATTATACTCAGGCCTAGGTTTGTCCACATTAGTCATATTGAAGATGATGTTTGAGTAGTTCTGGTACTGTTTAGGAGACCAATATGGAAAAATGACTGCAACACCAAAGTCAGGGAAAGCCACTTATTTTCATACTTTTGTCTCTCCTCACGCAAAGAAAAGGAAAATACATAACACAGATTAGAATTCAGCTGAGGAAAACAGGCTTCACAGTCTTAGCAATGAAATAGTTGAAATGATTATGACAAGCTCCATGTTGCTAATGCAGACATTTAGAAGCAAAAGATACTATTGTGCTCCTGATGTCAGGTTAAAAAAATCTGGTATAAACTTTAAATGAACATAAATGTGTCTCTCTCAAGAAGGGTTTTCCAGAAGATGAATACAGAGACTTTGATTCTGCAAATATCTGTACTTTTTTCACTTATGAGAATAAGCAGTTGAAGTTAATCTACTGAAATGAGTTGCAATATTTGCTTAGAACTTTGCCTTGTTTGATAGGAGACTCGATATAATAATCATAAAGAGTTTTTAATCAAAGGAATGTGAAGATACACTTTAACTGTGTACATGGCAAAAAGAAAATACGAAATAAAGAGATCACGGATTTCCTCTCAGTGATTGAGCTTATGTGAGTAACGAATATAAAAATGGTTTATCAGCACCAGACAGTAAGAATTTGACCATTATATCTTAATGTATTGCAAAGGAACGAGCAACGTATTAGATCTGTTTGCACTATTCTTCCATTAGCAGAATAAGTGACTTAAATTTGGTTTCTTTTATTTCAGAATTGAAAGGACAAAGAATAAGTCTGTCTAGCTTTTAGAATATTGTATTTGACAAAAAAAAATTCAGATGTGTATAGCAGGAAAAATTAATAAAAGCTGTACTGTTTATAAATCTAGAAGATTGTCTTCAAAAATTGTTCTTAGTCAAAACATGTTCCATCTAAGTGATAACAAAGGTATCAAAACTAAACAAAGAAGGAATTAAACCACTCTACAGGGAAACGGAAAACAAGAATGTTCTAAGCAACAGGATTCTTCTGGTTAATTTAGGCATGAGACTTAAAAAAGATACATATCCTACTAGAGATTTCCAGTACATTTCCACTATTAAGATGAAAGAAAAAGAATAATGGATACTCTGCCTCAGGAAAATGGAATTCATGTGTTTGACACAAAGCAACATCTACTGAGATCGTGTTAAAAAAACAATCTCTTCCCCGTTTTTGACCTGTGTTGAGAGGCATATGGATACAGAGGATAGAGAACAAAACAGGGATGTTGCAAAACTGAATTCTGTTCCAAACTCTCACACAAATTTCCTGTATGACTTTGGAGAACTCCCACCATGTGCCTTTCATTCCCTTAAAAACATCGTGCCTGTTGTAAGAGGTTAGATAGCAGTCCTTGCGAGACAAGGGCTTTTGCTGTGTGTTTGTACAGAACAAGCATGACAATGTCAGGCCTTAAATGAAAGTCTCTTGGTACAGTGAATAAATATGGGCACGTTCAGCAAAAATAAGATAAACAACAAAAGAGATTGCACATAACAGTACAATAAAACAAAGAAAATGGACTGCTTGGATTTGACACCATCTAGGTGTTAAAGGTAACACTGAGTAGAGATATTTCTGATTCTTGCTATTGACACCAAAATAAGCTAGAGGGCGAGTTTAGGATTTTTATAAGACAAGTTCTGCCTTGCAAAACATAATTGGATCTGTTGCCATCAATTACTCTTAAGTGGAGGCTCACAGTTTTCCCTTTGATAATTATGTTGCAAGGTTTGAAAGAGATATGAATATCAATGCACCTAATTGTCCTTCCACACAAGTGAAAGTTCCCAGTAAGGCTGATAGAGGTAAGAGAGAAAGCTGAAAACTCAGTCCAGGTGAGATATGGCAGCTCCAGCAGTTAGTCATGAGCAGCTACTCCTCATCTTAGACTTGCTTGGTTTATTACAAAGTCCTTTTAAAAATGATGGGGAAATCACTCATCACACAGCATGAAAAAAATATGCTTTAGCTTTTTGAAGACAGCTGCATTGCATCAGAGGAGTAAGCTTAGTCTTGTTTATGTCATTGCTAGTTGATGTCTCAGATTTCCTGTGCTCCAGTTAGCAAACACTTGAAGACAAGAATCTGACCTTGTGTTTTCCACTTGGAGGAAAGTCTGTGAAATGAACAACAGATCTGAAGAGTTTGTGGCAAGCTGTGTTGCTGAAGAGAAATACTGCATCATGCTGCAACAGATAAATTTTCCAGAGTACTTAAGGTTTCTTGGTCATTTATAAACTCATTACACTTCAGAACACGTATAAAGACATGAATAACTGAAGCCTGGTTATTACTTCATGGTGAGGTAAGTCTCCTAGCTCACAAGAATTCCCAGGAAGTGTTACTCACCACTGCTCAGAGTTCTAGGTTGCTGGGACTCTCATAAGTAAAAAACCTAAATTACTAAAGTGTGGGTGTAGATCTTTAACCATAGCAGCCTACATTACAGCTTCTCCCAAATGGATCCCTAAAAGCTCCATTATCACCTCTGTTTTGCTCAGATTTGCAATAATGTGTTTGCAATATTTATCCTACAAAGACAGACCTTTTTCCAACAATGAGCCATCCCAATAAAGGCACTGTGTATATATGTGCCTTAAAACAGGAAACAGCAGGGAGACATTTGCTTATTTTCAAGGTTCAATGCCATGTCACCTACCTCATTTACCGGAAGCACGTAGATGTTGCCTAGGACCAATAGACAAGTGATCCTTGCGGGATTTCATAATAAAAATGTCAGTTAGTAAAGAAGCACTTTCTCATTTCTACATTCTTCAGACGTGTCTGTTGAGGAAAGATTCAAATATTTTATAGGCATTACATATTTTTAGCTATTTCAATTAGTAAGTGTATCACAGAAAAACAGAATTGGAAAATGGTCTAGAGTACAAGTCTTGTGAGGAGCAGCTGAGGGAGCTGGGGTTGTTTAGTCTGGAGAAAAGGAGGCTCAGGGGAGATCTTACTTTTCTCTACAACTACCTGAAAGAAGATTGTAGCAAAGTGGGTGTTGGTCTCTTCACCCCGTTAACAAGTGACAGGATCAGAGGGAATGGCCTCAAGTTGCATCAGGGGAGTTTGAGATTGGAAACATTTTTAGATTAGGAAAGATTTCTTCACTGAAAGAGTTGTCAAGCATTAGAACAGGCTGCCCGGGAAGCGATTGAGTCACCATCCCTGAAGGTATTTCAAAGGTGTGTAGATGTGGTGCTTAGGGACATGCTTTAGTGATATTTTAACTTAAATATAAGTATCTTTTAAATGATAATGAAATAATTTTAATTCCATCAATAAGTAACTCAGAAAAATAGTCAACTGTAGGTACTAAAGTGAGGGGGTCTTTTTTCTCTTATCTGGTTAATGGCCCAGCTGAGAATTCTGTGAGTTCCAGCAGAGTCAGTAGAGGGAAGTTGCTCTACAGAAAAGGATGTGCAGGTGCTGGTGAGCAGCAAGTGGAACATGAGCCAGAGATGTGCCCTTGTGGCAAAGAAGGCTTATCTTGGGCTACTTTAGAAGGAGCAACGAGAGCAGGTTGATGGAGGTGATCCTTCACCCTGCACCGGTGAGGCCACAGCTGCACTGCCGTGTCCAGGTCTGTGCTTCCCAGTACAACAGAAATAAGGAACTACTGGAAGAAAATCAAGCAGAGGGCCATGAAGATGGTTAAGAGACTGGAGAATCTCCCCTGTGAGGAAAGGCTGAGAGAGCTGGAACTGTTCAGCCTGGGAAGAAAAAGTTCAGGAGGGAACTTATCAGTGTGTACAAATATCTGAAGGGAGGATATATAGAGTATGGATCCAGGCTCTTCTCAGTAGCGTCCAGTGACAGACCAAGAGTCCACAGGCACAAACTGGAACACAGGAGGTTCTGTCTGAACATCAGGAAACACTTCTTTACTCTGCAGTTGGCTGAGCACTGGCACAGGTTGCCCAGAGAAGTGGTAGAGTCTCCATCCTTGGAGATATTCAAAAGCTATCTGGACACTGTCCTGGACAGATTTCTCTAGGCATCTTTGCAGGAGGATTGGACAATCCAGAGGTCCCTTCCAACTCAGCCCTTCTGTGATTTTGTGATCTGATTATGAGCGCTCTGAATCATTAAATGCTGGTGCTTGGTAATTCTTGGAACACTGGCAAAATTCTAGATAATAGAAGAAAATTTCTGCTATGACAATATTAAAAACACCTATTAGAAAATATCAGTCTTGGCCAAGATACTAGAATGGCTGGAAAAGAGTTGAAAAGTGAGGAATTAAATATGATAGTGTAATTACAGCTAAGTATTATGGGTGCAAGCAATGGATATTTTCATTAACTTGATTGTTTAATGGCATTATATTTTGGGATGCAAATACACACACTCCACCCTAAAAAAAAAAAAAAAAAGATTTAATGAATTGCTTTGTGACATTTTAATAATAGTTAGAAAACCCAAACAACTTTTTCAGAATTTAAATTACAGTTATAGAATTTTTATGGTTAAGCCAGGATATATCAGCAGCATTCATAATTAATTTATTCAGGTTTTCATCCCTCAATCTGAAAAAAAAAATAACACATAAAATGACCAAAAAGATATACAGGCGAGGTTGGAGAGCTGGACTAATGAATAGGACAGATTACTGAAAAAGTCAAACCAGGTTACTGGGTAAAGAGTCCATAAATGGGGGAAAAAAAAGTAGGCAACCAAATCAACAACCCATACTCACCAAAAGAGTATGGGACATTTTACTTACAAGACAGGAGACTGTATGTTATGTCTTAAAAAGACTGTCCTGCACTGTACAGTCAGATCGATATGAACACATTGTTTGTGAAACTGTCCCAGACCAATAAGGAAACAATCCCTGTACAGCCTGGAGCTCAAGACTGCATAGGTTAAAACATTACTACTTTTTGTATCCATGCTAATGCCACTGGGATCATGTGTCCAGTCCTAATAGCTAGGAGAGTAGGAGAGAAACTACAGAAGATTTAGAGAAAATAAATCACAAGGATAACTAAGATGTGGAAAATGTTCCTTACAATGGAGGACTTTCAACTGCTACCAAAAGAGACGAACGCTCTGCTTTAAAGAGGGGTGAAAATGTCATCATGTCTCTGAGATAACTGTGTCTTTCAATCCAGTAAAGTCTAGTTGTATGCTGGAACTTGCTTAAGTATAGCATCAACTACATTTAATTAGGTTTTATGTTTCTCTAATTCTCCAGCCCATACTCTCAAGGAAAAAACTGCTTCTTAAGACCTCCCAGTGGCTGATGACTCACACAGCAAAAGAACTATGTGCAGCAGAAACATAATATATGCAGATAGTTTTTTCGGTTATCTCAGAGAGCCCCTTTGGCTCATCTTAGTAATTCAATGCACATATTTCAGACTGTACGCTTTGAATTACAACTTTCTTTTCCCCTTCAGAATGAAAATATTCCTAATTATACAGTGAAAGTCCTGACATTAAGCATCTCTAAATTGTTCATAGCTTTAAACTTCGGCAACCTCTCATGAATTTGTCTCAAACTGCTACTTACCTATACTTTTTTGTGTTTCTGTTTCAATTGTTGTAGCAATGCTCAGGTCATGACTTCGGGCAGAAAATATTCATGAGGATTTTCTGAATGCTAATAAGATGATCCTTTAGACAGGAAATTTCTTTAGTACAACAAATGTGGAAGGAGATGCAGATAATAAAGAATGGTATTGCAGAAGAACTATGCAAGTTTATGTCTTTTGCAATGCTCTTTGAAGCATCAGGCATTCAAACTGTAGATGGCATAAGCAAACAGTAAGAAGTTCTTTTGAGCAGAAAACAGTGAACAGCCCCATTAACAATGCTACACTAATCCAGCATTATACTTTTGGAGTTAACAAAAGAAAGAACCACAGAGATTAACAATTAGCCAAAATCTGTATAAGATAAGATGAATGAAGCAAATATCACATTGATTTTAAGTTGTTCAGCTAAATCCACCTAATATCAGGGGTCTCAGTAAGAATTAGATTCTTGATTTAGCCTTTGGCTATATGTCTGAGTAAAGCCAGAGAGAAACATAAACACCCTATCTCAAAAATTCAATGTAAATTTGGTCATCATTTAATAAAGTCAAGTAAGATCTTTTAAAGCAAATTATTTAGCCAAGGAATTCTGAAACTGTAACCACACAAAAGGGATAATCCAAGTGTTTGAATCGATGGCCAGTAAAGAAAAAGCTCTAATTCCCAACTGCAGCCTCTCTTGATTAATGTTCTTTGACAAAACCAGACACTGTTGTGACAGTTCCTCCAAATTCTTGCCATTTTGTCATCTCATTTGCTTCCTTCAGCATCCATCATGCGTGGCTGGGTCTGACAGACAGGCTGATGATAAATCTACAAACTTAATATGTCATCAGGGAAGTGGTTGAGTCACCATCTCTAGTGGCATTTAAAAGATATATAGACGTGGCACTTAGGGACATGGTCTGGTGGTGGACTTGGCAGTGTTAGGTTTACAGTTTCACTCAATGGTCTTAAAGATCTTTTCCAACCTAAATGATTCTATCATCTTAAAAAAGTTGTACTTATCTACCTGAATGCAAAGTGAAGTAGATGACAATGTTCTTATTGAAGAGTACTTTTTATATTTGCTTACCATAGACACAAGAATGTAGGCTTATGGAAATTTTTGTTGCTTTATTGGTAAAATCAAGTTACTATAGAAAATGTATCAGTATGTATTCTTACTTAAAATATGTCTGTTTGCTATCATCTTGTAAACAGAAATATGTCACTTGCATGTGTCTCAATCTGTGAATGCACCTAATTTCTTCCCACCACTGCAGTATATCACAGACAACTTCTAAGTTCATAAAGACCAACAGATTAATGTCAGTGCTTCATGTCAATTGCATTTGTAGGTTAACCATGAGTTAAATTGATTTTCTATACAGATACTAAAATACTTTTTGGAAACGGCCTCTTTGAAGGGAAATGTACTTTCACTTTTCATAGGATGACAGCCTCACTTTTTCTTCATGTTCTTAGATGTTTGTATAGAGCCATGGGAAGAAAGATACTCATTCATGGCATATTCAGTCACTGAGAAATCTTATTAGCATTAGAAAAAGTCTGTACCTTGGAAACTTGGTATTAATAACTCTTATCTGGAAACCTGGGGAAAAAGTGCTGTATTATTTTACCCTAAATTAAGGTACTGCTCTAGAATGATTTATTTCAACCATTCTACAAGATATATGGTTTTGAAAAACCAAGTAAGAAGTAGAAGTAAGTTGAATATTTCGTATTTTGAAATCTTGTTATGATTTCGTGATATTTAATGCTTCCCGTCTGGATGTAGAGACTGTTTTTTAAATATTGGTTGGCTGTACATTGAACACAAGTCCCTCAGTCTGGGCAAGATAATTTTACTCTATAACCTTCTATCTCTGAAAACTAAATATTCTCTCTGTATATACTGTCTTATAGAATTAGGTCAAATTCCAATATAATTTTTGAAGTATAAGTCTGAGTAACTTTGTCAACTTCAGTCTGGAGACCTGGAAAGTTCTAGTACTTACATATTTTTATTTTTCTACTGTCATCAACATGGCACCCTTCCCAACATTTGTATGGATGACAAAATTGTATCCCCAGTTACTTCCCCCAAAATGATATTGATCAGCTTAATAGGTTTTGGCACAGTACCCAGAATTTTCTTCAATAAATAATTTTCCTACTCCCTAAAGATTTTTTTGTCTTGAATTTACACAGTTTTTATAACAAGCCTCTTTGATTAAAAGCACTATTAAGTATGGTTAAGAATGAAGGAACCAAATTTAAGCAATTCATCATTTCCAATTCCACAAGCCAATATTGGTAAGTATAGAATAGCTCTGACTGTCCCTTACTGAGATACGGGTAATTTTTCAAGGCATAATGCCTGTCCAACCTGGAAAACCGCCACAAGATACGTTACAAAAATTCCATTCCCTGGCATTTTTGCAGCTATCATGCTTTATGAGTCTGCAGAGGTTGTTGACTCTTCTCTGTAGAGTTTACTTCTTGCAGATTGTAAATGGTAAGTTTACCATATCTCTCTCTAAATGACCTTGTTATACTTGCATTCTTTTCACTAATACAGACTAAGTTTTCTTTTTGCAGGTAGGTATTTCTGAACTCAAACACCAAATGGAACCACAGCTTCTAGGAATGAGTATTTGCATACTCAGGTGTGTGGTCTGCAAGCTCAGAGAAGGCAAATCACTGTTCTTTCATCCTCACTGTCTTGTCTAGCGTACCCAAGCCACATTCACCTGTTCCATTCTGTGCCTGTGGGTATTCTCTGGTGTTAGGATTCAAAACGAAAGGATTTCTAAGAGATGGACAGACTGACAGACAGACAGGTGGGTAATTATGTCTATGGTGGGTTGAGCCCAGCTGACAGTAAGCCCCCACCCAGTCACTTGCTCACTTTCCCCAGAGGACTGGCAAAAACAGTCAAAAAGACAGAAGTGAGATTAAAAACTCCAAATGTCGAGATAGGGACAATGTAATAAGCAAAGGAAGCGGGAAAAAAACCCAAGAAAACAAACACAAAAAAATACTAAAACCAAAAAATTACCCAATTGATACAAAAGCAATCACTCACCACCAGCACAGCAATGCCCAGACAGCCATCAGAAACAGTTATTTTGGAAAAACTCCCCTCTATTTTCCTGCTTAGCATGATACTATATGGTCTAGAACATTCCTTTGGTCAGTTGGGGTCAGCTTTCCTGGGGCTGTGTCCCATCCCAACCTCTTGTTCACCCTCAGCCTGCTCCATTGGGATTGCAAAGTGAGAAACAGAGGCGGCTTTGGCACTGTATAAAAAATGTTCAGCAATAGCTAAAACACTGTTTTAGTAAACCATTTAAAATACAGTACCAAATAGGCAGCTGTGAAAAAAAATTGTGTCCTTCCCAGAAAAACCCAGAATAATGCTTTCCAAGAAGTGAGCATGTATAGTCTTTCCCGAACAACCCCAAAGGCAAAATTTGTTTCAGTCCACTGTCTCCTGTGTGTAGCTTGTTTGGCTTAATGCACTGACTCTATTTCCTTGGCCAAAACCAGGTGTGTTTTGGTGATATTCTGCTTAAGCACAGTCTTTATATTTCTGTTTGTGAGAGTAATCAGTCAGAAGAATAAGATTCTATAATATTAGAAAACAGAAACAAAATGGACAAAGAGATCATTAAAATACCTTCCTGTATTTTGAAAAATATGATGTGCTACTCCCTGTCCTGTCAATCTGTCTTTTCACTGAAGAACAGCAGCATAGTAGAATCATGCTCATCTGTAGACACATCTTGGCTAAGAGTACCTCCTTCTTCCAAGAAAGAAGATGGGCAGGCTACCTTCTATTCTTGTAAAGAAAACAAAGCCAGTGAACGGTTCATTGGCCCAGAATTCTAGCGACTTGGGCTACGTTCCCACTGACTAGCATCTGACCAACATTTGCCTCTGGCTTCTACGAGCAGTTCAATTTTCAGTTCTCACAGGCTGTGCTGCCACACCTCAGAGAGGTGTTTCTGTAGGATGAGACAAAATATGTCTCTTCTGGCCCCTCTGAGGGAGGAGCATCAGACAAAGCTTGCTGGACACTGCTGAAGGAGAGTGAAGGGCCAAAGGAAGTAAACCTAAAGCAGAGTTGTTCACACAATATATTCAAAATGGCCTCTGGTACATGCTTTTCTCTAGACTGTTCCTAGGCATTGTCTCAGAGTGTTAGTTGTCACAAACCAAAATTGTCAGGAGCTGAGGAGTGGGAAGGATAAATGATACCTTACTCAATCTCATGTGTTAACCCAGATCAGTTTTGAACCAGAGGCAAAGCCACAGGATCTCAAAAAGATCTTTTGCACCCCAGCACACAAATGTGGGTTTCTCTCGCCATCTGAAATACAGCTTTGCCAGACCACTACAGCTGCATGGCTAACGAACCTCTGGCAAGAAACTGTTTTATTGCTACTGATGAAGAGTTACATTGCTATTGCCAACTGGCAACTCTTATTTTAGGAACGTACCTGAAATTAATTATGGTTTCAGATAAAGTAGCTTTCCAGCTGCAGCACAACTCAGATGCATGTAGTTTGGGCTCAGACAAAAGCTAAGAGGCTGGTTAACCTAGAGGAGTATTGTGTTGTGGATTTGGGAAACCACATGAACATCATTGCAAAGCTCTGCCAAGTTGCAGCACAGGATTGTCAGAACACCTGGCATTCATATTCTTTGTTTTTTTCAGCAATGAAGCAATCACGAGGGTGCTTTTGACTACCTTTGTTTTGTGTCTTTCTCTCTTTTCTCTCCCAGCTGCTAGCAAAAGCCTGTATACAAACCATAGAACTGCAAAGAAATTCAAATATGCTTTCAGCATTTGGTGCTCTTTGAGAGGCTGAAGGAAAAATGGCACTTGATTCAGATACACAAAATTCAAATATTACGAACATTTTACAGAACTGTGAGTTCACACCAAGATAACATGTCTCCAACACTAAAGAGAAATATTTGGCATGCTAAAGTTCTCTGCTGAAAGAATTTTTCACCAGTTCACATAAGGGGCCTCTTCTGAGCAATATGGAGCTAGGGTCAAGGAAAATTAGGATGCTGTGCAAGATAACTTCTAGGCCATGTGGTGGTTATAATGAGCAATCAATTGCTAATGCCTGTACTGTTTATGGGTTGTGAAATGCCTTGGGACATGTTTTAATGATATGTTACTGGGTACTGAAACGCCTGTTGTGCTTATTTTTTAGACTCCTGGTGTGAAAGGACTGCCAATCTGCAAGGGTTACAGTCTGCTAAATTGATTTTATAGATTGTGTTGGTAAAGGTCAATTCATTTAGCAAATAAAATATAATTTAATTTTCTCTTCAAGCTTCCTTATTAGGGGCATAGTGTGCCATTTAATTGGTTCATGTAAATTGTGTGAGCTTTTGTGTGTGTCTGCACATTTTAATAAAAACTTCTTGCAGATCAGTGGCTTCCTCTTTCTTGCATTTAAAGCACTGAGAACATGTGCTTGAACATGGTAACTTAGGAAAATCTCGATGACAAGTAAATGTACCTCAATCACTGAACAAGGTTCAACTTGTAATTCAAAACTGAATGTGAAGGCATCTTTGGTAGAAAGAGAGAAGGATTTCCTGGTAGATCAGTACTGAATTCAGCAGAAGGGGAAATTTTGTGTTTTGCCAGGTATGTTTGGCTTAATTATTCTGCATCTCTTCCCCAACACTGTATTTCCAGCATCGCCCACCCCAAGGTGGTCACTCCCCATGATAAAAGAAACAGGAAAAAACACAGTCCAAGCCCTAAATGTACTGCAACTTCATAAATGTAACAACAGCCTTAATGCATCATAGGCCAGTTGGGAATTGTTGCTGAAGATCAGATGCTGGAAGCACTGTCAATCACATCTTCAAATTGCACAAATAGGAGGCTTTTTTGGACTGCTGGCTAATGTCTTTTGTCTTTCATGATTGGTCATTTGGCACTGTTACCCAAACTTGTGAAAGCCCAGCTTAGTGAGATTGCATTATGAAGACTGATTGTTTTGTTACCAAAGGCAAAATTATGGTGCTTGGCCTATTCTCTTCATCTGTTCACCAAAGTATCCCTCTCTGAGCAATTATCTGCATAGGAACGCATCCTTAGCTTTCTATAATGGGTGTTGCCTGGCCATCAGAAATCAGCGGGTCCTTGCTGGTACTCTGCAGGAAAAAATGGGGCTTTAATGCTGAATAAGGCTTTCTAAAATGGCATCCATCTTTCAGTAAGAAGAGGTACAGAGTGGTCAGAAGACACAGATCCTAGAAGCTGTAGGGATAATAAGGGCTGGGGTTGCCTGTCCTTGAGGCAGTCACTTTCACCTTCTTGGCAGCCTTATTGAAAGCTGAATGTGTACAGAGGTGAAAATAAGAGACTGGCGTGTACTTGAGACTTGAGGAAAAAGCCTCAGTACAGAGCCTGAAACATCATTGCTACATTATTGGCATATTTTAAGTGAAAACCAGGCTGTTCCTGTGAGAAGTGACTTTGAGGAGGAAAATCACCTCATACAATCTTACAGATGAATTCTCTACAGGGGTAACTATAGTGGCTCGCAGGTCTTCGGCCTCCTTAGCTTGAATGGGTGAAGAGATGCATGCAGTGAAAAATTATTGTTTTTAAAGAGAAGAACATTAATCCCTTTGATATGTAAATATTCATTGCTCTCTTTGTGTTAAAGAATTTTAATTCCCTTCTGATTTGCTGAATGTTATTTTATCCACAGTTCCATGAAATACAGTTGGAATCAATTCACTTT
The DNA here is from genome assembly GCA_013397845.1 of Melanocharis versteri. NCBI lineage: Eukaryota > Metazoa > Chordata > Aves > Passeriformes > Melanocharitidae > Melanocharis > Melanocharis versteri. The sequence goes on along the minus strand of VZTG01007794.1, from coordinate 1,443,433 downwards.
ACTTAAAAGCAGGGCATCTCTCCATCCTGCTCTCCAGTCTAACGTCAGGACCCAACTCTGTACAGGAAGAGTATCAGCCCCCTAATTTGCATTTGTGAGATTGACTTGTTGGTTTGAAACCAAGGAAAGGTAAAATTTCAATGGGGTTGCACCACTACAAAACTACTGTGAGGAAGAGCAGAATGACTGCAGGTGCTCTGTGTCTCAAACTGTTGAGAGTACCTCAACTCAGAGTTGATCCTCAGTTGCACTGCCTCTGTATTTAGCATTGCAACAGTTTAATTTCTACAGACAGAAAGGGGATGACTAATTCAAGAACCTTCTTTTATTAATGACCTCCGTATTTCATCAGCAGATGTTTACTGCATCCACCTTTCACCTATTTAAAGATATTCCTCTTGCTTATCTTTGAAGTTCCTTGTTTACTCCCCATTGTGTGTGACAAGCTTAGACATACTATGCTAATTAAGATTTTTTTCAAGTCTGTGGCAAGAGAACAGATCTGAAAGCTACTTTTTGTTGTATTTTTATATTCTCATAGCTGAGAGATAATCAGCCAGATTCTTCCAGAAGCTCTGGAGCTTGTAGTACTGTCAGCAGAAAGAAGACGAGCACGGTTACGTCCCAGAGCATTAAGAGTCTGCAAATGGGCTACAACATGACAGTCTGTAAAGAGGTGCTGCAGGAGGCAGCGTGACAATCCCTCCAGTGCACCCTCCTGATGTGAATTGCCTTGTTAGAGGCTTGAAACGGAGCCATGATATCACCAAACAGCACAGCATGTACACCAACACACCATAATAAAGCTTACGTTAAAGTGTCCCTGGGGGCAAGAGAGCCTTCAGCTGATGGTTTAACTGCATTTATTTGGTGAGGAGTAATGAATTATTGCTGCTACGAAGCATGAATATTTTATGGGTGGTGATGTTTGTTAAAAACAAGTGTTTGGAAGATTTGGGGTAGCAAGGAGAGAGTTAATGCCGGGCTCTACAGTGTTGAAACACAAATCAGGTATTTCTTGACGTAAATAGATAGAATAACACTAACTTGCCCCAGTGGAATGAATCTTACTGACAGTATGACTCTTCTGGGGTATTCATTATGCTCTGGGATGAAAATTTAACTGTTTTGTTTTTTAAAATCTGGTTATCTGAAAACCAGGTATTTTGCTTGGTGTAACAAATTACCCATTATGCAGATGACAGACAGATTTTAAAAGTGCTGACATCTGGAGTACGTTAATTAGACATATATCAGCAGTACCCTTACAGCAGAATCACAACATTTGTTTAATTCTATCTTGCATGGCAGTGGAATATGCTTCAACACAGAAATATTTTTAAATTTTAGAAGAATGCATTCAAGCATTAACCTTCAGGGTATCAGTCATTATCTGTGATTAATGACCAACTTGTAATAAACAGCTCAAAGTAAAGACAAAATTAATGTTGCAGCCAAACATCAGAAGATAAAATTTGTCTGAGCAGCTGTGTTTCTAAATCAGCTGTCACCTAAAATGTCACATAATCCATGTGATATTATGAAGTAGATGTTTTACTCAAAAGAGGATCAAGTGATAAGTATGCTCTATTGCTAAACTGGAACTGGTCTTCTGAGGATTTCTTTCTTATTCTGACATGTAGCTGGTGTGCTGGTGAACGTATGCTGAGGTGTTTTCTCTGTAGATGACAGTTCAGACACTGGGCACTCCTCAAAGATGAAAAGAAACTCAAGATGCCAAGTCCTCATTGCTTATATGACAGTTTAAGTGGGATAAGCATGCTGATACAGAATACTGCCATGCGGCTTTTTCCTAAGTAAATAGGGAGCAGGAAAATAAAATTCATATGATGTCACAGTTACAGTTTCCTCAAGAATCAGACTAGGGAGAAAGTAGCTGATGCAACTGAAGAATGTGCATGATTTCTAAAACTCTGCATTTGCCACTATTTCACTTTCCTCCTTCTCTAAACCTCAGCTAACATATTTGAGTTAGTTTTTGTTGGAAACAAAATTTTTTTAGGTACAAAAGGAAATACTTTGGGCGATGTGACTGATACTAAGATTTTGGGAAACCATCTTCAAAATCTATGAAACGTAAGTTTGTTCCCAGAGCTCCTAATTTATATGAATGCCACCGTCAAGGGATAAACACAATAAAACACATGCAGATTCACACGATGGGAAACTTACTAAGCTGGGCTACTGCCTAGAAATGAGCTTCCAGCAGCATCCTGTTACAAGCTACTGCCCAAGCCACACAGAGTTTCTGTGAGCTGCTGATAGTGAAGAGAATGAGGAAAAGTGTTGCATCAAGCAAGTCTGACATTCAGAATAGGCCATCTTTTGCTCTCCAGTTTGAACCTTCTTGGAGGCATTTGGGTTATAGTTTCAGCACAGAGATAGCAAATGTTTTTTCCTCGTATAAAATAGTCCAGACCAGTAACATCATTCCATGGACTGCAAATCAAATAAGGCACATTGTCAACAAAGCCTACATTGTAGTATGACACAGTGTGTAAAAGATATTGCTGTGGCTGTGTTACCTGAAACGGGAATGTCTATACCAGTGAAGTGCTTCCTCACGAGTAGTTAAACTCTGTATGCTACTGTTGCACAAAGTTAATTTGTATGGCTTGAACTACCAATCAATAATTTTTCCATTAACTTTGCAGTAATGAAAGGTACTGGAGTGAAACTATTGATATATTTGATAGCTAATTCCAAAATAATAGTTTTGGAAAGAATTTTGGCTGACATTATTTATCACCTATGAGGAAGGTTTAAGTTTCCAATATTTTAAGTTGCCTATAGAAGCAAAAGAAGCCCTTTAGCATTTAGTGCACTGAGTCTTTCTTCACTGTGATTTTCATCTGCTTGGGTGTTCTCTTTATCTTCTATGATTTTTCTTTACTGATAAAGGTGTAGATTTTTATTATTTCACCAGAGTGAAAACATCTATTATCGACAAGTAATCAGAGCAAAACTGTAAGTATGCCATTTCTCAGATTCCTGAAAAGGGATCAGATGAACCTCTCTTAGAAGATATCAAAGATCTGATCCTAAATTCCTTGACCAAATCTTCCACTGACTTTAGAGAAATTTTGAGCACTACAAGAAAAAGGGATGAACAGCCCTAAAAAGATAGATTATCTCCATGTTGTCAGGGTTCCTTGTGGGCTACTCATGAATGAGTTTTCTTTCTGGCTAATTTTGTCCCACCAAACAGAGCAAGAAGTCTCATTTTTCTAGCATACATGTTTTTCAACCCATATAGAAGCAGCCTGTAAAACACAAACCAACAAATCTTGATTCCTTCCCATGCCTAGATACGGATGACAGGCAAGACTCATCTTTGGTTTCTCTTCCACAGGACAAAGGATAAACTCTCCACTGATCTAAAAAAGGGATATTGACACATGCCTCTGTTTACCCCAACCTGCACCATGTGGTCACCTCCATCTGTTTTCCTTTCCTGATGAGTATATAAAATGAGAAAATCACCCTCTGCAAGATAAAGCCCATCTTAAAAAAATCTCTGGCAAACAGACGCTTCCAGAGGTGGCTGTCCCTACAGCTTTTCCCTGCTTCAAGAACTGGGACAGTCCTTTTAATTCCTACCCAAAGATCACAGCAGAACTGTTAGCTAATTCCTGAAGGTTAAAAATTCACGACTTTCCCAGACTTGGTAAAATCAAGTTTTTCAGAATTAAGGAGAAGAATTAATCCAACTGCAGAGATGTACCTCTAATTTTCAAACTGCACCAGTTGTAAAGGTCTTTTACCAAAATCAATTTCTGTAATGTGAAAGAAAAAGAACAGTTGTTGAATTAATAATCTTTTTTCCCTGGATTTTATCTGAATCTGAATTTCCACTTAATATATGCTATTATAGATGGCTAGTCCCACATCTCAGGACAAAAATACATAATACATAAAGGAAAAAAGTAAGGGGGGGGATGGAAAGCCACTTAATTCTTCAGACATCAAGATCTGTTTTACAGCACAGTAGAATTCAAAATGAACCTGATGTGCTGAGTCCCCCGCGAATTTCCTGCCTCAGTACAGAACAGCCTTACCAAGAACAAAAATTATTTCTATACTTTAGTAAGATTCCCAACATGCCTGGCTTCTTCCAGTGAGCTGAGAACTTAGGGTAAATTGAGTGCTTATGCTATTAATAAAAGAAGTGCAACACCTTCTCCACAGATAGACCTCAATCCTTTGTTTTTAATATGTATTAGCCATCTGCCTTCTTTTGAGAATTCAGAACTTGAAATTACTTCTGATAATCAAAGTTACCAGCAGTTTCGAATCCCCAAACCAAGCACTTTCTCAGTACACAAATACCAGACTCATGGGGTAAACAACAGCACAAAATGGGTAAAGATAGCCAGGAGCAAAAGAGAGCAGGTAAGGTAATCTCTGCATCTATCTTCCTCAAGAAGGCAAAAAAATCTTGCAAAAGAAAGTGAATGCACTGGAAACTGTTGAAAAGGGAAGGTGCTTCCCACAAACGAGAAAGCTAATTTCTGAAATGTGTTGCTAGTCCCAGTGCACTGCAGAAATGCATGCACAAGTTACCCATTTCTCTAAGCTGCCATGGGTTTCTCAGCCAGCAAATGGTTTCTTCATAAAGAATGGCAGGAGAAAGGACAGGGCAGGGGGAAATGGCAGTAGTTAGGAATATGAGCCACTTATTTGTGGCTTAAAATAAAGACAATAGATACACAACACAACACACAATAGAGTGTTCTGGGCTCTGACTCATTGCCTTTTTTCAAATTTCAGGAAAAGACATCTAAAATAACATCTGAAAGCACCTTATTGAGATACTGGAGGAAGCCTACCCCTCTCTACCTGCAAACGAATATAAAAATCCTTGTTATCTGTTCTGCACAGACCACTTTGTTAGTAATTTAAGAGTAGTGTTCCTAAGGTCCATTGCACGTTCTTTCAAATATGAGGTCCTAGATAACAAAAACTGCTTCAAGGAGGCACTGAAGTGTGCAGGCTGACCTGACCTTCACCTGCTTCAAGCACAAAACAGAAAGAACACAGAGATGGTAGTCAGACACACATCTTGACACTTTTCTGTCCCCATCCCTGCCTCGAATACCAGTACATAAACATCAAGTGTCTGTATCTAATGTAACCGCATTATGCACAGAGAAAGTCTCAGAAAAAGCATCCATGCAACTCTAATCCTATATGTCATACCTGGGACTTGTACATACACACATGCACACACAGAGCAATTAACTATGTAATTACTAGCTGGTTCCCATATATAACTTGCTGTTTGTCCATACAGTTGCTCCATGAGCTGAAACTTTAGACCAATGTGCCATCTAGTGACAATGGAGATGATCCTGAAAACCAAACTCAGATTCTAACATTTTATCTGAAATAGAAATCACTGTCTTCTGCCACAGAAGCCCACTTCTCCTCGAAAGAGATTTGCGTTTTCTGGATTTTACTTGGTGCTGCAGGAGAATCTGTGGACTCTGTAGTCATGAATTTCCATACAAACTTGTTTGTTTTGAAACAATGCTTAGCCTGCAATGGACAACTCTGTAACTCCTATTTCCAGCACTTCAAGTTCTGTTAAATACCCACATTCTTAGAAAATCCTGCTTTATAGTCGTCCATGAATCTCACAGGTATTCATGAGGGTATGCAGGATGTGCAGCCATGAAAGCAGTGCGCTTGCAGCCTAGAAAGCCAACCTTATCCTGGGCTACATCCAAAGCAATGTGGCCAGCAGGTCGAGGAAGAGGCTTCTGCCACTCTGCTCTGGTGAGAGTCCACCTGGAGTGCCACATCCAGCTCTGGGGTTTTCAGCACAGGAAGGACATGGACCTGTTGGAGCAAGTCTAGAGGAGGGACACCAAGATAATTAGAGAGATGGAGCACCTCTTATATGAGGAAAGGCTGAGAGAATTGGTGTTTTTCAGCCAGGAGAAAAGAAGGCTCCAGGGAGACCTTAGAGCAGCCTTCTAGTACCTAAATGGGGTCCTAAAAGAGAGTAGGAGAGAGACTTCCGCATTGGCATGTAGTGACAGGACAAGGGGAGGATGGTCTTAAGATGAAGGAGGGTAAATTTGGGTTAGGTATTAGGAAGAATTTCTTCACTATGAGAGAGGTGAGGCACTGGAACAGGTTGCCCAAAGAAGCTGTGGATGCCCCATCCCTGGAAGTGTTCAAGGCTGGGTTGGATGGGGCTTTGAGCAACCTAGTTTAGTAGATGCTGTCCCTGGTGTCTCATGGCAGCAGTGTTGGAATGAGATGAACTTTAAGGTCCCTTCCAACCTTAGCCATTCTATGATTCCGTGATTTTGTGATTTTATGATTTTATATTAGAGTCTTTTCCTTTTCTTCTCCTTTTCCTGTCTGCAGTTAGAACAGCTTGATTAGTTTATAATGGTGTTCATTTATATTTGAAAATGTCCAATTGCCAGGAAATTGGTGCAGGGAAAGCAGATGATGAAAGAGAGATTAACATTTTATTCTGAAAAATGCCCTTAATTTAAATATTAGCAAGAGGTGATCATTCAGCAGAGCAATACTGTCATCTGCACTGCAACCATATCTGAAGGACAGTGAAAAGATACCAGGAAGCTGACAGAAGTCCATGAGTTTAATTTAGCTTTTGTTCTTTTAACTTACATGGGGCTTTGTTTTAAATAAAATATTTATCAACATAGTAATATATGGGTTCTATACATGTTAAATACATGTCAACATATATATTTATATATATGTGTGTAATGTGTGTGTGTGTGTGTATGTGTGTGCGTTTAAAAATAGACACCTGTCAAATTAATGTCTAAGTAAAGATGAATGACTCACATGGATTCTTGAGTGGAGGTTTTGAATGGTGAATGCGAGAGAGAGAGAGGCAGAACATAGCACTACCAGGTACATATCAGAACAAGAGAGCTCGTGTGGGTCAGAACTGGGATGATACCACACTGAACAATCAACCAACAGAGGAATTGACTAAAAGTCACCTAAGCATGGATAAAGGTCAAGAAAAGAAACCAACTGTTCTCAATCATAAGAAGATAATCACTATTCAAACTTCTTTTAATTGAAAGTTGCTCACTCAGCTGCAACTAAAGCAGAACAAGATCAGAAGAGCTGATCCAAGCTGGAAAGTACCTGAGAAGCTCAAAAAAGAAACAGCCAATTAACAAGAGAAACAATTAACAGAGAAACAATTACCAGTCTGCTCTGGTAATAGAAGTGGCCACTGTCACAGCAATGCAGTTGTCATTTGAGATGCTGTTTTGCCTAAAGAATAAATTCATTCATCTCAGTTAAAGTCAGGATCTAGAGCCAAGATGTATAAAGAAGTCACCACAATAGTTTCTACTGCCACAAAAGTTTTGAAGCGACCAGTGACTTTGGTTACCTCTAATTTTGGCATCCAAATACACGACTTCACAAGATGTATTTAACCCTGTCATTTTTGAAAATTTCACCACAGATATACATAGCATGTTTGTTTTGTTTTTGTTTTTGTTTTTTTTGTTACAGAGGGCAATGTACTGTTCAGGTCCATTTAATATGCCAGTTTTCGCCACAACCCAAATTTTGAATACACTAAAAAATCACATATTTTTAAACACATTATCCTTTTAGTTATGTGTCCAGTACAACCAGCAAGAGAATTTGCAAATCCACAAGTAATTCTAAAACGTTAATAAATCATAGCTTTTAAAAATGAACCTGATAAATTGATGCATATCTAAGACAAACTTCATGGGTCAGACTAGCTGGGTTTGTCTGCCGTCTTTTGCTATCATTTCTCAGTTGATACCATCAAACTTAAAAAACCCAAGGAGCAGAGAGCTGTTTGGGGTGACAAGTGATACCAGTTCCAAGCCTGCAGTTAAAAAAGCAGCAGATCAGAAACAAAACTGCTCTCTCACAAGCTTTCATGAGTATAACATCCATAAAAGAAGAAATATTGTTTCATCTTTTGAGCTGAAGTTTCTAGATGGAGGATGTTTAGCAGTGAAGATACAGAAAGATATTTATAGTCTACAGAGGCACAGTTTTCCCTTCCAAGGATGACTTGGAGCACTAAAAGGGCACTGTATGGACCCAGTCTCTAGTCTGAATACTTCAGACTGCGTACTTCAGTCACGGAATGCAGAGCTTTACAGACAGGACACAGAAATTCACTCATTCCAGAGCCATGGGCAGAAAAATAGGCAGAAATGGTCATGATAGCACACTGTTTAACAAATATGTGGTATACCATGATTTCTTGTAGGGATGTGAAAGTCCAGGTCAGCATGAAATCCTTTCTCCCTGCTCTGGGACAGTCTAGAGCAGCCAGCCAGAGCTCATGGTCTCAGCTAGCTCTTTTGCTGGGACTCAGACACAATTACGGACCAACTCCCTCTTCCCACCCGCTTCACCTCCTCTCAAGGTGTAATAGGATGGGACTGAGTGATAACAGCAAGTTATTAAAACTGACAGGAGCAGCACGCAGGTGGAAATACCTCATCATCATTGGTATCTCTCCTGGAAAAAAAACTGGACCTGTGAAAATGGACAGCTGCAGGGGAATTTCAGACATCACTGCAGCAAAGAGCACATATAACAGTGAAAGAGCTGTACAACCTGCCATGCATCTTTATGCAGATAGACAATAGAGAAAGTCAGATTTTCATCTATTATTTCTGTTTCCCTCTGGGAAACACCTTTTTCAATAGCCTAGGTTCAGGTAGTAACATTATGTTAATATAATTGCAACATTTGCATTCCCAGTAAAGCTGTGGCTCGATTTGTAGTTCTTCAGTTTACAATGCTTCACAAGATGAAGTAATGCACTCCAGGAAGCATCCCAAGACACCAAGGGCAACCTGGACCAGACCATAGGAGGTTAGTCAGATCCCACTCAGGTTGTCTCCCATGATTTCTCTTACCCCAACCCATGAAACTACCAGTGCTGTACAGAAGGACAAGCAGAGACCCTGCTGAGTTCAGCTGGAGTCCAATGAAAAAGTTTTGAGTTATTTGCACGTCTGATGGACTTGGGGTAGCTCCCTAATAGCAGAGAAAGACAATAATAATGGCTAAAGACTGAGCCGGGGCAAGTGCATTAGTAAGGATGAGGAAACATCATACATGGAGGACCCTAAATCACACAGAATTTGAGAATCCCTGAAGCAGACAACACTGGAGTTTTAGTACATGTTGCCACATGAACAGCAGCTTCAATGGCTTTTAAATCCAAGACATCTTTTTAAGATTTTGATGTCTATTTGAGTCAAGCAAGGCAATTTTGCAGTTTTAAAAAGCCCAGAGCTATCCAGCTACCAATTACAAAACCAGGCTGTCACTCACTGTATCAGGTTTGGTATTTATACAGTATTCTGTGTGGATGTATATAGCACAAAGCACAGTTCAGCCATCTGCCACGCAGCTGGATGGCTTGTGTCACATGCTGGCTGATTTGAAGGCTGACAGGTGTAGCTTTTGTGAAAGAAAGAAGGAGCAAAAATTAGAGATGGGGAGAAGAGAAGAAGCATTAGTGTGGGGGCATAAAATCTCCGCAGCGTTTCCTAGTTTATGTTTCCTTTTCTATTTTCCTCAACACAGTGCGATTTCAGCACCTCCCAGGTGCTCATTCAGCAGCAGACCGAGTGCATCTAATGTGTATAAGACTGGTGTGCTGGCTTTTTTTTGGGTTCTTTGGTGAGGAACAAGAGCTTGTACTGGCGAGATGCACATAGCGGAGGGGACAGAGACCTGACAGCAACCACCACAATCTGCTGGCTCCCTCATTTTAGTTACAATGAGTGTTTAAGTTCTGGACATGTTTGTGCTGCAAGGTAAGCGTAGAAACCTTTCCATCAATGTCCATGTATTAATGGATCTCATCTGTCTGTGTATTCTTTCCCAAGACAACAGCACCTTAGTTTGCCACCTGGTGATGTGTGGAGGGTGAGCAGAAGACTTGGAATTGAGACAGAAAACTTTCTAGAAGAAACAGCTGCTGAACATCGGTCATAAATGGCATAGAAACAGCAAACCAGAGCATTTGCATTTCTTTTCTATGGTTTCCCCTCTTGCTGGTCTGGCAATGATGGAGAAGCAAGAGAAGCAAAGTATCTGTGCCAGGAATCCCAACAACCATTGTCTCAGAGTCCATCTATGGTAAGTAGCCAGGATAACCTTACAAATGTTTAGAAAAGCCTCAGTACGGATGTGGGCTGACATTTTGACTTGATAGAGTATAGTGCAGGCACTCATTCTAGAATAATTGAGTTGATTTTCAGCAGTTCTCATTACCTGCATGCCTGGTAATGGAGTGAGTGTCAGTGAAACGTAAACAGCTAAATGCAGCAGTGTAAACCCTTGGTTTAAGTACTGGAAGGTAAATCAATATAATACAAATCTTCCTAATCACCTTGCACTTCAGCTTTGAACCACAGCATAGTCTCCAGAGATGCACGGGAACTAAAAGGAAACAAAAAAGTGAAGTAAGGAAATCGAAAAATTGCAAATTCTTTGGATCTGAAACATCTGAAAGGATGATTTCATATCATACCTGAAATAATGATTTTAGACATGATTTCACATGTTTTCTCTTAACCACATATGCCATATTTCAAATGTCTATGGAATAAAAATCTAAAGCTTTAAATCACTAGAGTGTGCTCAGCAAAAATGTGGTGAACATATTTATTCTCCAGATGTCAGTCACGTGTGAAATGAGTTTGATATGTTCAATTTCTTTTCACAGCTAGCAGAAGTCTTAGTTCCTTCCTTAGTACCAAAAATATGTATGTACGTATGGTTTGCAATCCTATCTCACATTCCAAATTATCATCAAAGCTCACTGGCAAAGGTGCAGGGAATTGCTTACAAGAAGTTTCTTGCAAAATATTACCTAGTTATTGCAAGTGTTTCACTGTGAATTCCTCCTATTACTGAAAAAAGTTCATAAAGATAAAGCAGCTGTATACAACTTTTAAAAGGAACAGAATGAAAGATGAGAAAGGTTCCCCATTCCTTAAGACACCAATCCTTATCAGCACAATCTGAAGAAACTGGCAGAAATTCAGTGTATATGGGAAGTAGGATTAAATACTAAATAAAGTAATGTTTTTGTCAATTCACCTTGCATGCCCAAAATTTGCAGCCACAGACACCAGTCATTTTTTAAGTCAGCCATTTACATAGCCTCCCTCAGCATTAATTACCTGTGTCTGAACTGCTGTATTTTGTTGTGCAGTTGAGACAGGAGAGCTGAAATTGAGCAGGAGCTATTGCATATTGCACTGTGAATCAGGAGGTGGTTTTAATGTCACTTGAGAAAAGCCATGCTGTAGCTTGAACTTTAATTTGATATCATTAACTGTACTCCATGACTAATGCTGAAATACAAAGGGCTGTTTCACATGGCCTCAAGCTTTACTCCCTAATGACCAACAAGCACTTTAGACTCTGTGCCATTCCTCAGATGTGCATGGGAAATGTAAATGTTACAAAGGCAGATTTAATCCTTAAGTTGTGTGATGGAAAACGTCTAAGGAGTTATAATGAAAAAACCCCACAGCTTTCTTACAAACCACTTTAATCACATTATTTTCTCCAAGTTCAGGAAAATGTTACAAGATAGATGAGACAACGAGAAAGGTACCCTGTAGGGGATGACAGCACAGCACTCAAAACCAGATATTGAACTTCCTTGTGTCACACTGTTCTGAAGTGTAAATGTGAATAGCAGAAATCAAAGGCCACTACTATCAAGATTATAACATTAATTGTCAAACAGGAGAAAGATGTAACTGTCTTGGTTTCATTTCTCAGATGGCAAAGGGTTCCCTTCAAGGTGAAAAAAGACCAGACAAGGAGACTGAACCAGTACTCTCATCTTCTCATATGAAATGGTAACTCTCATTCTCAGACCATTAGAGCAGATAGTCCTGCCAACTAGCCACCGCGCACCTAGTGCCATTCTAGATGAGTTGAAAGGTGAAAGAAAAACCAGGACTTACACGTCAGAAGAAAATGGTGGAGGCAGAGCCAGAAAACCAACAGTAAATGCTGGTGCTTCTTTCAGTGTCAAGGCTGGAGACATTGTTGTTTTACATGTTTTCCCTTCTCGTTTCATGGACAATAAGCATCCTGCCTGCAGGGGACTTCCATCAAGACTTTCCAGTTCAATTTCCTCCCTCCTCCACCTCTCTGAAGCACTCAAAAGCACGGCAACCTGCAGCACCAGGAGTTTTGTTATGTGACCTGGCTGGTGCTGGCCAGCCTTCCTCCTGCCCATGGCAAAGCCTGACCTTTGCTACAGCTATTCTTCCCTGAGTGAGCCAGACTTGCTCTAGTCCTCGCTAGCTGGTTGTTTACAGGAGCTGGCTGTCCACAGCAGCACTGAAACCAAGAAGAGTTTTTGCTCAACCCTTGTAAGTATCTGGCGGTAGCAATAACAATAACATCATTATTTAAGCAGTTGATGCACAACCTCTAGCTGTGTTTCACTGCTGAGATTACATAGCACAAATCGCTTATTTATAGCAGTTTATTAAAGCTATCTCAAGCTAATTTAAATTAATTCTGCTTGGTCATTCCTCTTCCAACAGCTGTTGCTCATCACTGCTCAGGTAACTCTAACTCCTGGAAGCAGTCAAATATGAAAACTTACCATTTTTGAAAGCTCAGTTATAGGTCATTGATTTGCCTTTTGATGTAAATAATTATGCATGTTACTGAGAGCATGAAAAATCTGGAAACCACAGTAAGTACCAAATGCCATTTTGCAGCAAAAGGTTAGCTTCCCAACACGAGCATTTAACTGCGCTGCTCAGCACAGCTGACATGTGTTAATTCTTATTGATGGTCCCCTGGAAAACACAGAGCATTAGGGAATAAGCACAGGCACAAAAATAACAAGCTGAAATACTGCTTTTGCTTCTTGTATGTTGTCCGTGGGATGGAGTTTCTCTGACTGTACCTATGTAATGGATGCTGTGAGAGAGGAAACAGTTTGAACAGCAGAAGTACTTATCCTGAGGAGCGCCGTTGTGGGATTTCTTAAAAGTGACTGACTGGAGAAACTGCCAACAACCAGAGAGGCAGGGAGAAATAAGGGTATTACATTGCAAGAAAAAACAGAGCCTGAACTGCTGGCAAATGTATCACATAGAGACAACTCACAAACAGATGAAAGGTCTCAAATAAGTGAGGCTCATTGTGGTCAAATCCATAACAAGATTTGTTCACACACCAGCCAACAAAGTCAGGAAAGCCCTGGATGCTCATGACTGATCTAAGACTCACAACAAAACAGTAAAAATTTAGATATTTTTGGTCATATCAAGTGATAGAAGATGCAGAAGGGGGTGTCCAATGAACATGGCACTCAAACGGCCTTTCCTGACCTTCTTCAGGAGAAGGTGGCATGTCTCAGAAACTGCCTGACTCACTGGGATGGACACTTTGTGGCTTCTGTTCTGTTTCTGTGTGAATGGAATCAAGACGAGTGTGTTGTTCAACCTCTTGAGATGTCTCTGTCATTTGTTTATTTAGTGTAGGAGCAAAAAAAAAAAACTAATTCATTCAATTTCACTTGAAATGTAGAGGCCAGCCTGGCAAATGCACTCTGAGCTGTCATCATTTGACTGATATTTGAGAGGCAGTGAATTTAGAGGATACATTGCACAGGATACAGGAATTCTTTACTTGTTAAACAATTCCAAAATGCTTATCTTGACAAGAGGAGCTACTTTTTTGACTCCACAGAAAAACTCAGAAATCACCACAGAGTTGGCAGACGCATCCGGAATTTGAGGACTGCAGAATTAAGTTACATCCATCTCTATTCTGTGGATAAGAATTGATTTATCTTGGACTATGCTATTAGAAAGAGCTCTTAAAAAACTCAGATGGAAATACATTATTCTGCTATGCTATTCAGAAAGTTGTTTGATAGTAAAAGAAAAATAAATTACTAATCTGTGTTAATTTAAGCTATGGTTTAAAACAACACAAATAAAATCAGCCAAGAAAAGTTCTCACAAACCTTCTAAGAGAGATTTTGCTTTTAGTCACAAGTTCCTCCCATCACAAAACACAGGAATTACTAATAATGGTAGACCTAGGTAAAAATATAGTAGTCTGAGAAAGAGAGATTCAGCTATCAGTGAAAATCTGGTCAAACTCTTTTAACATCATTGTAATAAAGATGGGAAGATTTGCTGACATACCTTGCAATGCAGCACTTTACTGTGCACTCACCCTTCATCTGTTGTGCTTCAGCATTAGAGAGCAGCTGCTTGATATTCCTTCCAACTTTATATCTGCCTCTTGAAAGTATATTCTCTACAGAGAAACTGTGCCCACATCTGAAATAGCTCCTGGTGCTGTGCTCCATGCGCCCAGCACATCGCTGTCCTCCTTTACTGCCTTTATGGGGTGTTCAGTGTGTATTCAGTGTGTGCTCACATCCTTGCAAAATTTTTAAGAGTGTTTGGAACTAAAGCAGCAGAGTGCAGATGTGTCTCTGCCCACAGCAGGGGTCTTGGAACTTCGTAATTCTGTGATAAGCACATGGATCACCTAGTGGGATGGATGCTGGGATGAGACTGTGACAGTACTGGAAGTACATAAAGTCGTCTTCAAACAGGTCTCAATACGCTGAAAATCCTTTCAGCGCAGTGATATTCAGAACTGGAATGACATGGTTAACCAGTCTTAAGTCACAATTTTTTTAATAATCCTGTAATGGATAGAGACCAATCAATGTAATCCAGTTTTGTGTAGGCAGTGGAAAACTTTTTCTTTGCTCACTTGTAATGTTAATATTAGTGATTTGATAGCCAGATTCTTAGCTTTATTTTGACTTGAATTCTCTGCAAAGCATAGGATTTTTATATAATCCCATTTTCTGGTGGAAATGAAAGAAGATTCTCCTTATTTCCTCTGTGTTAAATCTTGATGGCCAGGCCAAGGGCAGCCAAAACCACAAGGAGGTGATGAGAAACTATCAATCATGCAAGCAGTTCTAGAAACATGTCACTGTTGAGGTGGTCCCACCGGCTTTCAGTGTAGCACTGCAGTGACGGTGGCTCTTCAAATCTCTTCACATCTGTTGTTATCTTCATAAACTCAGCTGGAGAATGAGCAGAACAGTCCAGAGAGCTACAATTGGAGTTTTAGTCCCTCAGAGTGCTGGGGCATGTATGTCACGGCACTAACTGAGCAGGCAATTTTCAATCTGCATATGTAATAGCTTGTACAGCAATCTTTCTATGTGGGAAAAGTTGGAAACTGTTCATTTGTGCTTCACCCAATTTTCTTCTGAATATCTGTCAGCAGGCCAAAAAAAAAAAAAAGTACTCACAAAAAATAAGTAATGGCCAAAGTTATTCTCTTTGTTATGCATGTGTGGGTCATGTGCTGCCATGGAGGGGATAAAATTATTCCAGTTATCCAGGTTCTCAGAAAGTCAAAGATATAGATTCAGATATAGAAACTACAAGCTAGTAAATGTAGTAAATGTAGTAAAGCTTAGCCAGAATGATTCAAATTATAGTTCTGACATGGGAACTTCACTTAAAAAAAATAAAAGATTGAGAAAATTTGAAAGGCAGGATTTTAAATTTGGGGAATAAAATTATTTTTGCCTGGACTGCATATAAAGGGCAATCTCCATGCAGCGAACATTCAAGATACCTTTCCATTAATTTTTCTCCAATTACTTCCCACAATTAAATACTGAGTGGTTGTTAGCACACTACCAGCTCAGTTAATAAGCCTTCTTGCTCAAAGTTCAGAGTCTGGCTTTCTGATTTTTAAATTTCAACTTCCCAGTTATTTTCCCTTTTTTGAGCCCAATCTGTTGCATTTGGCTTCTCCATTTTTTGGCTTTATTTGTACATCTGGGCAACAAAAACGTGTTTTAGCCCATCCCCTGCTTTGCTTCATTTTGTAAATCTATTCACTCAACATTCGAGCTTTAGCAACCCCTGACTGGTTCTGGCATCTCACTGTAGCAATGGCCTTTTTCTCTTGTTCTTGTTTTTGAAGCAGTTTGAAGGATTTAATAAAGCCCCTGAGGCATTTTCTTTCGTTGCTTCAAGCAATCCCATCTACGTTTCACTTATCCTAAGAGGCAGATGTAAGCATTTACTCAAGCTTTCGAAAGCGTTTCACAGAATCACAGAACCACTAGGTTGGAAGAGACCTTCAAGATCATCGAGTCCAACCCATGCCTTAACCTCAACTAAACCACAGCATCAAGCACTACATCCAATCTCTTTTTGAACACATCCAGGGATGGTGACTCCACCACCTCCCCGGGTAGACCATTCCAGTACCTTACCACTCTTTCTGTAAAAAACTTTCTCCTAATATCCAACCTATATTTTCCTTGCCGCAGCTTAAGACTGTGTCCTCTCGTTCTGTCAGTTGCTGTCCGGAGAAAGAGACCGACCCCCACCTGACTACAACCATTAAAACGTAATGAACAAGATCGGCACCCTCTTTTTACCCTATGCACTAGACACAGAGGAAGTCTTGCTTTCCAGAGCCCCTGCTGGCATTTCCAAAGAGACCCGTGTCCCCTGGGAGGGCTGGAAGGGCTGTCCCCGTCCCCCGAGTGGCACAGCCCGCCCTCGCTGCCCCGAGCCTGATGAGCTGCAGCGCCTGCCCTGCCGGCTGCCGGCTCCTGCCGGCCTCGCTGTTCCCGAGACGGGAAATTAACGAGCTAGCAAAGCCCAGCCAAAACCAGGACAGTGCCCCCCAAGACTGTAACGTTATGGTTTAATGGCTTAAACATTGTTACGAAGGACTTTTGCCCATTATTGGCAGAACTGTATAAAGAAGCTGTGACCGCCCAGGCCCACCCCTCCCTGACCAGGCCTCCTGAGGGGAACTTCGGGCTGAGTTGAGCCCCCTAAGTGTACTCGAGACGAGATAAAGGTGACCCTACTGGCCAATTATCTCAGGCCTAGGGAGAAATAAACAAGGGTGAGGGAGAAGAATGTATCACCGAGAAAGCCAAACCCAGCTGCAGTGCTGAAATTCATCCCTGGCTGGGTTTGGGCTGGGGGAGGCCATAGCCCACAGACGCGTCTGCTGAGGGCAGCTTTGCACACACAACCTCGGGGGGAGGAGGAGAGGTTTGGGTGTGTGCTGTAGCCTCTGGTGAGACGGAGTGAACGCCCACCCTGCCTCACACAAACCGGCTTGGCTGTAAACCAAGGCCACGCTCACCTGAGAGGCAGCTGAGGAGGTCTCATAATCCGTCAGAGACCCCCAAAGCACTCTCAGACTCATTGCTGAGCACTGCACATGATCCAAGTAACACAACAGATCCAGAGGCTGGTATGAGAGACAGTGTCAAACTTGCACCCCCAGGGGAGGTACCTGGGCATTCCCACCTGGCCCCAATGTATATTAACCCATTGAACTCTGTATTTTGTGGGACCCTCACCACCAAGAAGACCAGAAGAAGAGGATCAATGGGACACCATTGGGAACTATGGAGTGGTGGTATTTCCTACTTAATCTATCTCTCTGTCACTCTATTTATCTCCCTCCCCTTTTTCCCTTTCTCTCTCTCTCTCCTTCTCCCCTGCCCCCATCCCCAAATTTACTATTAAATGAAATTCATACCACTGACTTTGGCGTATGGTCTTGTTTGCACCTTAATTCAGACAAAGGCATCTATCTCTCTAAAATTTTTAATACTCAGACCTTAACATGGCCTCTTACCCAGGTCCTCCTGGGTGAGGAGACCATCTCCTCTGGACAGGCTGATTTTCCATCCAGACAATCAGCTTCTGAGAAATCTCTGACACCTTGAATTTCTTTGCAGCATGACGCTTTAGTTGTTGAAAGCCAGACTGGGAAAGTTGTAGCTGGATGTGCAGGTTTGCCTGAAAATTTGGTAGAGGTTGGTCTAATCAACGCTTTATTTTCTCCATCCTTTCTGTGAAACCTAAATTCTTTTAAAAAATGTTTTATGGGAATTTCTTCCCCTTAGTTTTATTTATTTGAGGAATTTCTGGTCCTGACGGTAAGGCACTTTGAAAAGCTTTGAGTCCAGTGCATTATTTGTTGCAGCTTGGTTCAGCAGGAGTATCAGCTCTCCTTAGAAGCTCTGCTGCTACAAACAGCAGCACTGCTTTGTCTTTATTATCCACCTGTCAGACCAGAACACTGGTTTCCATCAGAGAGAAAATCAGTAAGACAAATCTAGTATATCCCATGGTGAAATCATCTCACAGAAAGCCAGAGTCAGAATGGGCCAGGGAGAACTTGACTGTCTTGAAATAACCACTCTCTTTCCCACCTCTGGTTTCTACTTCGATAGCAATGCTAAAAAAACTTGTACAGAATGTGAGATTATCCACTTAGCTCTGTCCTTCCAGATCCCCGAGAAAAATGAAAGCTTGCAATCCTTTAAACACTAACTTTGTGTAGTTCAGTGGCAGCCGTGACAAAGAAATTAGAAAACTTGACCACTTTTCAAAGGAAGGCAGATCTAATGGGCCATGTGGCCTTTCTCAACAACTAACACTTAAATTCTTGGTAAAATGGCAGCGTAACTAGAAAAATTTAGAGGCTTTAGATGTTTTTTTCCTTCCAGAAGTATCTATGTGCTCAACAAGGCCCATCACCATATTTTTCCTTTTTTCTGATATGTTGATAGGACATTTAACATATATGAAGAAAACATGTACAACCAGTAACTGAGGCTCTAGACCAGAATGTTTCTATAGAACCCTCTAGAAACACCCAGGGTCTGCAGCTGTGTCCTTCAAGGAAACTGCTTTGTGACTATCTCTCAAATACTGCTGATAATTTTTGGACAGTTAAACAAAAACCACTTGAGTAGATGCCTTTCACACTGGGCTTCTGCAAGCATGTAGAAATGGAATCCATACATTAGAAAACTAAAATAAATGGCTACATCAGTGCTTCTGCAGTGCTGCAAAAGTAGCAGCAAATCTAAGGCCCCAAGTACCAGTGGCTGAACATGCCTATTGGTATGATCTCTGTTAGTCCATTAAATGTTGAGATTAAAAAAAAAATGGACACTTAAACATATGCACATAAACCAAGATAATTTGCATGGAGAACGAGAGCACTTCAAGCACAGGCAGACCATATTCATTCAAATAAAACTGATACACACCACTGCATCCGGTGTTGTAAAGAAACAGGGATAAACCTTAAAAAAGGAATTTTCAGGAGACATGGAAATTCTGAGATATGAGGGTTGTGTATGCAACAGCTCCATGGTTAACAGGAAGAAGAGACTATCCCAAAATGCTGCAGCTGACTGCTGGGGAGGCTGCCAAGACCAGCTAATGCAGCTCACTGGGATAGGGACCCACATCTCAGCAGCACCAAAGATGCCAGCAAGGTGCACTGTGAGAAGTGAGCAAAACTGACCTGGCTGGAAAGACACAGGTCTCTGGCGTTGGGGATAACTTTGATATTAAAAAATGGGCACTGTCAGATCAAGTGGCACATTATTAGTATCACCAGGCACTTACTGAGATTTCGGTGATTGCAGAGCCTTGTCTCAGCACTTTCTAGAGAGGAAACAAAATTTTTCTGAGTCTGTTTTCCCATCTGTAAGACCAGGATGAAATATTTCCTAGTAGAAATTTCATAAGAGAATGAATGTTTGTGAAGTGCTTGAAAGATTTCGGAAGAAAAGCACCACTGGAAGGTAAAATCTTGTAACTGTTTCTTTGGCTTCAATACTGCAGTGAGAGCCTGCAAGCAATATTGATGTTTGTAAAATTATCTGTGATAGTCCTCAGCACTGCCATCTGGGAGGCTCCAGAAAGTGCTACGACCAGTTCATGGATCTGCAGTGATTCTCCAGAACTCATTTAGCGTCAAGCTTTTCAATCTGTCTCCCTGGAGAAAATCCTTAATTAGAAATTCCATTCAGATATGCTTTTTAATCATACCTATTATTCTATGGATTTTTTTCCTACTATCCTATACCTGCCATTTTTTCACTCATTGCATTTTAAGCAGTAAGACAAGTTCCAGCGTGTTTCCTCATCTGGAGAAATTTAAATATCAATTAAAAGAAATCACTGATGTCAGTCAGGATTAATTTTTCCCTACTAATTTTAAAACCATTGCTTTTGCAATGTCAGGCTAAAGCTTATAACCAACTCATTTAAAAATACTTGTGCTGGGAACAGCTTTTCTGAATTTTACATAACTGCATACAAGTGAAAACCAAAATGTAGTGATCTGGCTTTGCACTCAGATAAGCAAGTACAAAACTTCGGCTGCATGAACCTTTCCATTGATTTCATGGAGACCGTGTCTGCTTAACTTGTAATTCACTGCTGGAACATTAACGGACAAGCGCAAAATTTAATTGACAGTTTTCTTCCAGTGACATAAAATCCATGTATTTGCCAAAGCAAATCACTTCATCATTAAAAGGGAAATGATAGATTTCTTTATTCATGTCACTTTTAACTTTGAAAATGCTTTTTACACTCCTACAAGGAAAGGCTAAGAGAATTAGGATTGTTCACCCTGGAGAAGAGTAGGCTTCAGGGTAACTTAATTGCAGGCTTTCAGTACCTAAAGTGAGCCTGCAAGAAAGATTGAGAGAGACTTTTTACAAGGACATATAGTGATAGGACAAGGGGAAGTGGCTTCAAACTGAAGAAAGTAGGTTTAGATTAAACAGCAAAAACATCTTTACTGTGAGGGTGGTGATGTACTAGAACAAGTTGCACCAAGAAACTGTGAATGCCCCACCCCTGGAAGTGTTCAAGGTTGGGTTGGACAGGGATTTGAACAACCTGGTCTGGTAGCAGATTCCCTGCCCATTGGAACTAGAAGATCTTCAGGGTCCCTTCCAACACAAGCCATTCTGTTATTCTATGATTCTGTGATAAAATACTTAAATTGGCCAAAATTAGGAATATAGATACTCAAACAACTTGGAGCCTAAAAACACATTCTCAAAACCGCAAGCAACAAATGCTGCTTGCACCAAAGAGCAAACCCTGCTCATGCAGCTTGAAACACAGCTCCGAACGTCTGTGTGCCTGGGGCTCACGTTAGAGCTGAGATAAGCCACTAAGCTGTGTTTTCAATTTTGTATTTGAACTTCTGCTGCCCCTGGAGTAATAACTTCAGTGAAGCCTCAGATGTGATTTTTAATATAACCCAGCATTTTTAAACCTGCAGAGGTGTTGAAGAGGATCTATATTTGAGGAGCTTGTACACTAAGAAAATCAACTCAAGAAATTACTAAAGCAACACTTTTACCTCAGACTTGTGATGGGAAGAAAGCAACTTATTAGGTGTTAAGAATACTCTGTAAGTTGCATTTTTAAAAGTGGATTTTTGTAAATGACCGTCTTCTCAGCTGCCCATCATACTGACAGCAGCAATGACAAGAGCAGCCTGATTTGTGTATATTCCTTGCATGTATGGAAACAAAAGAAAGAATGAACGTGATTGTGCAGCTAATTTTTGTTAGTACTCAAGTTCCTGAGTGTGCAGGTAACAAGATTACAATATTATACACCTGCATCTTTAGTCAGTTACTGAAATTTTGTCTGTGAAGTTCAAAAATGATTTCAGGAAAACATAAACTGCACTGGGGGATATGACTTTGTTTGGAGGGTTTTATTCCATCGTATGAAAGCGCTGTCTATTGTTTCAGTCAGTTTATTTGAGAAACTCCAGCTATTCTGCGGAGTGAAAAATTATGTGATTACTGATGCATGCAGTAACTCCCATGTACTTCCAGCTGCCATCCCCCGCCAAGGAGCAGGGGGGCTGTAGTCTCTCTTGCACCTGAGGCACACTTTGGAATAGGAAAACTTTTCCTGCACAGCTTCTTATCAGCTCTGAAAGTACCACTCTTCAGGCCAAATTATTACGTGCCTCCTGAATCTTCCAGCTCTCCTTTGTGCTGAAGTTGCCTTGAATCTGCATGGTTCAGTCACACCTACTGCCATGGCTGGGGACACTGTGTTCCCTCCCCACTCTCCTTCACTTCTGTTCATCTGTCATTTGATTTCTTTCAAAAGCTTTTTTTAAAAGTTTCCTTAACTTTTTGCACTTATATTGAGTCTCCTAATCCAATAATGTCTGCTGAGAATATGGTATCCTGCCCGCTCATTTATGAATCAGTTGCTATACTGGGAAACACCATTTATGACATTTTCTTTGATAAATTTATTAAGGTATTTAATTTCTAAATACTTTAAAAACCCCCTGAATTATGTGCAGTCATTTCCCTCATCTCTCAACAAAATCAGTCATAGATGACCTGAATCACAACTCACATCCATGTCTGGTTTCTTTCCTCAATGAATTTTTCTCTACTTATAAATCACATTACCTCAGAAGTGATGCTGAAAATGAAATGTGAAGTCACCTGGTAAGTTTTGTAAGTTTATTTATACTCCTTGTTCTTTGTGCTTGGCTTCATACAAGTCCACATCTCCATTCAGAACTTAGAAATCTCATGTTGCCCATTTTTGTTTAAAATATTAATTAATTTCAATAACAACATTTTCTGTTAAGGTCACAGTTTGGTTGAACGGTAATTAATTCTGCTTCCAAGCTGTTATATTTTTATAAAAAAATATTTATAAAAATATCTGTAAATCTTTAGATTTCTGATACTTTTAGCTATTCCATAGTAGCAGAAAGCCTCATCAACACATCTATTAATCTTTTGAAATAGGTCTAAAAATGCTAGTCCTAAGGAATTGGTAGACAAGAGCAGCAAACTTAGCAAGGACATGTTAATTGGTAAGTGGAAATGTAGGGGCTACACCTGAAATGAAAAGCCACCCCTAAGGCTCTAGTGTTCGAATAATTTTGGCAAGTATTACTTGAAAATGTTGCCCTATATTGCCATAAGGGTATTCAATAACTACAAACACCTGATTTAATACAGCCTCCCCAGAGAGGGCATTTTGTAACACCCTCTCATTTTAAGAGCTCTCCTCAGACATGAGGTAAGAACTATTTCAAAAAATAGTAACGTGCTTGGGATGCTGTTAGCAAGACACTGGCTTTAGTTTTCACTGTTAACTCTGGTCTTGTTGGAACAGGTAAAGATCTTTGACAGCAGGCCTCCAGTTCCCTTATCCTGCTTTAAAGTATTTCCAGGGATGCATTATCCCACTTGCTTGCTAAATGCATCTTTACCTCCCAAAATATGTGACTCGTGAGAAAAGAATCTGAAAAGGAAATGTCTTGCTCCCCAGCCAGTGCTCTGTTGGCTGTCACTGGCAGGAACAGCACTTGCTAAGGCTTACCAAGCTG
The DNA here is from genome assembly GCA_013397845.1 of Melanocharis versteri. NCBI lineage: Eukaryota > Metazoa > Chordata > Aves > Passeriformes > Melanocharitidae > Melanocharis > Melanocharis versteri. Next base: position 1,420,117 of record VZTG01007794.1, on the reverse strand, counting down.
AAAACAAAAATTGTTTTTACAAGATTACTGAGCTAGTGCAGCTGGAAATGCTCTTCAACATTAGGCAGCTGTCCTTGGACAATATTGCCAAGACAGACATTGTCGGATGTATTTAATATTTGGCAATCATGGCTGAACTACCAGGACTGTAACCCTGTCAGCATTTATAGCTCTAGCTCTACTTAAAGTCAAAGGTGGCATTCTTACACTTTAAAAATTCTGGTTATTCACCAAGATGAAGCTAAGCAACTTGTATGGTGAGTGGCTAAGTTTCTTCCTTGTCATTCTCTTCAGATACAAAAGACTTGGTGGTATAAAATCTCCTTGGCAGGCAGCGAGTGGCCTCCTTTTACTGTACACACCATGTCACCAACCACTTCACGCATTCCTGCATGAAGGAACAACCTTTCTTTTCATGGCTGCATGCCAAAGGAGTAATTGTAGATCCTTCCTATGCTTAAAATCTTCCCAGTTCGAATTACAAAGGCCTTCCACCAGGCATTGACTGGAAGTCAGTTTTTGGTACAAGGCAGTGTTCTCTTCTGAGGCTGCAGTACCAGTTGCTTTGGTACAATGAACGGGCTCTGGTGAAACATCACCTTGCTGTTATCAGGTCAGGCACAGAAATGATGCCCTTAGCTTTATTTCTGTATGCTACAGCTACATGTGAGGGTCATTACAAGTAGTTGTTGGGTGTAGAATTTGAGCAGTGCATGTAGCCAAGAGAGGAGCCACCAGTGCCGATGAGAAAAGGCTGGAACTCTGCTTTCCCTGTGTCCCAGCACGTCAGCACCACTTGGTGGTGCCTGAAGGGAGCACAGGACTGATGCCATGTTCCTGGACTGCCTAGGGACTTCTGAATGACAACCCTGCATAACCTTGGCTCCAAGCAGAGTGGTCATATAAAAACACTGTACGGGAAGAGTTACACTTCTGCTTAAAGATCAGGGAGTCTGCGCATGAGAATACAAGCCCAGAAGTGCATTCCCCTATCCTCTGCAAAGACAGAGAGAGACTGGCAACAAGTGAGGAAATGATAGCAGATAAAGAAGCTGGGGAATATGGAAAGTCCTGTGCAAGTGGAAAGCCCTTGTAACTTTCTCACAATTTTGACTATACCAGACTGGCATCTCTGAAGAGCAGTAAAAATCTCCTGCCCCTCCAGAGCTGAGTGCTATTGAGTGTTACTGTGTGCCATTAGTGCTGTCCCATCAGGCTGGGATATAAAGGAAGAATATGTACACAGAACCAAGATCAGAGCAGCTGCTAAGCCACAGCAAAGCTCAGCAACACCAAAAAGTTTAACCTGGGAAGAAATTCTTGGAGCTTTGTACTAAACACGTGGTTTTGTTTTTGCATGAAGCCAGCTAAGAAAAGGCAATTTAGTGGCAGGGAAAGTATACATAGAGTCAAACCTGGGACAGAAGAAAAGAAGGCACCAGTCTGGAGCCAAATCAGAATGTTCAGTAAAGTTTTCCAATATATGAAGCAGAGGGAAAGCAGTGTGATAACCATCTACTGTTGCAGCTGGCAGGCGCATTAAAACTCACTTTGACTCTACAAAGGGAAACAGAGCCACTGTGTGGTGACTGGCACACTGGATTATTTTTGCCTCTAGCTTTGCACACAAAATCAATTGAAGTGTGGAAAAGAACCTGAGTATGGGAAAGCGAGCCAATACTGTCAGTACAGAATAAATGATGCAGTAGTGGCAATAACAGAACCTTTTCTGGAGAGAAGGTATTTATGAAAAAATGTAATTTCCTATTTCAGTAAAGGCGAGCTAGTCTGCAGGAAGATTGTGTGAACTTCCCAGCTCACAATTACATATCCACACATTTGTAAAGTTCCAGAAACACTTTATTTAAAAATGGAGTTGTAAATGCATATAACAAAATAACATACATAATAAATGTAACAAAAATAAATAAGGAGAACATGTCCATACAAAATAATAACATAGTAATGCAAAATGCTTATTACACAACATAAAGGTAAAAACGCCTGAAATAACACAAACAGAATCTCGTATGAAGAGCCTGCACCCTTAATCCTTCCTAGCCATTTTCTACTTTCAACTCGAATCTGCAGAAAAATTATGTTCCCAAGCATTAAACAAAAGAAGGAATTATGGTGATGGTTTGGTACACTCAGGTTTCAACACCTAGCTCTAGTTTCCATTTATTTTTGCCCTTCTGCACCTTCAAAAAGTTTTCCTGTAGCCTCTGTAAACTAGTGTCATTCAGGCTCCCACAGTTAGCTGGAGTAGAGCATATTGAGTCATACATGAAGACTGTTTGCTTTTAATTTTTTTTAAAGAAAATATGAAATCCATTATACAACAGATTAGTGGTTTTGTTTTTACATCTCTACAAAAAAAGTTTTTGCATCTTTATTAACTGGTCCAACTTTTACTGATTTCTGAAAGCCTGTACAATTCAAAAGCGTACAGAAAGTAGGTTTTTTAAAAACAAATCTCATATAGGATTATTGCTGAAATATTAAAGACCATTTCATAAAAGCTGCAAAACTGTATCTTTAACCTTAATATATAGAGACTGATGCAAACATAAGAAAATTCCAGTCTATTAGTTACATTTAACAGAAAAAACATTCCTCCAAATTACAGTGTTCTGGAAATACAAAGTAATTTACTTTAATTTTTATTATTATTTCCAAATGTTAAGTTACTGGGACAACTGATAAGGAAAATAGGCTTATATAGGAAACTTTAAATAGACTTGCTTTTCAGTGGTATAAGCAAAATGTCCATGTTAGCAGTCGTCGTCTAGAATCCTTTTAAATATGCAAGACAGGGACAGCTTTACTAGCAAGACTACAGGAAAATATACAGAAGCAAAAAAACACATTTGCTTGGGAGTGCATCTATCGATCAAGCAAATCATGACAACTCTATTTCCAAGTCCCCTAAAGAAAATTTTACATCTCATGATCATTCCAAATCAACAGTAATTTCTTCCATAAGCTTGTGTTGCATTTGGATTGGTGAGAGCCCATTTGCCTCAATATGCTTTAATATGTCCCACATTGCTATACGTTCAAATTTGTTTCCCAGTTTCAACAAAGATTTGGACAGAAATGAGATATGAAATACTTCTACTTTCATTAACATCAAAAAGACTTTTGAAGAAGATCAAAAAGTGCCAAATAGTCTTTTCAGAAAGTGGATTAAAACACTGTAATGATAATACAAGGACAGTATTATCAGTTTTCTATGTACACCAAAACACTGCTTGCTGTTCAACGATATCGATATGTTCACCTACCACTCCCAGCAAATCTTAGTGCAAACATAATATGTGAACTTATTTGTAAACCCCAAGACAATTTACGCAGCAACAAGGTTACATAAACACAGAACTGTTTGAGATTTTCCAGTACATGAGAATGAACGCTTTCTGAAATCTGTCTTACTTTTGCAGTAATGTGTCATTGTAGTCAAAGATAATGTTTCCTATATAAATCATCTAATTCAGAATCAAACTTAACTGTTCAACAGTTCTGTACAAGCTTTAGAGGAGGAAGTCCATTCATCAGAGCAGCTTGGCAAAGAGATTTGGGGTTTTCAGTAAATGTTAGACTGCTTGCATGGCTTTTAAAAAGAAATAAATCTATTAAGGGAAAACTGCTGATATAATAATTCTTTTGCAAAGCACACAACCACAAAGGGCAAACCTGCCACAATCTGCTTTCCTACACTGGTATCTATGCATATCTTTATGATTTGAAAAGGATTTGTGTGACAATCAAAGCATCACAATTAAAGAAAACTGGTTTAATAAAACAACTGCTGTTTGACCAAGCCTTTTTTTTTTTTTAGTTATAAAAACGAACATTATAAGTTTTCCTTGATTTCTAAACATTCCACATGAAAGGTTTTTGTATCAAACACTGAGATGTCACTCACGCAGGGTGGCATCTTCTTCTTCCCCATCTGGGTTAAACCTATTGAAATGTATGCTGAAATCTGCCTCGGACTCAGCATTTTCCAATTCAGCTGCCACAGGGCCGGTGGCGGGACGAGCAGCCCGAGCCTCGGGCTGGCAGTTTGGCTGCGCTGGCGGGCGGGGGCCTTGGGAAACAGGGCTGGACTTCGGCTTCGGCTGAGCTGGTAAGATGGGGCCGGCGAATCCCAGGTTGCTCAGAGCATCCAGGGTACCATCAGGGTCAATCATAGCATTAATTGCTAAGCAATCAAGAAAAGATGAGAAGGATAGGGAAGAAGCCATTAAAAATACAATTTTCTGTTACTATAAAAATACGGATCTTATCTCACACTTTGATTTTTATGATGGCAGACAAGAGATTTTATGTGTGCTGCCCATGACAAAGAAATGGTGTATCCAACACAGATGTAAACTGATACATATATTCAAAAGCAGTTACATGTATTAAAACTTTAGATGAAACGAAACTGCACAAACTAAACATGAACTGATGTGTGGACAGGAAACAGAGATGATAAACCATCTACGATTAGGTTATTGGGACTGAAGGATGGGATTTTATTTTTAAGTGGCTTTTCCCCCTGATGTTACCATTATATTATGCTTTGTTCCACCCCACCCCCAGAAAATAGCCATAGTTGCTGATTCCATGATTGAATGAAATTTGTATAAAAGAGCAGTCATTTATTCACACAGTGAGGGCAAACTGAAGTACCTAGTAACATTTCATTTTATTATACTATTAACATATTTGTCACATTTAACAGAAGTTCTCTTTTTTATTTCCAAAAATGTACTAACATTTATTACTAATTTGTCTCTAAGGGTGGTTAATAACTCCTCCTGAAACATTCTTTTTTGAAAAAAGGTTTTGCAGTAGGATTAAATTTGAATACTAAAAGTAAAAAATATAGGAATTTTACAACTAATGTAATAATGATAAGCAAGGACCACTAATCCATTTGACCACCACTGTAATTAAACAGTAAACTAGGTATAAACAGTACCCAACTAAGGCTGCAACTTCTTTTTTAAAGACACCCAATTTTTAAGTTTATTTTGATAAATTGAATATATGCCTAAATAGCAAACATTGTAAGAAAAACATACTTCTTTCTGCTTTATATGTAGGTAAGACTTTGTGTGTGAAAAGCCAAGTAACTTTTCAATTTTGTAGTCTGTGGGCTCCACAGTTACAAAGACTGGATTTTGCAGTGTGAAGGGAAGATGTCAAGAGCTAATTCTAAATTTTCAATTTTTTGTAGCAGTGACAGTTGTGGGGTTTTTTTGAGATTTCCTACAGATTATGGTCTCAGTGCATTCCTTATACTGAATTGTGCTACACATTGTGCACAGCCTATTTTATAAAGCCTGATCTCAGGATTCTCTGTCACCTACTTTTCAGTATTTACCCACAAAAATATTTTTGTTAAGAACGTTTAAAAAATAATTCCTTTGGAATTCTCAGGACTATTAAATTATTAGTTGTGCCTTTTATCATCCATATAAAAAGATATGATCTCTCCTCTGCTTTAAAAAAAAAAGAGCGATGTTTGTTTATCAAATGTTTCAGCCGTTATATGATATAAATGTGCATAACTGATACTGTGAATGCATTTTAATAAATCACAGTAACTTTGTTCCATGGTATACATATACACATATAGATGTCTATTAAAAAAGTTTAAGCAAGCAACCACAGAAGATAAAAGCGGAAAAAGATTTGTACCTTGCAGCTGCTTCTCAACTCGCTTCAGTTCCTGTAAGATTGATGATATTTCCTAGAAAAGAAACAACCATGTTTCATTATCATAGAATCATAGAATTGCCAAGGTTGGAAGAGACCTTTAAGCATTAAGTCCAGCTGTCCACCCAGCACTGCCACTGTAACCCTAAAACCACTAAACCATCACCCAGCGCCACATCCAGACGCCTCCTAAACACCTCCAAGCATGGTGACTCCACTACCCCCCTGGGCAACCTGTTCCGATGCCTGACCACTCTAACAGTGAAAAATATTTTTCTAATATCTAATCTGAATCTCCCCTGTCTCACCTTAAGGCTATGATGGAAAAATAAAGGAAATTTCCATTATGGAAAAAGAGACATAAACTACCTCTCAGTAGTGAACAATCCTCCTCCCCACTCTCTGCAATGGCAAAATCCTATTTGGATTGTCCCTCCTGGCATCAAGAACATCCCTGCTGGTGGTGGCCCAGCCCTGGGTGGCAGTGCTGGAGGCTGGAGGGCCATGTCCCGCTCAGAAATCCAGAGCCCTGTGCACAGACTGCCTGCTGCCATCCCCACGGCCTCGTTCTGACCCTTGCCCATCTGCCTGTGCCACCTCTGCTCCAGCACAGACTTACAGACACCACAGCTCTGCAGGGATCAGGCAAAGTAGCAGCACACCTTGAAAGGGAAGTCACAGGATAAACTCGGTATTCACTGGAACAGAGTGATTTATAGGGCTGTAGAGATGTGAGCCAGACAGTGAGATGCCCGCATCAAGGTTCTGTCTGCACCCGCTGGCCCTGTGCCCACGAGACCCTGCACAGCACCCCAGCGCTGGGGCCTCAGCACTCCTCTGCCTTACAGATTTCTCTCCACTGTGCTGCACTACTTGCTAGCACAGCCACAGCCACAGCAACGCATTCAGAAACAGCAATCATTAAATGTATCACGTCTTAAGCTGTAGGATCACAGAATATCCTGAGCCGGAAGAGACCTACAAGGATCATCGAGTCCAACTCCTGGCTCTGTACAGGACACCCCAAGGATCACACCATGTGCCTGAGAGCATTTTCCAAATGGTTCTTGAACTCTGGCAGGCTTGGTGCTGTGACCACTTCCCTGAATCATTTCCCTGGCTATAGAATTAGCATATTTATATTAATATAAATATGTAAATCCTACAATTGAAGGATCCCACACTGAAGAATAGTGTTAACCCAACTGCTGAGAAGAGCTGTCAGTGGTATTCTAAAGCTGAGAATTTTCAAAGGCACTGATTTCAGAAAACCATTAATCCATTTCAGAAAGCTGTTCTGCACTAAGTAGTGTGATTTTCATGGGTGGCAAAGAGATTGATTATCTTTATGAAGTCATTATCTTTAAGCAGATTTCACATTTGAGCTGGACATAAATGTTCCAAGGACAAAACAAACACCACTTACAGCTGTCCTCTCTTAACTTTTAGTGTTCTGTGGCAAAAATAAGCACTGCATTTGAACAACATATTGCTCCGAAAACTAAGCAGAAACTTGAAAATCAGTGCATAGACAAAAAACTCCCAAACAACCCATAAACTTTCAAGCAATGAGAGATGCCTCAATACATTGAAAAAAATTCAGTAAAATGGTGAACTTAGAAATAAATACACAATTAACCTTTTTCTTTTTTAAAGAGTACCTTAAACCCCCATATTTAGGGCATTTAGAATATAAACCACTAAATTTGGATCTTATTCTGGACATGGATAAGAGAAACTCCTTATATTATAATATTTCTAAAATTAGAAACTTTCATGAGGAACTTGCTTAATTAAATTTTTAAAAAACCTAACAAAAACTATCAGAAAATCTATTAAATTATAATACTGAGTTACTAATGATTGCTCTTGATAAATACACCATTCTGCAGGAATCACAGGCCAAATCTTTTACACTTCCAGGAAAAATCAGTCTGGAGGAGCTTAATAACAGATGATGAGCTAACTGAGAAGTGCTAGCCTGTTCAATGCCAGAGGAAATGTATTCACATTTGAGCAGTTTTCTCTCCCACAAAAACCTTGCCTCTGTAAACAGACATTTTTAACAGCAGTCTCTGCAGATTGATAAAGGAGCTCAGCTCTGCCGGCTCTCACATGCAAGGATGTCTTTTAAACCCTGTGCTCTGTGTTTAGAAGCAGAGGAGAAGGGTACTGAGACACAACGTGTGGTCTGTCCCCTCACACTGTCACACAGTCTGGTCCTGAAATGGCCTGAATTAAGCCATAAACCATAGCTGATTTATGTAATTAGGCTATTACATAAAACAGCTGGAGTTCTAGTGGGCACCCCATGGTTACCACTTCCAGACAAAACCAACAGGATTATTTTCCAGGGTTATTTTTCACTGAAGAGTCCTTTTATTGCAATATGTCTATGGATTATTTTCATCACATGTATTAAAACACAACAATTTCGCTAAATATTAATAATCAGTATCAATAGTGTTAAGTATTATATATTAAGTACGAATGATTACTAGGTAAAGTAGTTTTTAGATTGTAAAACAAGTTCATTCAAAAGCAATCTAACATTCAAACTAATGGTTGTGACCTTTTGTTAAACAAACATACTGATAGGTCTACATATAGTTTGAATCCCTTTTACTGCATTCTTTATCTGAGAATTTCACCTGAACAATTACTTGTTTCTTTATGAGACAGTAAGTCTTACTAATTATTAAAGATTAGGTTTATTCTTGAAATATACTTAGTGTCTAAATAAAGCCTTTTAAAGATTTTTGCCCTTATGTCACTGAAAACACCACATTCCTCTACTGATTACTTAGCCATTACATGAGCAGCATCATCAGCCCCAGAAAAGATAACTATTCATACCATGCTTGATGTTTTCACAATAGGAACTTCACTTTCAGCTCGTAACTTGTTTTCAATTTCTTCCCAATTTCTGTCTTTGTCCTTAAATAATATTCTAGAAGAAAGAAATCCAACAGTAAGTTTAAAATAGAAAAAAACCCACAAAATAAATGGAAAGATTAAGTAACATGATAGGAGAAAACAGCATAAGGAGTACTAAATGAAAGTAAAATATAAAATACTGAAACCTGATGGAGTCTAACCATACAGTTTAAATTTTCAGGGAAGCATATAAGCTTTCAGCAAAATCATTACTATTGACATCAAAATGGCAGTTCTGTAGTTAAGTACTTTATTATGGTATATATATACAGACAGCTGTATTCTATCCTCCAGCACTGACACATTTTTTTAAAAGCCAACTATTTTACTGTAGTGAGGAAAGTCCCCATTAATACTGCATTTTACAACAACTGCAAAACATAAGATAAATGCATTAAACTTTTACATCTGTATTTTATATTAATTTAATAAAACATAAAACACGTTAGGAAATTAAAAAAATGCATTTAATCAAAGAATTTTTCATTGAAAAGTCTCAATCTGTAAATTGTGTATATATATATATGTTCTCGTAGTATGAGTATCACTCCTATTACATGTTTAAAGAAGTCACTCATAATTGTAAAACTCAAAGCATATTGTGAGATTCCCATTTTTTATGTTTTGCTTCCCTGCTTGATAAACTTTTTGTTTTCATTGTCATAAAATAAACATAATTTAAACTTTCTCCATTGGCACAATTGGAAAAGAAAAAGCAACAACAACAACAACAACAAAAGCAATGTGCAGATATTTAAGGTCTGTGAAGTGACACCATGACACAGAAGAGTCCAAATCTAATTCTTCTCTAATTAGTATTTCAGAGTTAAAAGTCCAAAAACAGCTCCAGCAAAACTGCTGAGCAAACAAACCAGCCAATTTCATAGTCCAAGAGCAGTACATTTTAAAGAAGCTATTACTGTTACTAGGTCTCTGACGAAATAATTTTTAAGTTGGAAGTTCATGATACAGTGAATGTCATAAAGAATTTGAAAGCTGTGAGACTTAGTACTGCATTTCTGTTCACCTTTCTTCAGTTATGTATATCCTATGGAGAATTTCATTCTCCATTATTATCCTGTCAAGAATATCCAATTTTGCAAAATATGTACCCTGCCTTATTGTATCAGTACACAGATGTCTGTAGACAACTCATCCAGAAGCTGCTTTAACTCTTCTGTCTTTGAGGTCTTCACTCACTGCTGCTTTGAAACGTGTTTGTGCCAGAGGTTTCACTGTGAGGAAGTGCTACTTTGATGACACGATGTCACGGGATTGAGCAAGCGACCGCTTCTGCCAGATTTGGGTGTATGCACGTACAAAGCATACAAGGAATAAATTAATACATACTTTTTCTTGGGGAAGGAATAAATAAATTAAAAGTAATCAGAACTGCAGTGAAGAAAGCATTAAACACATTATGGCCTCAACTAGGGTCATCGTCTTTTGAAAAAGTTCATTGTCAGAGGTCCGGCAAATTTTTTTTATGTTCTGGAAGGGAGTGAAAAAGCTTGTAAAACCATACAACCTGGATACCAAAAATTTCAAATACAATGGAAAATTTAGTATTTGCCTGTCCTTAAGGAGTTCAAATATGCATTAAAAAAAAAAAAGAAGAAAATAAAGCAGAGACAATGAAGTCCTTTACAGGATCATAATTTTAAAAAAAGCAACTTCTGGAAATATTTGATTCAGTATACAGCCAATCTTATGCAGCTATACTTTCTCTAATATAACAGCATTTATATCACCCTGGAAATCAGCAGGAACATAGAAAATAAGGCTTTATTTAGCAGTAAACAGCACTAGCAAAAAAATTTATAAGCTATTGTGACATTGTGTGATTTTTCATTTACCTTCTTGCCATGTTCTATTAAAATAATTCTATCCTGATGTATGTGATTAGTGCCTTTGCTTCTGTATGTGGTGTTATTAGGGCTAATGTTCTTGCTTCTCTTTTAAAATTTAAAAAGTTCTCATTTCATCAGTCACTTTATTAAAAAAGAAGGGAACAAAATGAAAGCATTAATTAGAAATTTTGAAACTATTATTATTTAAGCTATAAAGTGGATAGGCCAATTTGTTTTTACGATAAAGTTAGGAAGCCTATTTCCTTTATAGTTCGTCTTGTTGAATTCTTCATCTAGCTATTTTTAACTTCCAGGGGGGTAATATCTCTGTCTTCTTTGCTCTTCCTCTTTCTAACCATACTTTTCAAGTTAAAAGAATATATTTATAAATGCCTGTTGCCTTCTTCTCTTGCTTTTCCCTACTTTCTGAGGCAAACCTTACTCGATTGTGCTCAATCCCCATTTTTCTTTTGGTGCACTTTGCAGGATGCACAGCAAACAGCAGAGGCCAACAAGCAGTGCCTCCACTGCTGCGACTGCTCTGCCGAGATTTTGCCTGACTGAAGAGGCACTTGCCTGCTACAAGACAAGCCAATGACACTGCACTCACATTGCAGAGCACTGGTAAAACCGTGCAGATCTTCTCACCACAAAACCTACTTAGCTCTTCCCTTCACAACCTCTGAAAACTCCTGCGAACTCATTGTTACATATAAAAGCACAAACACAGGCTAGGTAGAGAATGGATCGAGAGCAGCTCTGAGGAGAAGGACTTGAGGGTGCTGGTGGATGAGAGGCTGGACATGAGCCAACAACGTGCACTCACAGCCCAGATACCCAATTGTTTCCTGGGCTGCATCAAACCGAGAGTGGCCAGCAGGGCAAGGGAGGGAATTCAGCCCCTCTGCTCTGCTCTGGTGAGACTCCACCTGCAGTACTGCATCCAGCTCTGGAGTTCACAACGTAAAAAGGATGCGGACCTGTTGGAGTGAGTCCAGAGAAGGGCCACGAAGACGATCAGTAGGCTGGAGTACCTCTCTCATGAAGACATTGTAACTATTCTGGGCAGAAATTTTAATTGGCTTAATTCCAGAAAGAGGAATAGCAGCACACCAGTTGGCTGAACTCATGTATTTCAAAACAAAGCTAAGGTAAAAATGTGTAATAGGTACTAACTGCCTTACATGCTCCCTAAAAAACAATATGAAAAGTAGTGCTGTTTTTCTGATTCAAAATATTAATGAAATTATGAGTAACATGGTATTGTTCAAATCCATTCTGAGGAAAAGAAAGTTTTGAATAGCCTGGGGAATATGCTAAATAATTCCTTATTAATGTAAGTTTGCTGCATTTTTATCAATTCCTCTTTAAGTATGTATAAAATATTTGTAGGTATGTTTGTATTTATAATATCATATATGAACACATTATCATTACACTCATTAGTAGCTGACTTACCTTTTAATTAATCAGAAATGTGTAAGACCTGAATTTAACATTACCTGTTAATCACCAGTAAAAACAACACACAAAAATCCTTAGAATAGGATAATCAAAACGAGTTACAGGCTTTTAAAGACTTAATTCTTCACTTGGTGATACTCTTCCTACTAGAAACAGCAGGACTAGAAATGGCAGTTAACCTACAGTTTTTACCAATTTATATAGATTATTATTTTTCTTCTTGATTTATATGGTCAAATCTTTTTTGGCATTCCCATGAGAATATAATCTTCAGATATGTTAGTATTTTGCTGCTTCTACTAGTTACGTCACCCTATACTGACATAAATTTTTGTTGTTTAATCCGTCACTTGTCTAATATTCCAATATCTGACACTTCCTAACAAAACCAATCAATTACAGACCTAGTATTTTCTCACATTCAGAAAATTATGCATGAAGTTCAGCCAAAAGACATTCTTATTTTTAAAGTTCTCTATTTTTAAGTTATTAACTGCACAAAGACATGAAGAAGAACATATGAAATATAGAATCCTGAACCTTTTATTTAGAATTTTCTTTTATTCTTGTCAAACAAAGTGGTCACCAACTGGCTGTACACTCACATATTCAAATTAAATGGAACTGTCAGAAAAGCAACATGTTACCATTTTTGACACGTCTACACTTTCTCTTAGCTACTATGACATCTTCTGAAGGAATCTAAGTATTTAAGCAGGAATGTTCAATTAAAAATGTCAGGTGGCTACATCTGTTGTTTTAGAAGTCGATAGTGATCACACTGTCTCCAGAGCAAGCTGTTTTACAGAAGGATTTACTGAAACTGCTCTCCTCTTTCCCATTTGTTTTTTCTTCCTAAAATGCAAGATCCCTACAACAGCTTGGCAAACATACAGTGCCCAGTTTTACAGTTCAGCAACATTTTAACCTTATCTTTTAAGGAAGGGAGTTTTACAAGACTTGCACAGAGGTTGTGTAGATTTTGCAAGCATTTGAATGAGCTGGAACAGCTCCTCTGCTGGAAGTATGATGGATGTTGTTCTGTCCATGTAAACTTTCCTGATATTCCTTTTCACACAAAGTGAAATAACAGAAGGAATAACGGAAAAAGTATTAGTTCCAAATCTTTCTGAATTCTAAAAAAGCCCTATATAACAGTGCTTTTTTAAAAGATAAGTTTCTACTACCTACATTTGTTCTGTGTCTATTATACATATCTTTTTTACTGCTGGGAATGTTGATGGGAACAGACATTTTCAGCAATAACAGTAATTTTTAAAAACCCACCTGATTTTGCCAGCTGTTTTGTCTATGGATTGTCTTATCTTGCGAGAAAACTGGAAGACTGAGGACAACAGCAGACTGTCCCCCATAACCTGCAATAAGTTTTTTAGAAAAAAGGATATTATTGGTTCAGTATCAACAATTCCATATATTTTGGTATCTTTAACTATAAAAAAATCTTACTTATGTTTTAATTAGTATCATATATAATGATACTGGAACATTTTGCAAATAAAATAATACACAATTTTTTTCCAATATTAATGCCACCTGCTAGAGGTAGGAGAGACAGGATAATGTCTAGAATATTAAGTGGGGAGATAATTGTAAAAGCTTAAAATCGACACATTCTTAGAGAGAATCCTGTTGTGTGCTCACTTCATCTCTGCTCCAAGTCCTTCTGCGGGTAATTGTTGGGGGATCGAGGGCCTCTGTCAGCTGAGGTCTGGCATCACTAGGCCGACCATTCCCTTCCGGGGGTTTCGCATGCACTATTGGAGGGATTTTTCTAAAATTGAGACTTTCATCAAATACTCGGTCCACCAACTGCAGGATAAAAGAAAAATGAAGTTCATGAAATCTACTGGATACATCCAAAAATCAGATTACTGGGGTTTTTTCTCCTGAAACAGTTTGTAAGATGCCTATCAAATAATAATCATTCTGTTGTCTTCTATAGTATAAAATGATGCATCTCTTATGTAAGATATCTTGTACAAATGAACATTTGGGGTTTTTTTAAATACCAGACATACATGGCAAATTTAGACTACCCCACTGAAATTTTCCTTATCGGCAGGTAACATAAAGTTACCTATAAACTGGTACTGAATAATTTATTCCTTTGATTAATGGAATACATCTGTGGAATTAAGAAGAGTACTCTGAAAGTGAGGAGTTTTTTCCAAATTATTCATAGTGTTACAGAAAGACCTACACTACCTAAAGGAGATACTGCCACCTGCAGTATGTACGCAATGCACCATATTTTTTAAAGAAGAAAATAATTATTTAATAATAAAAAAAATTGGAGCGATCTAACTGGATCTGAGAAAATGAGTGTTTTACTTCCTTAAAGTTTAGCCACAGTCCATGAGAATTAAAACCAAAATCTATATAAGTGCATTCATAATTTTTGAGTACCCAGCTCACAGATTTCTTTTTGCTGTTTATATCTTTTTTTCCACAGAGAAAGACAGTATTAAACTAACCACAGAAACTAGCGTATTAACCAAAATTTATGCACACAAAAATGAATAAAACACATTTTGAAATGAATACTATGAAGAAGAAAATGCATTAAACATTTACAACACATTATTATGGTGAATTGTAACATGGTAGAAAGTGATGATTTAAATTCAGATTAACATGTTTACCAGCATTAGACCTGTGATGGTTACTAGAACACGTTAGTCAATATATTCATAGAACAGCACACCAGAGGTAGGCAAAGAAAATAAGAATTATTAGAAGCATAAAGCAAACTTATTTCCAGGCAGTTTTTGACAACGTTATTAAGAAAGAAAATCTAAAGTTAACTGATGGTACCTAAGTATTTCAGTGTTCAGAAGATGAAAGTTTTATGTCACCTGTGAAAAGAGGGACTTTTTTGTTTTTAATAGCTATGCAAAGTATTAAATGTATACATTTATATACAGTTGTGCATACACACTAGTATCTTTAAACGCACTTAGATACCTCCAACAAGTATCTAAGGCTGCAGACAAGCAAGAAAAAAATAAATATCTTGTCCTATGATTCGTGGAAAAAAAGAGACAGACAGATAGTATGCATCCTTTTGACAAGCTGTGTTCACAAAATAACTTCTGGGTTGTTTGTTGAAATGTAAAGGAACTTTAAATCAAAAAAACAATGTAGAGATCATGCATACGGGTTGAGTGGAAGTAACTAAAAAGGCTATGCAAAATGCTAAAAGCAAAAGAAATAAAGAAAAGGAAGAACCTTATGCATTTCTCCATGAAGATCTCCTACCTCTTCTCTAGTGTCTATGGCAGAGCCAGGGGTGGTGGCAGCAGTGCTTACTGTGGTACTGGGGGCAGTGCCTGATGAAGTCACTGAATCTATCTCTCCTGCTACATCGTTGATTTCCCGTGCGATGAGGGCCAGATCTTGACTGATCCTAGTAATAAAGAGAGTGTTACAATCTCCCCTACAAATACTTTTGGGCCAGTAGAGCCCAATCTGCAGCCTTTGAGCTTGTAAGCTCTAGTTCCTGCTCACCATGCTATGAAAACATGCATGCCCTTCTAAACAGAAAGATTATTTGTAGAACCATAAAAGCAAATTTTGACTGAAGCTTTTAATAGCATGCCTTTCTAGGTGGAAGAAGGTGGAAGGCAATCTCAAAAGATAGAGTATCCTGGCTTTCTTCCTAGGATTCAGACAGATGAGTGCAATATGCAATACCTCCAACAGAGGATGCATAGGAAATATGCTGAAAACACTGCACAGATGAGCTGTGTAACACGGCAGTAAATCTGAAATGTTCAGAAAACATCTGATTTGTACCTTAGTTTGCCGACTTGAAAAAAATGTTCTCAGGACCTCTGATTTTCTAGCAACCTTGCAGCTCGCTCAGATCAAGCTGCTTATGGGTCTGAAATACCCTAAATCCTCAAACGTAATCAAGACAAGTTTTTCAGGGGGAAAAATAGAACGTACCTTTAAAAACCTGGATATGATAGCATTACAAAAATACAGCTGAATTCTCAGCCAAAGATTCCTTTTCCTTTCTTCTGATTCACTGCATCAAAAAACCAGCTTTGCTCTGTATTCTGCTCAGCACAGCGAGGAAGCTTGGCTTGCTCTGCTTGTGCTACTCCTCCCCAGGACACTCCAAAAGGAGGAGGGAATGAGACAAAAAACCCCACAAAGCAAAAACTAAAAGCCCTTACTAAGTATGGCCCCCTGAATCTCCAGCTTGGATCACAGAGTTGAGAAGAGCAGACTGCCAAGTGATCCCCTTTCACACTTCTGCCTGACGGCACTGAAGGCACAGAAGCCGACAGTGCCACTTCTGCGCCACCGAGGACCCGGTGACGCGCAGCACCCACCACTCCGGTGGAAGGAGGTGCACAGCCACGTGACAGTGACACACCCTGGGCTCCACAGAGATTGACTCTTCAAGGTGAGCTTCCTTCTGCTCTTAATTTTCACTTTGTCTTCAAGTCAAAAACAATGGACACCACTGGCCTAGAGATAGCTTAAGACTAAGTGAACAGAATTTCAACTAGAAAGGCAAACATAATTAGAGAAATTTCCCGCCAAATTCCAACACTGGATTTTGTGGCTAACCATAAACAATCAGCAATGAAGTGCACCTTTGTGTGTCTTAGATACACATGTAATTGGGATAAGGCTGTAGGCAAATATGTGGCAATTACTTGTGACCACTCAAGACAGTATTTCTGATTTTAAACTACTAAAGACTGGAACAGTAAAGCATAAGACAAGTCAATTGCTCATTTAAATAAATTAAAATATGATAAGTGCCTATTACTACATTAATTAATTTAATTATTATAGCTTTTGGATCAATTTAAATTTATCTTTCATGTTCTGATATATACATGCCATTAAAAATCCAATATTCTTAGTAGTAGAGATACTAAAACAGCTACTTCTTTTGTTTCATACAATCATCTAACTTTTTCCTTAAATAGAGAAGTTGCTACATTTGATTTTCTGGGACAAATTCTGGTATTTAATGAGTAGTTGTGAAGAAAATATAATCAGGAGATTTCAATTATCAGCAAATTTTCCAGAAGAGAAATGTCATTAAACACTATAATCAAAAGCAGTATCAATTAACTAAGACTTAACTCTTCATAGAAATCAGCAATGCTTCAACACGACACAACCACTTCATTTGAGTCCTTACCAAGAAATCAAAATTACATAAAGTGTGTCAGATCTCTATATAAAAATTAATTCAAATGAATCCTGGAAGTATCAGAATAAAGAACTCTAACATTGATGGCAAGCAACTTGGTAGATAATTACCACAGTCAAACATCAGTCATGTGAACAAATTCTGGAACCATTTTCTATGTGACAGTAAGTTATAGTCCAGTACTCAATTACTTTTATGTATAGAAACAATATAGAGCACTAAACAAGAAGCATTGTGAAAAAGAAGACTAGAAACCAGCTGTGAGCTGAGCCTGACTTCCCATAAATGAAGTTTTCAAGTAATTCTACATTAACTTTCAGAAGCAGAAAGTATTGCTTAAGTACAAGGAGTATGTTTTGTGTAATCACGGACAAGAGACTTAGGTTTTAAGTGCACACTGTTTACTCTGCTGCAACTGTAGTTTGCTTGCAGATCTCTACTGCTTTCTGCATCAGACCTAGCAATCTTACAAGGCAAATCAATTCACAGAGGCTAATAAACCTCAAATTCCCTAAATCCCTCAACCCACTCCAGGAAATACTGCTTTAGATTCACTCGGGGAGCAGACTCAGGCAGCTACACAGCTACATAAGGAATAGACTCAGTTTCCAACATATAGGAAAAGGTGAGAACACGGGGCTTGGGATGGAGAGAACATAAGCACCTTTTTCAAAAGCCTGGAACTCTAGCTCTTATTTACCTGTAGTGAAAGAATGCCCATTATTAGAAAAAAACCACAACAGAATAGGAATACTTCTAAGATATCTGTAATAGTGCTGAACTACTGGATTACCAAAAACATTTTTATGCTTAGTCTACTATGTTACACTTCCTATACTGAGTCAGTGTATTTTGTAATAATACTTTAACATCCTTAAATAAAACATACATGAAGCTCCTGTTATTCTCAGGGTGTAAATTCCCTCCATGTCAAAGTGGCTTTAAATCAAGTTTAGTTATTCCACTAAGTTTCTCTAAACACCTCTTTCAAATTTTCAATTTTATTAACATCCATAAATCCTGAAGTCTGTGAAAAGTGCAAACTGGGTCAGTCATAGAGCACCAGTTAAAACACAGTATGATGGTAACACAGATGCAATGAAATGTTTGCCATACAGTTTCTACACTACTTTCTGCTTCATATGTATTTTATGAAAGGCTTATCCTTACACCTGCCTAAGCTAATCAGTTAATCAACAACAACAACAAAAATAAATCAACTAATTTGCTAATTTGACTAATAAGAGCATATAACCATCTATTAATGTTTTAAAAACTCTAAATAGAGTTGAAGGGACCCTGATCATAGAGGCTGGACTGATGGCTTGTGGACACTGAAAGCTTGGTGGCAGAGAGATTTTTCAGTATCTGCCTGTGTCCGTGAGCGTTCTCACTTTCTCACGGAACTAGCTGCAAAACAGCTAGCGAGCTTTTGTAAATAATTTGTCTATCTTGCACCTGTGAGATGTTTTTGGACGTTGTTATTGTAGGACCAAGGTCTGTTTAGGAAATGTGTGTTTTCAGGAGCTAGCCAATAGCCCTGGTGGGTGGACAGCGAAGATCCAATAGCTTTTCTATAATTCAGAGTATAAAACTCGTCTGTATGTAAATAAAGATAGACTTTTCTATCGAGTCCCTCCAGAGTTTGGTTCTCTCCTTCCTCCCTGAGCTGTGTCCGTCATTGCAACAATGGCTGGGATGGAAAAAAGGAACAGGGTAGGCAATAACAGAGCCTCTGGCTAGCAAGGCAATGGGAGCAGAGACAAAAAGTATCTTACAGAGGACAGAAGTTAAAATTAAAGCCAGGGGAGCAATAATGTGAATCAGTACAAAGATATGGAGACACAGAAAGGATGAACTAGTGACCTACAGCAAGGGCTCTCAGCAGAGGCTAAAACTGGTATTGGAAGCAGTGACAATAGATGACAGTAACCTGGAATTTCTCAGATGCTAAATGCTACTTTTCTTTACCTTAAATAAACTCCTTTCATGCAGGCTGTGTGAAATGTCTACATAAACCTAAAAATTTGGCAATACTGATTTGAGCCTCTCAGCACTTCAACTGAAAATAAAGCTGAAGAGGAAGGATAAGTACACAGCCTTTAAAACAAATTTTAAAGCCAATACATCAATGTAGGAAAGGGTAAGAATCCCAAGGGAAGAAAAAAACCTGTAAACCTAACCATCAAATGAGTTTAGACTGAATCATCAATTATATTTAGTGTCAATCTCTCCGAGATGAGCAAAACATACCAAAAAGCTTCACTGAAGTAGAGGTTCAGCAGTACTATTTATTAGGAGGAACTAATATGCTATGGCTATCAGTTATTTTTCCCATATACACACAGTCCTTCCTATAACCATCTCTAACTTCAGACTTCCGAAAAGAAAGAGATGTTCTAGGAAGATGATTTTGAAAATGTTTATTTCATCATTTATCCAGATACTATGAGACTCCCTTAGGTATCTTCCGTGTGCCTCTGAGGCCTCTCTACATCTTCCCTTTGCCACAGATCACACTAGAAAAACAAATGTTGAAAAATATTACCAAGATCAGGAAACAAAAAATAATTAATCACACTAAGCAAAACACTTCCACAGTATTAAGATTAGGAAAATACTCTACACTATTAAAATTAATCTTAAAAGGAAAACATATTTCTTGTTTAGGCTTCCAAATTCTGTTCCGTGAAAATCTTTGGAACCTGAACACTGACATCTAAGTATTGAATAACATTTATACGCTTGTGAAAGCTCTCTGAAGTTTTCACTGCCTGGGTGTTGCATGATACAGGAATAATTGGTTACCAGAATGTGTAACTAACTTTTCCATGGTTCACTTGAAGCAGAACCAGCAATAACAGAGGTATTGACATACTAATCTCAGGGACTTGCAACAAAAAAAAATTGCTTTTTAGTGAATATGCATGATTTAAATCAGGAAGTATCCAACATGAAATAATGTCTAGATAAACCAAAAATTAAAATGAGAACATGGTCTCTCACATTCTGAAACTTGCTTTTTTCTCTCTCTGTCACCTGTGGTTGATCTGAAATTTTTTCTCAATATGTAAAGGTAGTACAAAATCACATATACTTAAGCCTCAAGAAATACAAAAAGAGCCTCTGCAAGTCCCAATAATGCAACTGAAAGTACATCTTCTGGGATTTGGCTATCATATATCAGAGGTTACTATCACTTCCCACTAAAAAGAGATGTGCTGGTAACGTGAGTGTTTTGTCTGCCAGTCTCTCACAAGTACTTTAAGTTACCCGTTCAGTTAGTGAATGAAAGCAGTAAGTAGCGACACAGAAAACCCATCAGCTCTCTTTGTCCTCTGTGTGCACCTGTACAAGTGGCTGGGTACAAGCCCTGTTATTTTAGGGGCACTCCTTTCAAACCAACCTTGCTATCTCTTCCCGGTGGGCAGTCCAGTCACGAATGTAGTCTTCCTGCTCCTTTATCCTGTGCTTGAATGTGTTGCTGCTTTGAGCTGCTGTCCCAGCGCTCTGCAGTCGCGTGGTTTTCAGGGCTGGAGAGGTACGTAGACGGGTATGTTTAGGGGAATTACGGTTTGATCCGAATTCATCTTCTGAGGTGGAAGCATAATCTGTAGGAAAGCGCCTCCATCTTGCACTTACTAAATTAGTTTAATTATTAAAAAAGAATTATTATGGTATCTTTAATAAGAAAAAAAAGCATTATTTCAGTAACATCACAAAAATACACAGCTATTCATTATCCATCCCCAGGTACCTCACAAAAGGCTTATTTACTACATCTTTAAAAGAAAGCTACAGAATTTGTGTTAAATAAAAAATATTGATTAATAAAAACATAAAACTAATGCTCTTTGTATAGTGATGAGCGAAGTAAGATGTAAAAGCCAGAGATTGTATATGAGCTCAAACAAACTGTATTACAAAACAAGGGCCCAATTCATTAACATTTAAGTATATAGTCAGATTGCACTTTTTCTGCAGATTTTTTCCCAAATTTCATTCAAGGTTTATGTGATACACAAAAAAAATGAAGAGATATGAAGGAAGGATGGAGCTGGCACCAAGCCTGGAATGCATGCTTACGTAAGGAAAGCATATAACTCCTAGATGATGCGTATGTCTTTTCCAACCTTAATGATTCCATGATTCTATATTTAAATGTTTAGTACAGAAAAACAATATGTAAAATTAATGTTGTTTTATAAAAATATGCAGCACATCCATGAGAGAAGCAGCCTCAGAGAAAGAAAGAGCATATATTCTGACATGCAGCACATAAAGCATTATACAGCTATATTGCTGAGGACAGCCTAAAGTAAAGGAGAACTGAAACTAAGTAGGAGGCTCTTGTCCCCTTATGAATTACTGAAGTCTAGAAAATGGATTTCAGAAGTGCTGTCCTCAAACATTCCCAGGAGGAAGAGATATCACCAAGTGTAAAGAAATCCCCATCACCACAACTGGCTAAATTGTTGCAGGGGATTTCTACCCCAAACTCATTGACATTCATGAGGCTCTGTAAGTACTGCAGAAAATGAAAAAAGTGTGTGACCAACCACCAATTGGTGATTGAAAAATAATACAATCAAATTATGTAAATTGGTTTTTAGTATTACAAAATGCAAGAATTAATAATGATTTCTCCTGATACATTAAAAAAACCAACACTACAAATGAAATATACACCAATATGAATTTAAGTAACAAATAATGGAAGTAATTTTTGTGTAATGCAAAGATTACGGTATGTAGAATATGACAGTGGTGTATAAGCTTACATCCGTTCCCTCATATAAATAATGAAGTTTCAATTGCTGAAAACAAAAATATGTTTGTGTAATTTTTTTCAGG
This sequence comes from Melanocharis versteri, assembly GCA_013397845.1. Taxonomy (NCBI): domain Eukaryota; kingdom Metazoa; phylum Chordata; class Aves; order Passeriformes; family Melanocharitidae; genus Melanocharis; species Melanocharis versteri. The sequence goes on along the minus strand of VZTG01007794.1, from coordinate 1,398,097 downwards.
TTTAAATGTGGGTTTCAAATTATGTCCAGTTATACTTTTAAAAAAAAAATTTCTAACTTAATTGTAGAAAGTAACAATGTCTTTCCAATCACTTTCTGACCTCTTTTTGGAGGTTTCCAAGTTGTTTGATCTTAGGGAAGTAAAACATGAGCAGAAAAAGTACATTTTCCCACCAATAGCATGCAAACAATGTGTGACCAAAGTCCAAAGAGCTTTATGAGTTGGGCCCACATTTTTTCATCCATTTTTGTTTAAATTCTTTGTCCCAGTTCACATTATATTCTTCAAAATAATTACAAAATTTATCTTAAAATCTCTCAAGTGAGCTAGTTCAGCAACTCCGCACTGTACAATGAGCATATGTAATAATATATTTAAAAACTAAAAATTGAATGAGAAGTGAAATATCAGAAACAGATTTGATTTCTAGTACTCTACCACTGCAAGTTTCAACATCAGGGTCTGGGTCTGGGAGAAGCTTGGATTTCTCTGTGTACAAAATAGTGTTTTATCATGTTAATTAGTTTTAAAACATTCAGATAGAGGCATTTGCTTAAATAAAATATATTGATGAGATTAGTCTTAGGTCCTCTTTTCCACCCACACTTTTTTTAGGAAAAGATTATACATTCAATCAAAAATACTGAATTTTGTAAAGGCTTAAACATTTCAGAGATACTAACTGAAATGACATCAATAACAATCATTTACATAGTATCATAAAAGCCCTATTTTTAAGACCGTTAAATTTTAAGGCCTTGAAATGTTGGGGGGTTACATATTATCTATGTATTTCTCATTAATATGAGGAAAAAGTTATTGTAGGCCTAGCAGTAAAAATCTGAAAGTTGTATAATTCATGACAAGCATATCCAAGCATGTTTCCCAGTTAGGTACCTATACATTTGCATATATATGCTTTTAATATTATCTTTAAATTATGCAGGCCCAAAATGTCATTGTAGTTTATGTACATTTCTGAAAGCTGTTGTGCAGCTGCTTATCTCAGACACCAAAGACTGTGAATATCAGTACCACTAACCAGAAAATCCTCCAAAACCCTGGCTAAAATGATCACCATTCAAACCTAATTTCGTGACTACTTTGTGAGAAGTATAATGTCCTGACAACACATTAAGCTGGCAGGTTTGGTGATTTGGACAACATACTCTCACTTTAAAGATCTGAGAATAAATTTTATTGAATATATTCCTTAAAAAAAAATTCTACTCTCATTGATGCATTGCCTTCTCAAGGTGCATCCATTTCCAAGATCCTACTACTGAAGTGTACTTAGCATGGGCTGGTTTTCTCCATTATCAATTTCTTCTCCCCCACAGTTACCTCAACAGCTTTGATCAACCTATCAGCCAGCTATCCGCAATGACAGCTAGAGCTGCAGAGCTGCCAAACACGTCTGGATGCTCAAGGTCTCTCTGTTCACACTCAGTGCTTTATTTTACAGTTGCAGCTTAGCACTTTTGCACTAGGTCTGATCCTGCCATTTGTTTTCCTGATACATAGCTCCCTGTGTAACATCATCTTCAATTTTCCTCCGCTGCTGTGAAAATAGGTCTTTGGTCTCCTTTGTTTTTATTGATCCCACTCTACTGTTTGATGATGCAGTGCCTTGATCAGACCTTCCACTGCTTGTGCTGTAAAGTTACTAATTCTGCTTCACATGTCTTCACAGGGCTGTCAGTTATCAAGCTTCCTACCACAGAAACACTCTGGTAATGACTTTAATGCTGACAGTTCTCATCCATTTAACTGCTTGCCCCTTCATAAAAAAGTAAGCAATATTTCACTGCATCAAGGATTAGAAATGATTCTTGAAATTACAGACTTGCTGCTTGCTCTGACAATTTTAACCCTATCATGTTGCAATTCATCCACATGAAGTACAAGACAATAAAAAAAATCCAGAAACTGCATCTTATTCTTGCTCTCTTTTTACAGGTATGTATGTCTGAACATTGATTAGGGAAGTGCAGAAACAACTTTCTCTTTGTAGGCTGGATTTAAGAGGCTGCCAATGTTTAGTGATCTACAATGTGGTAATGTTAACTGACCTCTGATGAGATAACCCATGGAACATATTTAACATTTTGAGAGCAGCTAGTCCTCTCATAAAGGAAACAAAACCCCAAACCCTATACTGGTAATAATCATTGCTTTTCCACTCTTTCTATGTCCAGGGAGAGAAGAAAATCCATTCCTGTTATGCCTTGATTTAATGTGCCTGAAGTAAAACACATTCAAACAGTTGAGGCACTTTTGTCGAGCACTTAATTAGTACGTTCCAAAAGTGCTAAAATTAATTGAATTGATGACTTTTCTAGAAACAAAATTAAATTGAGGAATTAAAAGTGGCCTATATATAAAAGGAGATGCATGTATATATATACTCCTATATACACCGGAAGGTTACACCACTTTCAAAGCAATTCAGATTTTCACAAAGTATAATCTAAATAAATCAGTAAAAAATTTATACAATTATGTTACTTGTATAGTAACAAGACAAGATTGGTTTATTTAGAGATGATTTTGTTTCAAAAGTATCTGCCTGCTTTATTAATTGCTTTCAGATTTTGGCCTTTACATTGAAAGGCTTCTCTGTTGATATATATTAACCGATAAAGCTTTATATGACAGAAGCTATTACTACTGTGATTTTTCTAACAATGCTCTTTTTAAATTACCTAGATTATTACGTTGGAGTACCCATGAGAAGACGGCATCTTTTCTCTCTCGAAAACACAGTGTTTTATACAAGCTACAGCAAACTTTGACTGTGTGACATGGGGAAATGAACATTTAGCAAAGACAGCTGTGATAGACAAATAGTGGGAAGATGCACTCACTCCCCTTAACAGAAGCAGCAAACCACTTCAATGCAGCAACCTAGGAAAAGTTTAGGAAGCCTGCAATACCTCACATGGACGCAAAACTCAAAATTCATATAGAGTTTTGTGAAAAACAAAAGCAGTGAAGTGACAAACAACATCTGGGTTTTACCCTTTCAAAAATCAGCACTATCATAATGTGAACTAGTATTCAGTATTAAAATAAACATATAGAAGTCTTAACTGGCACTTCCCTAACCTAGCGCTGCCACCTTTCAGGCTGCATTGTCAATTCAAAATTTTGATTAAAATTGAAAACATGCTGCTTTTCCAATTATATCTTACAAGGAAAGACCAGATTTTTATTTGAAGTGTCACCTGTTTTGGGCACCTTTGCAGACATCTGTCATAGCATCAAACGGATTCAACCTTACAGTTCAGCGAACACCTCATTTGTATCTCAGCAGAAATTACTATTCAGCTAATAAATGACACACAGCCAAAAGTAATTACCTGGGGAATACACAATGCTAAGAATTCTGACATGGTCCATTTATGAAATACAAGCAACAGAAGGACAGCAGGAGTGTGGGAAGTTAAGTATCACAGTTGCTTATATCAAGTCTGAACAGGATGTAGCAAAATTTCAGTGCACTACAACACTGGAAGCTGCTCTATTTATTTTATTCTTAGACTATGGATTGACTGCAAATATGGTAAAGCTGGTAGCATGACAATTCTAAAAGCAAGCAGACATTTATTTTAGATACTCATTTCACAAGAAAGTTCACTTTTTTATAATTACCACATTTTATTTTGATAGATTTAATATTGCTGTTGAAAAAACCTACCACCTTTCACACTGATTGCACTAAGAATGTTGTGTTAACTTGAGGTAACATAACTTATGTAAGAGAATAGTAGGTTAAAATTTGTAGATTGTACAGATTTTTCCTTCCAAATGCAGGACAAGGTAGAGTGACCACCATACCAAAGAAATCAACATGATCTGGAAACCATGATGAAATCATAAATAGACATGATTTGGAACACAGAATGGGAAATAATCCAAGATAAGGCAAACCTTTTAAAAGAAATCACTTAATGATTTTTAATTAAGTGGTATATAGTTTTTCAATTCATTACTTCTATGTTACTATTCTTCTTAAAAAAACCATCTCTGATTGCCTATTTACAAGGCTACCTTATAAATAAATATTATATCTTCTACATAGTAAATAGTGTTCCTGACCTTCTGAACTTCTACTACCATGATTTGAGCGAAGAAATCTTGGGTCTGTTTTCGCACTAAAACAAATGATTGCTGACACATCTGACTGTCCCTATGCAGTTCTGTTTTACTGGTTTCAAGATGAAAACAAATCCAAAGAGTTAAAGGATTACAATTTCTTGTCTTTATGATTTTAAGTGAGAAACCTCCACAAGACCTGCCATGGAAGCCTCTTACTCCAAAGAAAAAGATTGCATCAATTAAAACTCAAGTTTCATAAGAACTCTTTCTTAAACAATTTTTAAAAAAAATCCACGTTAAAAACATCTAGTATTGTATAAAATTATTTCAAATAATCTCACATACCTGAGGGAGAATTATGAGCCGAAGCCAAGGATTTGGATTTTGAATCTGAAAGTCGAGAAATGCTATTGGCTCGAGTTCTAGCAGAAACTTTAGTGCTATCTCCTCCTGAGAGCAACCTTGAACCACTTCTGATAATTGCTTCTGGGGTACGAGATGAGGCAGTGCTTCTGGTTATTGTTGCTTCAGAATCGCTACGTGCTGATAAAGAGCCAAGTCGATTTCTGCGAGGTTGAGCGAGTAAGTCTATTCTGGAAATATTTCTCCTCCCTGATGGAGGTTTTGATGTAGAACTTGTAGTGGACACTTCGGAAGCTACTGAAGCCTTATCAGCATCAGCAAGCTCACTATCTGAGACTTCACCAAGGCGTGCTCTGCGCAAGAGAGAAGTCCTTGTGGGACGAGGTCTTGGAAGAGTGGTAGATTTACTAGATTGCCCAAGTCCAACAGGAGAGGATTTTGATTTAGCTGACTTTCCTTCCATCTTGGAATGTAAAAGTTCATCTGCTGAGGCAAAAGGAACTCTTCCATGTGATTTGCCAGAGTAGGTTTCCTGGTCAGATGATAAGATATCAGAAATGGCAGAATGAGGTACGCTGGATGTTTGGTCATCATCTGTTAAATCTACTGACGGTTGTCTCATTCTTCCACTGGATTGCACAGTTTTGCGAGCGTCAGCTCTAGACCCACCATCTGAAGATCGACTCTTAGTCTTCTTTTCCATCTTTTCTCTGGCACTTGTAGAAGATTTTAAAACATCCTTTGAAGGGGAACCAGTGGAACATCTATCTTTATATAAGTTTGTAAAGCTCTTCCGCTTCTGTGTGGATTTTCTTTCAGTGTCACCAGTAACAAGACTGATTGTGCTGGCTGTATCGACATCTGATTCTGGTGATATGGAATTATCTCTGTTATAACTAGGAGTGTCAGGACCTTCATCAGTTTTATTTTCTTCACGCAACTTAGCTTCAAGGAAAGCCATTACAGCTTCTGTGTCTTTCAAAATGAGTGTTGTATCTATACTGGAATCAGTGTCCATCGAATCACTTCTGTCACGTAACCTGTTTGCAGATACTAAAGGGGCAGCAGAACCACTTTGCTTATTAATGTGAGGAATAAGTTCTATAGGTATATTTGTGCTAGGCTTATCTATAGTAAAGCTACCTTGCCTCACTAATGGTTTTGAAGATTCCTTTTTTTCTCCTCCAAGTATTTTAGGACTTTGTCCTCTAATGATTTCCTCATTTTTTCTTCTTTTTCCCTCAGTCTGCACCAACTTAATTTCTGCTTTATCTGTAACATGTCCAGGAGCATTGTCTTGATTATCCAAAGTTTTGGGTGACATAACAATCTCCTCCCTACCTTTCTCAACCTGGTTTGCAGCAGATTTTGTAGAGGATAATTTTGAGGGTGTCCAGTGCCCTTGCTCCTTTCTTTCTTGCTGTTGAATTTTTGCTAAAGCTTGTTTCACCACAGAAGTTTCTCTGCCAGTTTCAACTCTCTCTTTACTAGAAGAGCTGGGAAAAGAAAAAACTTTGTCTCCAGTAGCTTTGGGTGAAAGACCATTCATTGTTCTGCTTGACTTAGCATCTGAGGCACGAGATGGAGTCTCCTTCTCCTGAAGTTCAGTGTCTTGCTTTTCACCTATTTCTGACCTCTGATGAGATACAGTTTTTATTTTCGAGTTTTCATTCACTTTCTCCTCTATGGGAAGCTGTGGAAGTGTCCTCCTCTTTCGCTCACCTTGGCTGGTCATAGAAGCAGCTGAACCAGCACTTCTAACAGAAATACCAGACTCACTGATGTCTGTGTCTAAAAATGAAAGAGAAAAAATATTTGAGAAGACATTCAAGAGCAAGGCAAATAGAAAGATTAAATGTTTAAGACTGTTAATACAACATAAAACAACTGAAAAAGTCATCAGTCCATCCTGCTGTTCTATGGCAAGATCAATTATATTTAGACAAATATAGGTTGAAAACATTTAACAAACTCTTTTAGCCAGCTGAATCGCATGTACAAACAAAGTTCTTATGATCTCACAGTAGGTTAAAATAGGTAAGAAATCACTGTTGTATCAATCAGCACACCATTACAACAGGAAGTAGAAAGCAAGTCATACATTCCTAAACACCTTTAGGACCAGATTTCAAAACTACCAAAAAGAGTAAGATCCTCCTTCTTCCTCCCTACTTGCCTGTTCACAGCTCGAGGTCTGTCCCATGGACAAATTACAGCCTCTCCCTGCGAGACCTCGCCTCACTCAGGTAAGAATTTTCAGTGCTGGGAGACACTTCTCAGCAATATTGAAAAGCCTCACTTATGAACAAAGAACTTATTATGGCTGAGAAAGCAAAACTAATGTTTTTATCCCAAACAAGACACTGTAGTATAAAAATGTATAGAAAATGTATACAAAACTTTAAAGGAATGCAGTCCTACTGCTAAAGCACTTTCATTGAATTCTTAGTATACACAGAATGTTCCTTAGGCAGAAAAGCATGGCCATCCCATGGACTGTTGCAGGGAATAACTGTTTTAGAAACCAAACTTTATTTTTCCTCAGTGATGATGACTGTGCCTGCCTTGCTCATTTAACAGACACAGCAGTCGTGCTGTCAGAAACAACCCTTTATTACTCAAAGGTGATATAAATTGCTCTATGAATTGCTCTGACTTTGAATATTTGGATAGAAAAAATTCTTTTTGCAGTTCATTTGTCAGCTGTTGCAATATAATGTGACACACTTAGTAACACACATCTGTCAATTCCCTTTTTGCCAGGAGAGATCTATAAACAACTGCTCTGCATATCCTGTTGGGATTTTCCTATCATGGCTTACTACCAACATTGGTTGCTCCAGGAACATAAACTGGAGTATAGGGTTTCTCTGTCTGCAAGAATCCTTTCAGCAATTAATTGAATATCAACAATCGTGCTGTATGTATACCTGCTACTTTCTATCCACGCTCCTCTATCTTTTCTCTTTGCAGTGTCACACCTTTGATGAAGAATGCAAAAGAACCCACAGCTTTTTCTTCTATAATCTATGTTAAGACACTTATTTGAGAAGCAGTAAGTACCTCTGAAATCTAAGCAAGGTTTTCTAATTCCAAGACTGGTTTTTATCTTGAAAATTACAAAAAAAAAATTAAAGGTTTAATGGAAATCAATATGATTGCCATCTGTGAAGACTGACTTCTCTCAGACATGCCTACCAGACCAAATATTTTATACATATATAAGTATGTAACTTGATTCTTGGCGAATTTCAAACAGCCTTTAGTAAAAAAAAAAGGCATGGAGTTGTTCAGCATCATATTTGGCTATATATGTGTTATGTGAAGTTTAAATACTAAGATTTATAAAGAAGATACAGGCATCTAAGTCAACAAGACATGTTTTGTGAATTGGTTTTTTCTATTTTTACTACACCTTTGGTACTTGAATGCTTTATTTCCCCTTTAGTATTTTAGAATTCTTGCAGCATAGGTATGCACTACACAGCAGTTGCTTCCCTTTATCTCTTATCTTAGTTCTTATAATGGTAGAAGAAGCCTTTATCTCTCCAGAGAAGATCCTAGGTAGCGTCTCATCTGAAAGTGACCATTTAAAACAACATAGAAAACAAAAGACCACCAGAGCTCCTGATTAACCACCCAAAGGATCAGTCTCAAGAGCAGTGATTTTAAGTGTCCTGTATGTACACACCCAATCCTTTCAAATAGTGCAAAATTTGCTCTTGATTTCCATTATTCTGTGTATATCAGATAATTTAATTTTTCCCCTTTCCATCTCCTTTGACTTTTAGTATCCTAGGCAAAGTTCAATGCTTATAAGGGGAGGAAAAGCTACAACAGAAGCGGCAGTCACTGGTAAGAATTCTTTCAAGCATTGATACAGATATATGCATTATGCAACATCAAAAGCAAAACTTCTTTGTAAAACTTCTCCCAAGGATGATCACAACCTCTAAAGTGAAATTGGCAGGAAGAAAAAGCAGAAGAGAAGTAAGGCAAGTAACTTGTTTATAGTCAAGACTGTAGTGTTAAAGAATAAACCATTTAAAAATCAGAAATGCGAATAATTAAACTATGGAGAAACATACCCTGAACATCTGGCACTGACAAGAAAGGGAGATAAGGTTGTTCATTGCTAAACGAGGAAGTTTCTGGGTTTTTCAAGAAATACAAAAGGTCTTCTGTATTTCCAAGATAAGGAAGGATGCTATGCTTCAGCTGAAGTCTCTCAGGTTGGATTGTTTAATAATCATTACACTGAAGTCCAATTTAGACTAAGAAGATGTTAGGAAAGAAACATACTATGCGGACCAACCCAAACTGCATTTAAGTGAAAGTTTCTCTAATATTAAACAGTTTATATACTCTCCTGTTTTAGTAAGATTCAGTGCAATACTGGCACTCGATTGCCATGCAGACACCACTACTGCTGAGCTTGTTTTTACACTGTTTCTGCTCAATGAAACAGAAGAATTTAATGTGAAAATGAGGCACTAGGAGTAAAAAAGCTGATTAAGTACAGTACCTAATCATTCTTTTCTCCCTTTCACAGGTTTTTTCAGCATAAATTATGACAATAAGAACAGCTTTTAATACCATTTTCTAACGGAGCAGGGACAGAGGACTCCAATCGCATGTCATCTTGGTCATGACGTGTGTGATTAGCAGCCAAACTGGCCCACTGTGACACCCAGCGCTTACTTCCAGGGTTAGTAGAACCCTCCTAAGAGAGAAAAAAAAAAGCCAAAGAAAAATTATAACTGTTTGATAAAAAGCATGCCATCTTTCCAGGTTTTTCCTGAATAGATATGTCAGACACTATTTTCCTGGAGGAAGTTGAAAAAAAAAGTTTACCTCAATAAATTTTAGAGTCTCCAGCTCTAGAATGGCAGACAAACAAACAGAATCTATATAGCTGCAGAATCAGTACCGAATAAACAACAGTTCCTACTGCAGTGAACTTTTAAACACCAGAACCTATATAAAATATATCAGAACATGTGCTAGTTCTAAGATCAGGTTATTTCAGTCCTCAGCTCAGAAGTGCAGGAAAGAACATGGGGTGTTGAGGGTGTATTATTAAAAATGTGCTTCAGGAAGACAAGAAAGCGGCATTTTACCAGTTTAGAAGACCCTCTTGTCCAGATGAAGTATTGTATTTATTTCATTACAGAAAGACTACCTTAAGGACTGAAAGAGTAAGATAACTTATGATGGAAAGGAAAGGAAGCTCAGATTATTTGTTTGGCCTAAACAAAAAAAGAAGCAAAGATTAGTTTTAAACCATCCTACTGGGTAACAGTGAAGTCAATGTAATCAGTATTTTATAATTTTTTTGCAGCTAAATAGGAAAGAAAATTACTTTGGTTTCTTGATGGATTTCTTTTGAAATCTCGAAAATGTTTAAAATGTAAGAAAAGCATAAAATTAAATCATCTTCTTGTGTTGCTACAGCATCTTTTTTTCAAAACCTGATTTCTAAATATAGTGCAGTGTTACTGTCTTATCCAATATATTGCAGTCTCTCTTGCTTACATCTCCAAGAAATGTCACCAGCTCTGCTGCATCTTCAAATCTACACACTTCTATTCAAAATGTTGATTTTTGCCTAATGCCTTGACCACTCTTGGATTCTAGTCTTTGACCAGGAAACAACACTATACATTTTATAAAATTTATTTAGCAGAACTAGAATGGTGAACAATGTCACCTATTATATGACAACTTCTTTCAAATTAAAAGTTACTCCGAAAAGCTTGAATTTATGATCTTGAATTTTGCCTGATTAGTGCAAATGAGTACAACATCATTAATCTCTTCTAGAATATCATGAATATAATAAATCAGAGATGCAGCAGGTAATTTGTTTGAACTATTATGCAAATTTCCATATTTTGAATTAATTTTTTAGAATCAAAATATTATAAAATTCAAGTCTAACAACAGCAAAGGAAGGCAACTCAATGTTTCTGTTATTTATGGGCATTTCTGAAGACAATGCAAGGTGCCAGTAAGAATATTACAAAAACCACATAGCATTTATGCACTGACAACTACTGAACCCTCATTTTTTTTCCTATCACTAAACTTTCTTTTCCTGTCTATACTAGTGAATTTCTATCTAATAAATCAACTAATTATAGCCAAATCCAAACACGATAGATGTCCCAATCATCTTTGCTACAGAAAACTTCAACTAGTGCCATCTGTACCACCTAACCAATTTCAGAGATACAGATATGCATCAGAAATCTGAATTGTACTTCACAATGGAGAAACATACTAAGATTTTGCAGATTAACTGCAGCAAAACAACATGATAGATTATTTTTCTCTGAATGTAATTACACTGCCTAAAAATGGTTTCTACACAGCAGTGAATGTAAATGTGTGCTTTGCCAGCTCTGTGTATACAAGCACAAACGACAACAACAAAAATATGCAGTTTCTTTTCATAGTAGTTCAAGCACATCCAGAAGGTGTAAGGTTTATAAAACACTGATCTAAAAAGTCACGTTCAGTTATCCTAATGGTCTTCCTATAATCTATATCAATTTGCATCTCACAGGCTCTCAAGTACACAATCCCTTAAATCTTCTCTTGAGTACCAAAAGGAATTTCTTTGTCTTTCAGAAAAGCTGAGTTCACCTATGAGATACCAGCCTTTTACCTTCATGTCAAATCTGCTTTCTCTTATGCTTATTGCACATCAAAGTCAATAGGGGTAATAAATCTTTGGAAAACGAACCAACGGATTTCTGTGGACTTATTATTCAGCCTGAAGATTTAAGGTTTCAGGCTCCACATCTGCAAAAAATCCACAGCACACATATATTACACCTGAAAGCGCCTCCAGTTCTTGGCATTTCAGAGCAGAATAACAGTTTTTTTAAAATAAATTTCAACAAGTTGAATAAAATTAATAAAAAAATTAAATGTCTTTTCAGACATATAACTCCAGTCAGCTCAAGCTGTAAAAATCATATTATGTCATCTTTTCATAAATTGCTGTCTTGAAAGCAGTTCTTCCTTCCTCACTGTACCTGCTTCAGAACCATATGCCTCCAGGGTGATGATCATTTTACAGATTTCCGTACATGATTTATTTACAGCCAATGTCTTCAAGTTATTCCTGGAACAACACTGACACCTATCTTAAACAGTTCTTTTTCTCTTCTATTACACTGACTCCCTTTATACATGAAAACCTAGCAACTGCACCCATCTCAGCTATTACTTGGCCAGACTAACCGAACAGCATCGATCTGTTCTTGTAAGGTAAATTTCAATTCCTGTAGCAACCTGAGTAGACTTTGTACCTTCTCTAGACTTGTATCCACCCTTCTTGACAGAGAATGTAACCATTCTAGTGCTATTATTACAGGGGAAGCTTCTCTCTTCTCATTAAATGTTGTTAATACATTTCCCAGGTATCCAAGGGTCCTATGTGCCTTTTCACAGCCCTATGATATTGGTGATACATCAGCCTACATTTCACTATAGCATCTAAGTTCAAACAAAAAGTATCAAACTTCAAATTAAGTGGATTGTTCTATAGGACAGGAAATTAGAGTCATTTGAGAGGACAAACAGAAGGAAATACAGCCTCTAAATACTCCACTTCTAAGAAGCAATATAGCAAATATTTACATGAATGAAATTATTCAGAATGTCAGCAGTATTATTTATCTGAGCTTCAGTGGGAAAGACATAAAGTAGGCATTCAAAACAGCAAAAGGAACATTGTAGGCAAGGGCATTGATGACCCTGCAGATGAAGAAACAGGTTTCTAACTGAGCTTTAGTCTTAAAAGAAAATTAAAAACTCCCAAACAAACCCCAAACCAACCAAAAACCAGAAGCATATCAAACACAGTGTTGACAAACAATTATTTAAGAACTGCGTTTAGCACAGACAACTGACAACTGAAAATTAAACAGAAGTTGGATGGACATAGTACAGCCCAAATGCCCGCAGTATTTTTATTAACCAAGCTCATAGGGTAAGAACAAATAATAGTAACAACAACAATAATATTCTCTTTGTTCTCTACTTACTGAATTTTTGTTCTTAAATCACACTTACCTTGGTTGGCAAGTGGCAGCTTATAATATAGAAAATAAAAACATTTAAATATTTTAAATAGATGGATTTAGTACTTTCATTGCCTGTAGGTAATCATTGAAAAGGCAAGAACCAGTGTATTCAGGCTCAGTCCAACTGTGTCAAGACACTCATTCTGCATTTTATTTTACTTATGACACACACTACTCCAAAGTACTTAAAGACTGTCTTATCAAAGAAAAAGCTGAGCATTTCTTTAAGAAGAAAAGCATTTCCAAGCATTTTTTTCATGATACTTAACAAGCCCTGTAAAGCTAAGATATTTAAGTTCAGAATAAGCTTTCAACTTCCAAAGCAACTCTAGATGACCCTGTCCTGCCTTGGCAGCGGCGTTGGACTGGATGGTCTTCAGAGGTGTCTTCCAACCCTAACTATCCTGCAATTCTATAAAACTGTTTTTATAAAATCTTTATAATTTCTCAGGCATCTTTTCCATCTTCTTGAATAGGAATATCTTAGAATTTTATTCTTTGCTTTTTCTATGCCAATCATGTTCCAAATTCACCTCATTCTGCTAATCATGTACAGGAATAACTGTGATGGACAGCTGGAATAAAGTCCACCCACAATCTGAGTGGATGCAAACCTGGAACACTGAGCTACCCTGACATTACCTGACCATTTAGCTAAGATCTTCAATAGGGTTTATAAACTTATGATCTGCAGCTCAGTAATGCAGTAGGTCTTCCAAAACCCACAAGCAGAAAAGTTTGTATATGAGAACATGACCCACATACTTTACAAATCAAACACATTTGCCTCTCCCTTTCCTACTGACAAAATAAACTGAGTGCAAGTTTTGGTAATAAGACTTTAAATGTAACAATCTTCTCTCAGTAGTTATCCTCATGATGGTTTTCCCATCATTTCCCTATAAAAGACACCTCTAATTCTCTGAACTAGCTTCTCTTTTACTTCTACATATCTATCAACCAACTTCTTTTAACTTTCTCTAGTAAGCTTTCTTCCACCTTCATCTGTCCTCAACTCTTCTTACACTAATCTTTGCTCTACCCACGTTGCTTATGTCAGTTTTGCTCCTTGACTTACTGAATAATTTTCATTTCTTCCCCTATCATCATGCCTTGTAATAGTATTTTAAATTATGCTAATAACCTATTCTCTCCCACTATATAAAGACCTTTTAATGCAGCAAAGCAGTCACAGTAATAAAACAGCATAATTCTTGTAATTTCAACCTAAATCAAAGTGAGTTTTAGTATGTCATTGCCAGAAGGTTTCTTAAACCTGCTGTATGATTGCAGAAGTAGTCTCAGTCTTCCAAAAACAAAGCCTGTTATTTGCAAAATATGACACTTAGAAAGCCCAATAATGTTCATAAAATAAATCACGTATTCTTCTTCTGCTTATGGAATTATAAAAGTGGAAAAATATCAATACTCTTGAAAACTGACAAGGCACAAAAGAGCTGAGTGCTGCAAAAGGCATTAAAAAAAAAAAAGAGAAAGAATGTGGTTATAGATTAGTGCAAAGAAGCAAGGTGAAAAATCTTCTGCAGGATATGCCTATGCTGTGGCAATACTTCCTACACTTGAAACTGTAACCTTAGAGAAACTAGTCAAAGGTACTAATCTAGACACAGTGACACATTTAGCATCTCAAGACTTTGCAGTAGCTAAAATACTACCAGGAGAAAACATACCTCTAGGAGAAACAGATTTGTAGGTACTAAAGTCAATGTATTTTCATGGCAGGCACACTAAGCAATACTTTAAGCTCTTGATACCCTAAAAAAAAATTGCTTACTTATAAAGTTTGCTAAATTACAGTACCATACTTCAGAAAGTTTGCCAAGGGAAGTAGAAGTGTTATGTGCTTTATTACTGTTACCAGTTGATTCCGCTCCATTGTGATCCTGTTCTGTTCCAGACATATTTCAAGCTAGTTTATCCATCATAATGATATCAGAATGTCTCCCAAGATTTCAATATGAAATATGATCAATATCTAGCTTGTGTGCATATTCTAAGTCATATATAAAGCCAGGCATTTTCCTCTGTTTAATCTTTCACCAAGTGATTAAGTTATACTGTGTCTGAATCAACTAATGTAAGTGACTTGCAATGAGTGGCACCTCACTGGAGAACTTAAATCGTGAATGCAAACACCTGAAGTCCTCTGGCTTCAGACAAAAAATCTGAAAAGTATTATCCACCATTTTTTTCCTAGCTGACTTTGTATCATGCATTAAGTGCATACATCTTATTTCTGAATTTTAATATAGTTGCTTGCTTTGGGCTATAAAACATAATCAACTTTTCCTCAGTTCCACTGCAGAACTTACATGAAGTGTTATTCTGTGCCAAGTTATGTTGTTGCAAGGAAACTTCTGCTACATTTCCAATACACTGGTGTAAGTGCACATAGAAAGGTAGCCAAGTTTTAAAACACCTCCGCAATGTAATGTGCCTTCTCTGACAGAGAAGCTTTGACAATGCAATAAAGGCCTAGGAGAAATAAAATACTTATAGATCTGAGTTAATTGTTTCCAGGCAAGATTTTGTTTCCTGTTTAACACTTACTGGTCAGTTCTTAGTGCTCTCTTTTAGTGGAAGAAAAAAGAAGACCGTCAAAAATTAAATTCTACCTCTGTGTCAAGAAATCCAGTTGTACTCAGTGGTCTTTTTTCTTCCAGCACTACTGTAGCAGAATTTATAGCCCAATCTTTTACTAAATCTTTCTGGTTCTCGTTGATAACAGGCCTATTATAATCCTGGCTGTCATCCACTCCAAATACCTGAAAATGAAACAAACCATTACATTCATTAACCCAATACCATCCTGATACAATGTTCAATGTTAATGGATGGATGGTGGCATGCTGGATAGTGAGTATAAATAGGTTTTATTGTATTACGCTTATCTGTCACCTTGGTGCAATCTACAAATTAAATAGAAGAAACATCTACAGAAATTTAAAAAAAAAAGTGGAACTCTATGTCAACATTGTGAAAATTCAAGGAGCTGCTAGTTGGAATGGTCAGATATGAAAAAATGACACTTTTATGAAAGGAACAAAAGATAAAAGCAAAATCATTGCAAAACCCATTTTACCAATTAAGGGAAAAAACCCAATAACTAGAACCACCACATTTTCAGATTTTTGCTATTATCTAATGACAATAGGAAATACAAATGCTTGCATTTGCTATCAATATGCTTATTGAATTATTTCTCTAATACAAACAAAATTTCAGTTTTTCAATTGTTAGGGACTTGGAAGATGTTAAAAGTCCACCAGGTCTCATGAACCATGTAGACTCATCTCATCCAAGACATGTCTTGGCATAGTTCTTCTACTACTCTGTTTCCTAATGATGCTTATATTAATCTCTTCTGCTTATGCCAGAATAATTTTCCCATGACATTTTAAAAGCATTGCTCAGAAAAAAATACTAGAAAAACAAAATTACAATTAGTAATACAATTCAGCAATAATCACTTTAGCAGGAGAACCACCATACTGTTTGTCAAATTTCTCATGAGTCATAGAAAACAGGGAATATGAATTGCTTTCAGAATTGTTGTATAATCAAAGATATTTTAGAAAATATTTTATATCTTGGAAACACGTAATTTATAAAATTTGAAAATTTCTGCCTAAGAAATAAATCCACTACTTTACTACTAGGGACTTAGACATTAAAAAATTACAGAATAAAATGAACCTCCCACACACATTAAAATTGATTGCCAAAAAGTAACAGTTAACACCAAAAATGGTTTTGTCATCTTCACAGATGTTATCCTCCTGTAACAAACACTCCTAGTGCAGAATAGGAAAATTCTTTTTTTTTTCCCAAATGCATGCTGTAATTCAGTTTTGCACTGCAAAGGTGGAGGACTGGTTTATCACAATTCTGAACAAGGTTAGTGTCTTCAAAATGGATTCACCACTAGATGGCCACAAACCATAATGTTGTCAGCTTCTGAAAAGCAGACAAAGGAAAAAATGACAGTTAAGCACCCTGTTATTCAACTCCTTATGCTCTTACTGTACAGGAAGACCTTGCTACAGCATTATTACATTTAGACCTGAGGAAATTTTCTCAAATGCACTGGATTTGTATTTTGCTCTCACGAGAAAAGCCTGCTCTCCTGACATCTTAAGATTCAGGCAGTGCTCCCTGAATTTTCAATTTACACATAAATCACATCTAGAGTCTCTGGATTGGAAGTTGCTTAACAGTTTTTACAAAATATTTATTTTCTTTTTTTTAAAAAAAGAATGCTATAACTTAAATTTTTGCTTTCATTATATACTTTTGATTTGTACAGTTGTAGCAATTTTTGAAAGCAGAAACCAGTTACCATCCACTGACTCCTTTCTTTGAATATATCACTATACTGCAGAGACTTTTTCCTTTGTGTACCGTAGTTCCACTGATTACAGAATTTTACATGTTTTTTTAAATGAAATGAAATTCTGGCATTATCACATAAGCACCAGAGTGAAAGTATGAATTCCACATTTCCATGTCTAATCAGGACTACAGCAGCAAATTGCTGCCTGTAAATTGCTTCATTTTATCTGACAGCACATTCATTTACCATGTCAAATTTCTTTACTTGTATCAAAAATAACACTTATTTCAGTCTTACCTTTTCTAGTACTGAACTCCTGTTTAAGCAAATTTGGTTATTCTTCTTCTATTACTGAAATTACTGCAAAACCAAATTTGAATATTGCCTATTTTTTTCCTGTGAAAGGCAATATGATATCACTAAGACCCAAGTAATAGCACTCCTAACGTTCCTTCTCTCTATACAGTGGGGATATCAGAAGAGATAAGCAAAATATTTGCGGACAGTATTATTAGAAAGAAAAGTGAAACATCTTCTTCAATAAAAGTATATTTTTGTACCACAATGTCATTCTACATTTGATACATGCATGCACCTGTCCTAAGTTCCACTGCTATGCAACCACAAAGCTCCTCTTCTCACAAGAATTAAGAGATGCATGTAAGTGTGATGTAGCCCAAAGACTAAATTTCAGAATTTTGATATATAAAAACCCCTTGAAAAGATTGTTACTAACACATAATTAAGAGTTTAAATACTAAAACTATTCACAAGATAAACCAACTCAAGTATTTGACAAAATTTAGATCATTACTTACACACCTGTCACACACCTGCAGGATGCTCAGACTATCAGAATTTCAGAATTTCAGGATTAACAAATCCACATACTCCATTTATCAAATAACGAGAATACACCCACAACAGAAACAGCCGTGGAATAACCTGAATGTTTCTGCTGGAAATCATCTCTCTACCATTTAGAAAATGCAGTTTGTACTTTCTGGGCTGCTACAATACGGTACGTGTGCAAACAGTGGGGTGTTGTGACTGAAGCCTGAATGGATAGAGACTTGTATCTTCCTACAAAGACTAGATTACATATTTCAAGGCTTCCAATTCTTTAGATGTTTCTGTTCTTTAAATATCTTCATGATTGCAAAGTCATTTAAAGGAGGTCTAGGAGATAACTTAATCAAACCAAGAGAATTCTGAGGAAATGCTGATGACACATATTGCTGCGTCTCTCATCTATTTAGACTAAAAGACTGAAGTTTCTTTCTGTAAAGCTTGTATTTGTCAGAAGCATCTACGAAATGTATTTTGATTAACTGTATCCTGGGGAAGAAAAAGATGAAGTCAGGTTCCGCAGTCAATACAGATTTGGACACACTGAGCCGTTTGAAAAATGAGAAGAAAGCCTTTATTTTTGATAAAGAAGGTAAAATAATTCTATGTATTCTATCTAACCATCACAAATCACACATATCCACCACACAGCTGTCACTGAAAAAAAGGTTTCCTAAATATTTTACACTTTTTTAATAGCACTGTAAACAATAGGGACTTTCACAATACCCTGATCTTGCATTTTTTTGAGGGAATCTGGGGAATGAGGAGTAATGCAAAAAGAATAAATAAATACAAAGAAGAATTCCTAGAAATATTTAAAAAAATAACAATACTAATGATTTTTTTTTTAAACAGGTGTAATTTAAAACTGGAACTACCAGAGAAAGATATTTCCAAGGTATCAGCTTCCTATAAGCAATCATTCTGGAAAGCTAAAAGTTTTTTGCCCTGCTCTGTCCTATTGTTTATTTTCCTGAAATTATATTTTAGCAGGAAGATTACATTATTCCATCCTGTTTGTTTCAAGTTTCATGAAGTTACAGAACAAAAAACCAGGATGAAAATTTTCACAGAAACCCTGAAAGCTGACTGTCAGGGAAAAATCTAGACACCCCACCAATCTGCACCATTTCACGGGGTTCTTGCAGGGTCTATGCCACATGGCTGTAATGGTAGAACAGACACAAACATGGTGTAAACTGTGGTGGTAGTGTTTAAAAATAACTACTTTATTGTTATGAGGCATTAAACAATTTCCATTGCAAATCAGGACATTCTGAATGGCAAGGGAATGATGACATGCTGTAGAAAGACAAGACCCGTCTATGAAATGTTCTTGATGTGATTTTGTTTAACCTGCAACCCAGCTGGCCTCTTGAGCAAATGGATTAACAGGTGATAAAAGAGAGACATTGTCTAACTGCGGTGACTCAGCAGGGGCCACCAAGATGGCCAAGACTAGAGCATTTTACCTGTGGGGAGAGCCTGGGGAAGCTGGACTTGATCCCTTTGGAGCTGGGAAGGCTTTGGGGTTACCTACCAGCAGCCCCCCAGGTACTATGGGGAGCGCATCAAGATGACAGCCAGGCTCTTCCCAGTGCTACAATGCAGGGGGAACAAGGGACAACTCATGTAAGTTGAGACAGGATATGAAGAAAAGTTTTTTTCACTCTGAGGACAGTCAAGCAAGCTTGCTTAGTCTCTGCCCATGTAGGGCATGAAGACCCAAACGGATGAAGTCCTGGGCAACCTGGCTGACCTCTAAGCTAGTCTGAGCAGGGCATTGGACTAGAGATCTCCTTTCCAGGTCCTTTCCAGCTTATGCGATTCCATGCTCCATAATAACAGTGATCTTACATAATAACTTAGCATCTCAGGTCTCCTAGTGCAAAGTCTTGAAAAAGCCCCAAGTATCCTAGAGCAGCAGGGAAAAGGTGAGCTCCCGGCACATACTTCCCAATTTCAAAGCAGTGAAGTCCTCCAAAGATCCCCTATGACACTTAATCTACATTCTGCAGTTCACCCAGTAAAAAAAAGGGACAAAAGAGCAGACTAAAATTATAGCAAGTCTCAAAGCACTATCTTGTTACTTGCTGGAAAGCAAACTTGCCCTGAAAAAATACAGTAGGAAAATATGCAATAACTAATGGCAAAACAATTGTAGCTTAATGAGGATATTCACAAATTTCACTACTTTATAGCAGCAACAGTTTTTCCAGTATTCTGAGAATGTAACCTTATCTATATTAACCAGTAATTGTCAAATTTCTTTATCCAACCAAATCCAAGAATTAAAAAAATCTATCTAACACAATAAAAGCAAGATGCAAATCTTGCAAGAGGTACTGGCACATTTTCAGAGAGACAGGGTGAGCTAAAGGTCCAAGTCTGAGACATGCCTTGGTCTCTTTGGCAAGGGCTAATTTTGTAGAAAGCAGAGTACTCTCTTTTGGCAGGTCATACGCACTTCCCTGTGACAACAGCTCATGACTCAGAGTGCACCTGCTCATCACCATAGCTGCAACACAGCTCGAACACAAGCTAGCTTCAGTGACCAGGAATTGGTCTTGTTCACCCTGCCTTCTCCTGCCTCAAAGTAGATGATCAATATTTTTTGTAGCACAGATGACCTATACTAGAGGTGAACATAATGACTTTAGAATTAACTATCAAGATGATTCTTTAAAACCACAGAAGTCAATTTTCTTTCTTGATATGTGCAATACTTTCAAGAAATCAAAATAAAAACAGAAAAAAAAACCGGCAACAGGAACCATTTTTTCTGAACCAGAAGGAAGAGAATGGTTTGCTAACCCAACCCCCCATTATCCACAGCCCTCACCTGATGGTCTCCTTATGTGCTTCTTATAAACTTTAAAGTTCTTGACTAAGAAAAAAACTTCTTCCAGTTATATCTCATTTAGATGCTTTTCAAAGTTCATAATATCTGGACTTTATACTTACTTTACCTTTAAACTATTTCATGGTGTAAGAAGATCACACTGTAGTTCTACAATACTATAATTATTCAATACTCAATGCCCACAGAGCTAGTTCCTCCTCCAAATCTTTACTGAAGATACTAATATTAATGGAAAAAGCCTATAATTTGAGACTTCTAGTAGATATGTTCACTCAGTTTTACAGCAGATTATGTATTTTAGAACGGGAAAATCTGAAGAATCCTCTCTAGTTTTAAAATTTTTAGTTTACAAAGTTTCCCCAGTAATCTTACTGCTGAAGTCTTATTGAAAAGGATATACAGTAATTACCAATAATATCAACAAAATTAACAGAAAACCAACAAATAAATAGTAAGAATTCTAGTTGCAATTCCTATTCATTAATGATGGTATCTGAAAATTAAAATTACTTCAGTAATTCTTTTTCTATTCTTTCAGATTCTAACAACAGTCAGGGACGTAATTTATAAACATTTGAAAAACATCATGATTTGAATGCTATTAATTTCAGTGTAGGCAATCTCTATAAAACGAACAGAATAAAATCCAATTACAAGAAAGACAAAAAGGAATTCAAAGATGAACAGTTAAAAAAAAAAAAATCAAAGCAGAGCAATGGTAAGGGAGAAGGGGCTACACTGTACAGGGCATTAAAGAAGGATCATGGCAAAATAAACAAGGAACAAATTATTTAATTTGAAATAAGGTATTTGTCATTTTGAAGCGATGGGAATGTAAATTATGATAGCAATTATGTTTCATTACCTTTTAGGGGAAAGGAAGATGATGAGTATATTTGATTGTCACAGAGGTCAAAAGTAGATTTCAGAAACTGAGCTGTGAACTGATAAAGTCAGACCAGCAAAAAGCACATTTAAAAAAAATGGGAAGAAGTATGATTTTGGAAATACAAGGAGGATTTCAGGATTTGAGCACAGTTTGGGTGTACTAAGAAAGAAGAAATCTTAAATAAACCACACTCAGAGGATGATTGATTGATGGCAAGAGAGGATTCCGGAGAGCAAGGAAATAGAAGAGGCTTCAGATAGTCTCGGCAGATCATCTCGGTAATGCTGCATCTAGTGTTCAGACTGAGCTCCTGACAATTCTTCCACAGAAGGTAGTTCAGGCATTCATAATACACAGTAAATTGGTCATTAAAAGTCAGTTATTGATCATAGAGAAAAGACAAAAGGCAAACATTTTCCCCACCTTTCACAAAGTGAGATAAGAGTACAATGCCTCAGCTCACTTTTTGTTTAGCTACAGCATGAACTGTGTTTAACCAAGCTGCTTCAGAGGAGTTTCATTTTAATAGTTTTTGCTTGTTCTTGGCAGTTATCCCGACCATCCCAGGCAAACAGACTGTGTTCTGTGCAGGGCATATCTCATGAATAGCCATGGATTTTCACAGAAGCTGTTTACGTCATTTTAACTCTATATTGAAGTTATAGAAGCAGATGCAAGATGCTCTGGTATAAAAAAAGCCACATAAGCAAATGAAAAGGATGAACGTGCCAAGTCTAAGAGCTTCCTCTTACCAGACACCAGTCACATATTTACATACATACATATTTTGTCCCTGTTTGCTACTGTGAAGAACTCATTTGCTTTAGGATTCCAAATTAAAAAGGAAACAAGAAGTTCAGAAGCTGTAAAACTGCTTTCCTTATAAGAAGAAAAGATTATAAACATCCTCTGAACTCCTCACAAAATTTATAAGCTCAGATGATTGGATAGGCTTTGACTGGTCTACTGCTTTTTCAGCACTGTACCCATAAAATAGTTATTCTGCAGACAAGACACTCTGTGGAGCTCAAGGCACTTCTCTCAATGAAACTGCTGAAGCAATGGTAAAAGCAATTAAACCCAGAGAGTATGAAAAGACAGGAGACCTGAAAGTGATTTTCTGAAAATAGATATATGTCTTGGTTCCTTAAACAGTCATTGAAACATACTGAGATTTTTTTTCCTCCTAACTTACTCCCTGCCCCTTGGTAGTTTTTCCATTTATAATAATGAAAACAATTGCCAAAAGGAGTTCCATAACAAGTATGTTAACTCCTTACCCAGAGGAATTAAAACATTAACAATTTGCAAGAATATTGATAAATTTTTAACATTTGCAACAGAGAAGACAAGCTCTGGTATACAAACTTTATGAACACTTAAAGCAACAACAATATATCATTCAGAAGTAAACACTCCTTGAAAAACACATTAGCCAATATTATAATGTGGTATGAACAGATATACTTTGGGAGCAAAAAGAATAAGGAGATTCCATTTTATAATAATCACCTTTCAGAACAGATTCCCATTCATACCCATACTTTAAAAAAAAAAAAAAAGTCAAACCAAACCGAAATCGGTATCATCATAAGCAGAAAGATCTAGAAAATAAAATTGGAAAATGCGCTGTCTACAGGGAACACCAATACAGTTTTCCCTCCACAATTACTATTCCAAATTTTTCAAGAAGAAATAAGTATCTGTCTCAAGATTGTGTCAGTAGAGCAAGATTTTATGTATACTCATTGCACAGTATATAATCAAATAAAATTCAAGGTGATAGACTACACATTAAAAACAAGATCATTACTATTAGGGCCTGTCTATCTACATAAATAAAGACTTTAAAACATCTAGAATATGAAGTTTTCATTGAAAACAAAATCATTACATGGTCACAGTAAGTCTTTCCGAAGATGGCAGAAGGATGGATTGAGGTTTGCTTTTGATATATTTTTTCAAGTCTTCCTTTTGGGAATCAGTATGAATCAGTTGAATTTGTGATCTAAATTTACTTTGCTGATGAAAGAATCATTTATCTATCAGGAAATTTAAATAAAAGTAACATAAATCAAGTAAAGAATTTGGGGACCAAAGAAAAGTTTAAGCCAAATGTTTCCATATGCATATGAACTGCTATACCATTCCAGATTTCCTGGTTAGCTGATGGGACTTGAAACATTCATACAGCCTCAATTCTATTCCATCCCTTCCTTTCCCACACAGTTATAGAAGAGCTTACGTGTGCTATAGTAAGTTCTACAAAATATTTCCATTTTTAAATACCCCAAAAATGAAACTAGCTGAAGAAGACAACAAAAAACCCTACACAAAACAAACAAAAAAAGAGCCCTCAAGAAAACCCCCAAAGAACTTGCAAAAAAATAATTGAGTTACTTTTTATTTACTGCAATAGCCTTGAAGTATTTAATATTCCAAACACATGCAAAATTATTTGCACATTCATTTATTAATATTTATTACTGGCAGTACTTTGCTTTATTGAAAAAGGAAAGTCATTAGCATGATAATTTGGTCTCTTTATATCAACAA
The DNA here is from genome assembly GCA_013397845.1 of Melanocharis versteri. NCBI lineage: Eukaryota > Metazoa > Chordata > Aves > Passeriformes > Melanocharitidae > Melanocharis > Melanocharis versteri. The sequence goes on along the minus strand of VZTG01007794.1, from coordinate 1,374,023 downwards.
GAAAGGAAGATGAACTGCAGAAGCATCATTTTGAATTCTTTCATCCACTGACAGACTTACCTTTTCTGTGGCCTATGAAGATTTTTTAATGTGATATGACTGCTTGCTGAGAACAATTTTCTTCTAATAAATTTGATTTATTTTAAAAACATAAAATGGATAGAAAATTTACAACTCAGAGATAAAAAGAAAGCAATTGGTAAGTGTTAACAGAAGAAAGCACTGAACCCATCTAAAGAGCAGAAAGGCTGGATGTAAAGGAAAAACAAATCCTACAACCGTGCCCCATTTGCTTGTGTATTTTATATGGTAAAAACTGAAAACATTTTCTAAATTAAATAGAGATCCTGAATTTGTTTTATTTTGTACTTAGCTGTTAGCTACAACAATAAGACCATTATTCTGGTAGAAAGAGTTGTGGCTTTCTGTTGCTATTTGAGTAGAGGATATTTTATGCCACATATGTTCAAGGTGGGCTTTTAAGAGCAGCTTGCTTTCTTAACACATTGATGAAATTGCTCTCAATAGCAATTTTAAAAAGAGTATAAAAAAGAGAGCCATCATCTATTTTTTTCCTCATGTTAATAATATATCTATTTTCTAAACTTTAGCCTACTAACCAATTCATATTTCTCTATGAATTTAAGTGACATTTGAACACCTGGATGCAGAAATATCATTGGCTAATTAAAGGACTTTTAGGAAGCAGTTTAGTGCTATTTTTCAAGTATTCTCTATTCATAAAGAACATTAAGACACAACCATAAATTTCTACTTGCATCTTCTTTTAATGTTTACAGCTGAAAACTATCTGCATATGTACTCTATTTTCTCGTCTTAAAATAAAATCTTATTTTAAAAAAATTCTTGCAAATTTGAAAGTTGTATAAGACACAAGCCATAACGTGTCTGAAACCTTTCATTTTAGGTAAGTAGCAGACATTCACCCCAAGACAGTCATGACTGCAGATATATGGTTACACCTCTCTGTTAAGGAAAAGAATCAAAATTAAAAAGCTTTTCTCTGTTACTTATGAAATGTTTTCCTATTTCTTTCTGATAATGCATTTTTCTCACATTCTCTACTGAAAAGTCAGGCTTTAAAATGGTTGAGAAATAAAGGTTCTGTCATTTGCTATTCTACTCCATTTCTGCTGTAGTGACAATACTTTTTTCATAGAGGCTGAAAGAGAACCAGAAGAAGAACTGTATCCTTAGCAATCTAAATGAAATGAAGGTGCTGAATAAGCAAGACAGCAGAGTTTCTGGATTTCTAAAATAATTTCACACAACCATCTATTCTTCTTGAGACTATTTCCCAGAATCTTTAGTAAAAGGCTAGACTAAGCAAAAATAGTACTTTTGAAGAAGTAATACAGCTCAACATTAAGATTTTTACTCCCTTTTTTTTAGAATTACATAGATAGATGGGTGTTTTCCACTTTTTTTCCCTGAGAATTTAAACTTCGATTTCCTGCATGTTTCTCTTGGATTCTTAACTCAAAGAAGCATTAATAATCCCACCTTGATTTTTCACAAGTTACTACTCTTGCATTTGTGGTTTGCTCTTATGTTCCTTTCCAGAGAAAAGAGAAGAAGTAGGGCTAAGGCTAATAATTAGTCACACTTGGAAGTAATCTTTGGCTGTTTTGGTCATTCTCACCCTTTCCTCCAATAAAAGGGAAAAAACACCCAAACCCAGAAGCACTTTATTCCATTGAAAATTCTTCAGGTAAACCACACACAGATTTTAGCACCATTATAATGTAAATTGCTACTGACAAGATTGCATTATTTGTGCAAATGTTTTAGAAAGTGATCCCTGCTACTTGTAGTGCATTTTAATCCCAATCCTAGCAAACTAAACTCTTGAATTTCAATTAAACTTTTGACCCAAGAGACACCCTTAAATGAGATTCAATTGAGCAGGCATGGCAACTATTCAGAAAAAGGACTGACTCGCCAGCAATGAGAGTGGTTATACTGAAATAATTGATAAAATGTATAGTAATAATTCTCTTAAATCCTCAGTAAAGAAGCACAGGAGTCAACAGGCTAACAAAAGTCCTTGTCTTATAGCTCACTTATCCCCCTTTGGCAAAGTAAGATTATCCAAAGCATTAGCAATTTAATATAGGAGGGAAGCAATGCTGAGCTCAGCCGGAGGACAAAATTTTGGCTTCCATTTGGTTTAGATTTTCTTCATTGGCTGCTTTTCTGCACTTCATAAAAATAGTATCATACTGTTTTCATATTACCAAACCAAATAAGAATTGCATAGCAGGACGCCTTGAACTGGGTGTAAAATACAGTGTTCATAAGATTTCAGCACAGATAGGAAGTGAAATGATGCAGAAGACCTTGAAGTAAAAACATCTCTGCTTTACTTCATAGTAAATCTTTAATACCTAGTGGTGACACCTTTTAAGTTAGCAGTAAGGGAAACGTATTATATCCAAAAGCTTTTTACATATCACTAAGATTATTAAGCAATACTTTACAACCATCCTTAAGGCTTCCACTCACTTCCTGCTCCTGAAACTCTCCTGTAACAGGAGAGATTTGTTTCAAACAAAACACTGACTTCAGAAAATCTGAAAGGGTACTGAAGGCCACAAAAAATGTGAAATTCTATTAGCACTCTCGGGCACATGGTGTGATTCTTGGAATGTCCTGTGTAGGGCCAGGAGTTTGACTCAATGATCCTAATGGGTCCCTTCCAACTTATTAGACAGTATTAACATTTTTATCAAGTACATTAATTGTCTATTTTCAGAAGTTATTACTTTGTGTGGTTTCCAAAAAAGCCCTGTTGAACAGCTATACTTAGCTAAAACTTGACTTACAAATTTTCTGATGCACTTTAGTTGAAGATTTATAATTTAAGAATAAAATGTAGAAATTTGTAGTTCTTTAATAGTCACTTGCTTAATTTCGAATGCTTTTAGTTCCCGGTTGTTTTTTCAATATTGACTAAAAGAAGTAAAAAATTTCCTTTTCAGAACCCATAAGAGGCAAAACTATCAGCTTTATTATTTTATTGAAGGTGACACCCTTTACTTTAATCCCTGTCTCCAAATGCTCCAAAAATACCTTTTTTAAAAGAAAAACATCTGTAATAAAATATCCCATTTCCCCACTATTTTAGAATTTTTTTAGACATGCAAATAAATCCTTAGATAATTCTAAAACAAGTAAGTGATGAATTTCCTGTGAAATTTGCAAAACCGTAGCCTAGAATTGGATGCAGGCATTCTACCACAATAGATTATCTAGGAAAACACAAAAAAACCAGAAAAAAATCCATTTCAAGAGTAATGTTAAGCCACATGATTAAACATAGCTTCTGCTACCCATATTTTCCTTTTTCCTTCCAATGTATTTTCCATTGAATCCAAAGAACAGTTATTTAACACAGTTTTTAAACCGCAAATTCAATTTGTATTGTTATTTATATTTCTATTGTTACCAATAAGCAAACTAGGAAATTTACATTGCTATCATATAAATACTTTTGGAAAATGAAAGCATTTTTATACTTACTTTTTATAGCTGACACTGAAATTTAAGCTACTGTTACTGAATATACTTTTAAAAAAAGTATAGAAAACATTTGCAATCTATATGATAATTTGGATTGAACCAATTTATATAATGAAAACTAGAGAGACAATAGGCTTTCAAGAATAAGTGAATATTTCCACAGGGACATAAACCACCCTCATAAAAATACCAGTAAAATGATTTTTGGTGCCTAGTATTTTTACAGTACTGGAATCTTTTGAAAACACATTAAAACTACCAAACTTAAGGAGAACAGTAGTATGAAACAAGGAATAATGTTTAGCCAAATGCCTGCTGCAACTCTTATGACATTCCATATGTCAACATTATAGACTGGTTTAAAAACTTGTGATATTGCAGCAGCTTTAATAAAAGCAGAACTGAAGTGGTAGACAGCTGCCCACACATCACATAGCACTTGTAACATCAGAATACATTCAGGTTTCTCACCTTGTCAATCATTTTGCGGGCTTCCATTTCTTCAGAATTGGGATTTTCCAACTCAATAGTGTAAGTACCTTTGTCACTCTGGTCATCCTCATTGTCCTTTTCAGTAGCAGCAGAAATATGTTGGCTCTTCAACTTTTTGTCCATCTCCTGGTTCTGATTAGGCCTATGGCCAAGGCTTCCTGAACTCCTTAACAATGCAGCTTGTAAGGAAGGCAATGGAGCAGAGGGGTCTTCTGATTTCTGTTTTAGAAGTTTGGCATGAACACCATGTACTGCTCTGTGATGTGATGAGCTAGCTTGCACAGGGGAAGGGAGTTTCTCTCCTGATGCAGGTTTCACTCTTTCAGCTCGTGCGTGCGATGTTGGAGATGGAGATTCTGGGCACAGAGCTCCTACATTCTGAGAAAAAGAGTATGAACGTCTCTTGCGAGGATGGTCTTCATCAAAAAACTCAATCATAAATGCAGTCTGACTCAAACCAGCTTGCTCTTGCTGTTTTTCTGTGGAATGGACTTTCTGGTGGGACTTTTTCAGCTCTGTATGATGATGCCGTAAGTGTTCTTCAAGTGCTGCCCGCTTACTGTAATGCCGGTGTGCACCAATATTCTCTGAATCACTTTGTGTGCCATCATCATGCTTATTCCCTACAAGCAAAGCAAAACAATATTTCAGCACAGTGAAACAAAGGAAGACCCCAACATGACATAGACAAAAAAAGCCAAGCAGCAAGCTAGGAAGGAAATTATTTCAAACTGGATTTCTGTTTAGACTCCAACAGCTTACAGCACCTGGCTCTGCAAATTTGGTACAGTTCCTGGAAATGCAAACAACTTGCTACATACAAGTCAAACAATGAAACATTCTAGGAGCTGATCAGTAACAGCAGTGCATTTGAAGTATCCTTTCCCCAAAATTCTCATCTGTGAATACTTATCAGTGACATACAAAAGCCAGTATTTTACCAGCTGTACTATAGTATGTTGTTGAATTATATCAATTTTGTTACAGAGCCAGTTGATTACAAATGACTACTGACACATTCCAGGCAGGGTTAAGAGGAAAAAGAAAACCTTAATAAAGTCCTTCTGACAGCGGAAAGAGAGCCACAGTTCATATTGCTGGATTCCTCTCACATTTACAACAGTTTATCATGAGAAATGTCTACTTAAAATTGGATTGAATTCTTTATTACTCTTTCCAAGAAGAGCAATGAGTTTTTCCATAATTCACTCCACTCAGCATCTGATGTCTGCATGTAAAATGGTTGTTATTACTTATTCATTCCACAAACTACTCTGAGATCTATGAATGAGGATTACATATTTCAAAAATCACACATACACTACAAACGTACTTTGCAATGATACCTGAAAATGCATGGAAGGCTGGATACTCATATGTAGTAAATGCATTTAACACAGAGCAACCTCATGTACAATGAAAATGTCAATGCTCCTAAGTTTTAGCTCAGTACCTGGGAAGGAACAGTTTCATCCTCTTTGAACTCTTTTAGATCAAATTTTACTTATATATATATATATGTATATATATACGTGTATATACACACACATATATATATATATATAAAATGCACAATTTCTGTATTTTTGATTCTCAAGAGGTTAGCTTTTTTAAGGTTTTCTCATTTAAATTGTTAGGACATGCAACTACTATTCAGTTGAACAGTAATTTCACATTGGCTAATCCTACTTGTCAGACTAATACCACTGAAAACACAGCTGAAATCCCAACTTACATTCCTGTTTTCTGCTTATTAGAATAGTGCCTACAAAAATGATCTGATGATTCACATACTTCCAAATAATAATAAAGCAATACCAACACCACAAAGAAAGTCATATAATATAACTTTAGCAGTGGGACTTCAGTAGAGAATATTACAAGAAAAAAGCTGAGGAGGAAAAATAAAAGCTTTGAGATTTTTTTAAAAAATCAAACTTTCAAAGTACCTAGGTATATTTACTGTCTAAAAATACAACTAACGAATGAGAATACAAACAGGCCACAGAAGATTACAAAATTCAAATATTTATTATGGCCATATGCATCCCATAACTTACACCTCTTTCAGATGAAAATTAATCAGACTTGGAGGAGTTTCTGCCAGGAGAAGGCTTATAAACAAAGCCCCTTCTATTTATCAAAGTGTCATGGCCAGTATGTTAAAGAACATTCATGAATATAATACATTTACATGAAGGCCAAAGAATGTGATTTACACCTGAAGAAATAATATACTATTATCTTTATGCTAGCACATTAATCTAATTCTGCTTTCAGAATTTTATTTTTAGCTTAATTTGAAAGAGTCAGCCTTAGAAAGCAGACTTTCGATCAATAAGGCAAAGAATGTTGCACCCAGTCCCAGCTGGTTTAACAACTAGACATGATAATGTTGCAGAGCCAAGGAAAATGAGAATTGTAGGGTTAACCTGCTGAAATTAAAAATAGAAAGTAAGAGAGACTTGAATAAGTTCATCAGAAATTTTCATTCTGAAAGTTTGAATGGTACTGGAATCTTCACCTGAACATCAAGACTATCTGCTTCTCTATTCTGTTAAGTGACACTCAAGAGAAAGTACACTTGTCATGTGTAACATTTGATTTAATTTCATTTGAAATGTCACTGTCTGCAAAAAATGAACACATGTATGATCACCTGGAACTCCTTTCAACAGCAGCACTCATATAAATACAATAGTCCACAAACTGAGTATAAAAATTGAAGCTCTTGCTTTATTTCTGATTCCTGACTCAAACTTGACTCCATGAAACATGATCCATTTAAGGAGAATGACTATATGATGTATTCTTTGCCATAAATGATTTTCTTAGAACACACAAATATTCACAGAATATATGCTATTGAAAGAGTTGCTAAAAGCATAAATTGAACTTCAGAGCTTTCATTCTAAAAAGCAATGCAGCTTTTTGAAGTAATTAATGAGAAAAAGTGAGATATATAAAATTTAACTAAGGTTTGGGTTTTTTCCTTTTCAAGATCAGTGTTTAAATACCTGATGTTTTTAGCCACACTAGAACATCTCCAATTAGCATATTGATTGTAAGATGATTCAGCATTTGGTTTCTTATGCTCTTGTAAGACTTAATTCAGCAATAAAATTTCCCAGCCCAGCTCCTTGCACACATGTGGAGTATCTGTGATTTCATCTGAACTCCGCAAGAGCTCAGGGATCCTCTGATGCATGCTGGCGAGGAATTGCTGCTTTCAGAAATAAGCATAGCTGGAATTATTCACTTTACCTTTCAGTCTCTTCAAGTACACTGGAACGTCACTCTTAATACTTTTGGAATCCTCCTCCGTTGGTTCCCATATCATTCTTGGAGGATTGTTCTGTGCAAGCCAATCTGCTACTTTGCTCTCTGCAGCCATCATCACCGTCTGAAGCCCCGGCAGGTCCTGACCGCTGGAGGAAGAAGGCTTTTTCGACTTGTGACGCTGTTCCGACGTGAATTTTGTCACGTGATCTTTGATCTTTACTTTTCCTGGAGTGTTGTCATCAAATTCAATGGTAAAGGAAGCGTGCCCTGAAGCTGCTGCGTGGGAGCTTTGGGTGTCTTTTGTGGGAATTTCATGAATAGTGCTCTCTGCTACCTGTGAAGCTTGCTGGCATTCTTTAGTAGGGATTTCAAAATAACTGGGCTCCCTACAGAAAGGATAAAGTTCTTCACTTGCAGATGCAGACTGCTCCTCAGATTGCTTGGCATCTGTGCTGCATCCTATTAGGAAAAATAAAAAAAACAGATTTCACAATACTTGGGAACTTCAGGCTCTTCAAGAAGTTTCTGAACTCCTGTAAAGGCCACTTGAGCAATTTCTGGAATAAACAATAAGATTGTGGAGTAGACTGAGCACCATAATTCTGGAAAAATAATTCCAGAATTACATATAAAAATTATTGATGAAAAGGCAGTTTGAACTTCAGCTGTGAGAAGCGTAAAGTGGCAAAAAGCTCACCTAGAATTTGTCACAGTGCATGCAAAATATTTTGAGAAGATGTAAAAGGACAGATGAGTTATTTGAACATAGAAAACAGGTAAATCACAATGGAGAAATTGTTGAGATAATCATTAATGCAATTCCAATCTACTGGAAAAAACAACATATCAAGGTGCTCCCAAAACAAGTGCTAATGATCTTCCATCTCCTGCAGTGGATAGAAAGCATAATTTTGTTTGGCCAAATTCTTCAGAAAAACAATTCACACATTAATGCAAGATAAACATTAATTCTGGCTTGAAAAGTTAAACACTGCTAAGCACTGGAAAGTGTTTCGGAATTCAAACACTTTATGTTTCTACAAAAGAGAAAACCAAAGAATCACGCTAAATCCTACTGTCATGTCCTCTTATTTCACTTGTTGCCACAGTTTGTAGATGAACAGAAAAAGGAACAATAGCTGGAAGCATGCAGAATGTTAGCAAGCCATGCTCTCCCTGGCTAAAAAAAGCAGAAAGTAGAAAAAGCACAGAGGGTAGTAATTCCAAGTTCCAGTGTACAGCCTAAATGAAGGCTAAAGCTGTCTGTGGTTGCAGCAAAGCTACCAATGTGCCTTTAAGAAAACAAACCTTCTGATTGCATTTCATGGACTACTAAGTCAGCCAAAATACCTGGTGCAGAGATGTGCTAAAAGCAACAGAAGCTTGAGACATTAGCAGCAATGGCAACTTAGATGCCAGCAAAAGAATCCTGAATAGTTCCTAAGCGATTTATCATGGACCACATCAAGATGTTTAAGAAATCATTTCAGGTTGCCAAGTAAAGAAATAAGACCGCAACTAATTATTTTGGGTACTGAAAAAAGCCACACTATGTGAGCTGAGAAAGTTAGTACTCATGTATGAAACTATTATGCAATAAGATAGCAAGAGAAACCTTTATACTGAAGTCAGGAATTTAAAGGATAAAGGATGCAGGATGGAATAATACTGCTCCTCACTAACGCATGCTTCTTGTGAGGATTTATGACAAGGTCAAAAGAAAAAAGGATGGTAGCATGATACAGAGAAATAAACTATTTAAGAGAAAGAATAATAGCTGGGAAAGTTAAAAAAAAAGGTGTTATTGAATGAAAACAAGAACAGTACAATTCTTTATTACTGCCATGTTTGGATATCCTTTGGATAAAATAACTCCAATGCAGGTAACAAAGCAGTTTTAATTTATTTTTTCTACCAGTTACAAACACAAAACATGTTCGTAATTCAGATCGGTTTTTCTATTGTGCTGTTGGATTCTAAGAATTCCTTAGCTAATGCTTTTCACTGCACTATCAGCTACCTCATGTCTGTGGGGGAGTTTTCAGGTACGACACCAGCACCTCACTACTCTCCTTCCTAGGAAAGAGAATGCCTTTTTAATACCCTTCCTGAAAACACTTATGCCAGCAGACACACAGAATTAATCTATTTTTCTGATGCAAGGGTTATTAAAAAAACTTCTCTGTTTACATAGACAATGTACAGAAATAAACAAAAAACACACTTTGCAGCTCCCAGACTTTAGGTAAACTACCTTCACCCTCCATTTGTTTCATGTAGCTGGAATGGATCAAGCTCTAGTAGGATCAAATCTAGAGCTTGGATCCTTTCAATATGAAACACGGTCACTGAAAAGGAGAGTAATCCACCACACGGCCAATTCATAGACAACTTTTTTTTCCCCCCACATGGTTCTACTCAGAACTTCAAGTCAACAATATCATGCAATTCCTGTAGCCAATAATTAAGCCAGATACAGTGTTCGATGCTCCTTCAAAAAAGATAACTAGCTAATATGCTGTTTTGAGAAATAGTTCTACTTTTGGGCAAGGCAGGAGCAATCTGCTGGCCACACAAGACACGACATTTTTCAGTAATTATGAAATAGCTGGCTTATTACCATCTTTTAAAATCAGTAAGACTGTAGGCAAATTGCATCAGATGGACGGCAATGAGAGGATCTCTCACACTGCTTTGTCGGCATTGATGAAGGACTTCATAAAAAAATCCCTGTGTGAAACTTGTCTGCACCAAATTTAACATTTCAAATCAACTGTCTATACTATAATAATACGCACAGTATTTGATTCCGATATTTTTGATTAAACAGATGCTAGTATATAGTTCGAATCTAAATTAAGACAGAGTTTAATCAAAAGAAGCAAGAAACTGAACTACAACTAAATTGCAAATTTTACTAAACTAGAAAATTTTTTAACAATTATATAAAATAAAATATCTGAAGTATAAGTTAATTTTAATTACTTAAAAATCCTATTTTCAGTCAGAAGTACTTGCATTTTTAGAAGAGTTAAATGCATCAGAATTTATTAGAATAAAGAATAGAAAACAACGAGGAAACAAAAAATTAATACAGATCCTGATCTGAACCACCCTTCAGCATTTTTCACTCAGATTCTAAATGCAAGTCCTTACAGCTCTCTAAATATTATAAGGAGTGATCCATAAAACAGCCTTACCTTTGAAATCCTATTATAAAATGTCATCTGCCAAGATGAAGGAAATTATGTATCAGACTAAATACAGACACCTTTAAGAGAAAACCTTCAAGCAAATACTTAAGATAGTGGTTTTGACTGCTCTGTAATTTTTTTAACAGAACAAGCATAGTATATCTATAGCAAAAAAGGCAATTGTAAGTGAGTTTTGGGAAAATGAGGGGACAGGTAGGTTGTGAACTGCAATCTCTTCAGGGACTGAAGAGATTTCATAACTGGCAAGACTAAAAGAAAAGGGGCAGAAAAAGCACCAGGATTATCTGTAAAAAGGGAGCTCTCACTCTTCAAAGGTCCAGAGCTACAAAAGACAACTGAGCAACTGTTTCTACAAGGCAAGCAAGGAAGCAATAATTGGTAGCTGCCACCCAGGTGTAGTGATACCATTACTGAAATGAGTCTAGGAGAGGTTAGGAGGGAAACTATGGAATATTTGGGAAACCATAGGCTTAACCAAAGGGAAATTCAGAGAGATCCTTAGGGTACATGTCTTACGAGAAATGACTGGGGGAGCTGGGTTTGTTTAGTCTTGAGAAGAGGAGGCTTAGGTGGGATCTCATCACTCTGTACAACTCTCTGGAAGGAGGCTGTAGTGAGGTGGGGGCCAGTTTCTTCTACCGTGCCTGCAGTGAGAGGACCAGAGGAAATGGCCTTAAACTGAGACAGGGGAGATTCAGATTAGACACCAGAAAAAATTTTTTTCACTGTCAGGGTGGTCAGGCACTGAAACAGACTGCCCAGGGATATGGTGGAGTCACCATCCCCGGAGGTGTGCAAGAGGCATCTGGATGTGGCACTGGGTGATGGTTTAGGGGTTACAGTGCTGGGTGGATGGTTCGATTGGATGATCTTGAAGGTATCTTCCAATCTTGGTGATTTCTATTCTATTCTATTCTATTCTATTCTATTCTATTCCATTCTATCCTATCCTATCCAGAGATGATCATCAGAAATACAACATTCACTTTGTGACCATGGCAGAATCAATTACACTTTCTAGAAATTGTTTTGGTTTTTTAAATCTTATTTCTCAAGTCACACACACAAGTAGTCAGAATCTTAACATTTTACTTGCTAACCTGGACAAGAAAAATCATAGGTGCCTGTGCTATTCAGATGTGCAAAAAACTGCCTCTATATTAATATATTATCATCTGCAATGATACGAAATCTAAGAAAATATTTTGCACAACCTTCAGATTTTCAGTAATGCTCTCTTCTTTCCGCCTTAAAAATACAATTTTAGGAATGAAACTTGTAAAAGAAAAATTATCTGTAATTCACAAAGCACTTCCTGTAAAAAAAGTCTGTAAACCTGAAGCAATATATTTACTTGCAGTAGGTGTAAGAAACAGCCAAAATATCATATTTACACAATACCCCAAAATATTTTTAAAGTTACCTTTATATTTGGCACTGTGCAAAGGTATGTGCAATAAAAGAAGCTGAATTTAGTGCTTTCAAATGCTTAATAGAATTTCTTTTTTTTCCTTCTTCTTTCTTTTCATATTCCTAATTTTTATTTCCCACTTACGTTTTAGGTTTTTTTTTTCTTTGCAGATGTAAACTGCTAAAAGTAAACTTTTCACTTTTTATTAAAAGACAAGATTTTAATAAATATATATAATGATTCACCTAGTATTGAATATGAAGATCTTTGTCTTTTAATGTTTCCATAACCAGTCATGAAAAAATATCAGAACTGCTCTTTCAAAATAAAAATATAAACCAGCATTGTACATAAACCCCCATCTCTCACAATAAATCATTTAACGACCTGCTTTAAAGGACTTTAAGTGAAAAAAGGGCAAAACTAATCTTACTTAAATATATTGGTGTGATGAGTCTATAGAGTTCTGTAAGGTCTCCACAACATACTGTGCATATTTGCTGCTAGAGCTTTGCTAGACAAGCCTTGCATATGCAGCACTTGTACATATTTCATGACAAAACTCACCAAAATTCTAGCACAAACTTCTAGGAACTTATGTGCTAATACTACTGATCAAGCATCACACGTTACAATGTGTGCAAGCTCCTACACACACTGATTACACTGGTATTTCTCAAATAACTGTCAGCCTGCTTTACCTGAAAATGACACTGTTTCTTAAATGCAAAGATTGTTTAATCTGACATAGTCTTACGCAATGCTGGAATTAAAATTCATGCCAAGTGGAAAGAATTACTTTAGATTCCTGAAGTCTTCTAAAAAACTTATTTCTGTCTTTTCTTAGATTTCTGGTAAAGGCATTAATGACATAAAATTCTACAACTACTACTAAGATCAGCAGAGAATGCAGTTTTTGCTTTCCCAAGAAGTCAGAGTGTAACATATGGCAATAATAATAATTACACACCCAATAAACCTGCCAATAACATGGACATTTAACAGCTGCAGCATAAAGTCATGCCAGAGCTGTACACACAACTGTTCATTTTAATACAGACTAGTAGATCTATGGACCATTAAATTAGAGCATTACATATGTCTGAAAAATGTAGAAAGGGTTTTTCTTTTCAAAGTTTTCCAGGCTAATCTACTCTGTTTGTAAATAATTTTCATTAGTGAGTTTCTGTTGTGATAGAAATTATCAGTAACATTGAAATAATCTTATTAACTCGAGACTGTAAAGACTAATTGTCTATAGTTGGCTTAACAGAAATAAATCTCCCACTTCAATCTCCTCATTAAACCTTGCCCCATCTCTTAGAGTTCAAGTCTTTTCTATTCAGTAAATAATCATGTAATAAATCATTAAAGCATGACACAGATTTTTAATAGGATTACTTTGTTAAAATGTTATCAGACTTTATTGATTTGAGTTAGTTTAGGAATTCACCTGTAATGTACTTACTTTTAGGCAGTTTATATTAAAAAGCATGCCCCAGATCAGTGTTTTAAACGCTTAATACAATTTAACCCACAAAGGAATAATTAGCTTCACCAATCTTGAACACTTTTTATTAAAGTTTGCTTATATTTTAAAAATATCCAAGCATGACAGTCTTCTGAAGTTTCCAATTTTATTTCATACAAGTGTGTCTTTATATTGATTTCCTATTATTATATTCATCTACATTACAAAACTTAAGTGCTTGAAGAAAACACACAACAACTTGTTGAAAAGAAGTTCATCTTTTCATAGAACGCAACTGTAGGCCAAAGCAGCCCAAAAATCTTATGATTTTATAATTGCATGAAAACATTCAGAATGTCTTTTGCACACTTCTACATAGACACAGTGTTCTGAGATTGAGGAAATGTCCATAGAAGCAAATGTCAACTCTTACATGGTTTGTCATCTCAGACTCTCTGCCAACACTACTAAAAAATATCTACAACAGTCAAAAACCAGACTAGTAGAACAAATAATTAATGTCTACTCAGAGATTAAGTGATCACAATAAAGAAATCATTTGTCTGTACACGGAATTTTAATTCTACGTCCTCACAAATTAAGTGGTTTTGCAAAAGTGTCAGGTTTTGGATTTTTCTCAGCATCTTCCTTTCACCTAAGCTTTTGTTTAGTATGTGCTTTTTTTAAACTGGATTCCATTCCTGCAGATTTATGAGTCTTTCAGTTTGAGGAAATAAAAGCTATTCTTACGCTCTTGTTAGATCAATACTATTCATAGGAGATACATTCATGGCTAAACAAAAGCAACAACATATATAAAAGGGATTTGTAACTTTTTTTTTTTTTAAAAAGGATGAAATGTTGTATTTGCCAAGAAGGCTTTGGGCCCAAATTTAGCTTTTGTATAGTATATATAGGGAAAACAAACAAACAAATTTAAATAATTTAGAAAATATTAATCTATTTTCTCTATTCATCATTTACTTTATGATGACTTCATTAAGCAAATCATGTCAAAAATATCCCCATTACTGAAGTTCAGTCTAGAACAAGCTTATTTTTGTCTACTACTGAAACAGACGGCATCTCCATGATTAGTTTGAGTGCAAGTTGGGATCTTATTTTTCTTGGAACTAAGATAGAAGCACTGATCACTTGCTGAAAAATCTCTTGATAAAATAATTACAAGAGCATGTCAACCATTTGATGCAATTTGATGCTTCTGAAAAAGCAATTTAAAATTATAAAAAATAAGAACAGGCATGCTACTAAATACAAGCTGGCATCTTGTGCCACACCTTGTTAATGGCATGGCATTGCATCAAAAACACAGACTCTAGCATATTGTTTTTCAGTAATCCTATATTTAATGAGGGAAAACTAATTTTAATCTTTTCATCTGGTTTCTTTATACTAGTCCAAAGCTTAATGGACTTATTCTACTGTCTGAATGACGACAATTTTAGAATAATACGAAAAAGGTCATTAAAAAGGCTATGGCAAAAAGTTAATTCCAAAACCCTTTCTTTCCACTACATTGAAATGTTCATTTAGTTCGATTTATATGTTTTTAGACTTCACTCCAGCTCCTGCAAAATATTATTCATGTTAACCAAGGCAAGCACAGGAAAAGAGAAATTCTCACCTCAATTTAAGTACTTTAAAAAACTGCAGTCTTAAAACTGTTGGACCTTAAATGTGTGTCTGAAGATCTAAACAAACATGGCTGAATTTTGTCCTAACTTGGGTAAGTTTTATGTTACTGTCTTTATTAGAATAGCAGTCACTTTATTTATATGCCTGACGATAGATATAAAAGCCTAATTATAGGCACCGAGATTGAAGTTTTGGCAATACATACTGTGTCTAGACAAGCTAACTAATAAAAAGGTCTGTATTATGGGGAAATAAACATTACCAGTTTAATTTAAGACTATACAAATCTTTACTTCAAGAACTATGATGTGCAATTCCCCACTAATACAGCATTACTGAACTACAGAAGAGAATGTTAGCACAGATAACCTTATATAGCTAAAAGTCAGACACAAATATAGAACACCACCATTTATTTTCAGAAATTATTTCCATAAAATATTCCTATGTATATAAAATGACAGATACGGATTAAACCGAAAAAAAAGACACACTGGTTCAGGTAGTGTTATTTGCTATACTTATGGATAGAAAATTGTATTATACTCTAGAAAACTGACACATTATATGTGACATTGATCACTAGAAATGCATAGTTTCTCACAAAATATGTATTTTTAGACTACCTTAAGTTTCAATAGGCTTTCACCTATGCAAACCGTGAAACTTCCAAACATTAATACGTTTAGTTCCCTAGTCAAGAATATATGAGTCCAGTAAAGAGAAAAAAAAAAAAAAAAAGACAACAGACTTACCTGAAGCCCCTGTCTCAGGCATTTTTTCTTCATGCTTGCTATCTGGCTTACAACCACCTTTTTCATCAGCTTCATCTTCACCCCACCAGGCTGGCTGTCCATACAAAGGTGTCCCACGAGGCATTGCAGAAATGTCTATAAAATCAGTCCAAAGCAGATGAAATTACTTTTCTGCTTAGCTGTGATATTTAGGTCAAAATAACGTGAAGAGAAAGTAATTTGCTTGGATCATTTCTCCTGGAAGCTGAAGTGAAATGGTTGCATGCATTTGCCTAAATACAAAACAAACTTGGATGCTGGACAACTGATCTGGGTTCTAAATATAAAAGCTTACTAATGACCTGATCAAAACTTCTGGCACAAATGTTTACGCAAAGGCAGCTGGCATCTCTTATTGTCACCCTGATATATCTGAAAATATTATTTTTTCTTTCAGTTTGAAGTCATCATGATAGCTGTACATTCTTAAAAGCTGCTTGCTGCTATTTCTGTGAGAAGATTCTCATTCTTACCCGCACTGACCTTTCAATGAAATCTGAACTCACTGCATGAAAAACTGATCAAATTTTGCAATGCTGCCAAGGTTCCAAATTGCTGACAGCTACTACAGAGTGCTGAAAGTTACCTTGTGTGTAAAACATTACTGAGCACAATCAATTTTACAGGTTGAGATTTTTTAAAAAGTGCTAGTTAAATTATAGTACAATTAAAAGTGCTATTCACATGGTCAAATATATTTAAATGCAAAAATCAAATAAGAAAAAAACAGTGATATAATTAAGATTTCTAAGTTGATGATAAGTTGGCTAGGTTAGGCTTGACCTGATCTCTTGGAAGAATACTTCACCCTACAGAGATTTAGCGATTTAGCTATTCTGGCATCATACAGATATTCTGAATATACTTTAAAGAGTCTTTATATAAAAAACATCATCTGTTAAAATCTATCTCAGGAGCTTGTCTGTTACTTTACGTACTTGGAATATCAACATTTTTTTCAATATTTTATACACTTGCATTCCAAAGATGATTTCATAGCCATGCCAAAGGTTTCAATGTGATTTTAAGACATTAAGTACTTCCTTTTTACACAGCGTTATGCCTTAGTCAGTATGAAACAGTTTTTTAAAACTTGATGGTAACATCGAGAATTTGTGGATGCCCCATCCCTGAAGTGTTCCAAGACAGCTTGGATGAGGCTTTGAGCAACCTGGTCTGGTGAAAGCTGTCCCTGGCAATGGCAAGGGGTGCAACTGAAGTGATGTTTAAGGTCTGTTCCAACCCAAACCATTCCATAATTCTATTCCTGTGCACTTAATTAGCAATAGTGAACAGATATGCATTTATTTGGCAACAGTGAGAGAATCAATCACCAAAAAGCTTCTGAAAGTCACACTCAAATATAAATCCCTACCCTTAAGTTTGACTGTTACTTTTGGAAGAGTGAAAAGAAAAAGAGGAGAGGAGGATAACCACTCCCCCTCTTCCACTGTGCTGCTTTACGTACCCTTACCAGGATGCTGGATTAGACAACAAAACAAACAGGTAACTAGGTATACCACAGAATCCTGTATGTGGGGAAGAGAATTCCTTGAAATGAACCTTCTGGAAGAATAAATGAAGCCCTAACAAAACTGTACAGCCTTGACCTAAGGAAATCAGACCTAGACAGGTCCATATTAAGGAAACAACTCCTGATCCCTTCCTCATTCTTGTGGTTATCTCCACTATACTTCAGCAAGCCTCATGCTGAAGTTCATCATGGAATTAGAGAATCGTTTGGGTTGGAAGGGACCTGCCATGGGCAGGAACACCTTTTGCCAGACCAGGTTGCTCAAAGCCTTGGACACTTCCAGGGACGGGACATCCACAAACTCTCTGGACAACCTGTTCAAGTGGCTCACTACTCTCACCGTAGAAAATTTCTTCCTAGCATCTAATCAGAATCTCTCCTCTCTCAGTTTAAAACCCCTCCACCCAGTCTTTCATCATTATCTGCCTGTGTAAAATAGGCTCTCCCTCTTTTTTTACAACCTCCCTTCAGGTACTGAAAGGCTGCTCCGAGGTCTCCCTGGAGCCTTTTCTTCTCTAGGCTGAAGAACTCTTATCTCTCAGCCTGTCTGCTCCCGCTCTCTGCTCATTTTTTGGCCCTCCTCTGGCCTCACTCCAACAGGTCCCAATCCTTCCCATACTGCGGGCCCAGAGCTGGATGCAGTAAAACCCACATGAAGTTAAGACAACCACAGCAGAGCCACCATGACACATTAAATAAATATGAACGATGGTATAGAAACAAGGCTGAAGCTACAGTATCTACAAATCTTTAAATCACAATAGAACACTTAGGTTATACCCCGACACATCACACAATGAATGCTAGGAACTATAAAACAAACAAACAAAACTCCCACCCATTTAGAAAGGAAAAAAAACCAAACCAACCGAAGAAAAAAGAATGCACTTGGTAATGGTGATGGTAAAAAGTACAAACTGTTTCTGAACAAATACTTTCCTTTAAACCGCAAAAAATAGCAATTTCCTGCCACTAATTCTGCAAGTTCATGATTTGGGGAAAGAGACATGCAAAAATCTTATAAATGCTGATGAAATCTCTCTTTAAAAGTTTTCTTAACATGTGGATGTTACTGTAAAAAAGGTAGAAATTAACTTCTGAAAATTGTTATTTACACCTAAAGTATGGTTTAAAGTTCACATATGTGAAATTTTTACTGTCTCCAGAATTTCACAAGCATCCTACTGAAGCAAATTAACATCCTTTCCAAGTTTTTGTGCTTCTGCAACAAAAATAGGAACCTTACCCATTGATTTTTCTTCAGATTTCAGTGCTTCTGTAGTTTTGTGGTGTACTTCAGCTGTGGAGTCTGTTACCTTGGACTCTGAACTTTTGGAGCTGCTTTGTTTCGATCCTTCTGCCTCTGAAGATTTTTGGGATAACTGGAGTTGGCTTGTGAATTTTTCATGCTACATGACATTAAATAGAGAAAAAAACACAAACCCTCAAAAAGCGGGAAAAAAAAAATCTCTATGTTATGATAACTATACAATGACAAAAAAACATCCAGGAACTGCACATTGTTACCTTAAGTGCTTCTTCAGGGACTCTCATCTCTCCCCTGACCACAGTAAAAAGATTGGTATGTATGAAATCATAAGGAAAATTCTGAAAAAACTCTGAATTCACAAGAGGATTTTACAGAAAAGCAACAATTGTGCAACCTATTATGCCACTAGAATCGTGACGGCTTTCAAAATATGCCACTGTTAGGATACTGTGCACTACCATATTCGCCACTGCAAACGAAGTTATTTACTATGTGTAAACAGAACATTGAGTGGATACTTTAGTGTTTTAATAATATGAGCCATTTTTTCCATTCAGTAGTTTGCTGAATAATTAATTGTAATCTTATCTTATCTGCTGGTATACAATTGCATATGATACAAATATTTGTGTATTTGCCTCAAAGAAAAGTAGCACTTTTTAGCAACACAGAAGATACACATTATGTTCCAAATTGTAATTGGAAGTTGAGATTTCTTGCAGTGAGAGACAGTGAAATGTACTTTATCAGTAGTTCAGACCAAGGTAGAATATGCTAAACCCTGACATTTTCTCTAATATAGGCATTTTTGTAGTAATGAGAACCCTTCACTTAACACAACCATACTTCTAACAAGAAAACTGTGCATTTTTATGGCAAGGATATCATATCCAAATCTCAATTTATCTTCTAACTTCAGAGTGATGTATGTCTGCTCTGGAATCCTCACATCATTCACAAATGTCTGCAGAAACAAATGAGGACAGAAAGAAATACCATTAAATTCCAAAACAATAAAATTAAATCATTTAAGTAATTTTCTAAGAAAGTTTTCAGCACTACAAATTTTCTACTGGTGATTCACAAGGAAACTATAAGCTCCAATTGCCAGATGCTTAACAAACTATGTCAAAAGAAAGGTTAAACATCAGTTGCTAACCAAGCTGCACACTGGCCTTAAAATTTCCTGGCACGTTTAATCTTGTTAGCAATGTTCATGGAAGTGTTGATTAATGTTCCCTTGAATTAGCACCTCCACTTACTATTTTTCTTGTAATTTGCTTTTTCAATCCCAATTAACTGCCAGAATTGATTTATCATCACATTTGTACAGCAGTTAGCACTGGATATGAGAGTTCTGAGGCAGCTTATTTCTAACCATTTTCAAAGGACTTAAGGAAAACATGGACCAAGTTAGTGCATCTGAGTAATACTAAAAATCAGTGGTAGGAATTCAGTATATTGCAACCCTACAGGATCATCCTACTTCTAACTTAAAAATTCTACAACATGTACAAGTTTCTAAAGAAAGAAACAGTTGAAATATGCCATTTTTAAGCACTCAGAAGTTGGAAAAACTTGAATAATTAAATAAGTCAAGAATCCAAATCTTTCAACGGTTGTGTTGCTCATATGAGCCTAGTATTAAATGAACTGTGGTTAGAGAGAAACAATCTCCTTCCCCAAAATAGTAAGAGGATCTTCCATTTAATTTTATTTTTCTAAAAGAAAAGAATGCTTATTTCATTATTTAAAAATTGTTTACCTACTTTGTAGAAAATACCTTCCATGGGAAATAAGAATACAAGGTAAAACTATTTACTGGTTCTAAGCATGAAACTTTCAGTAATATCTCAGGCATATTTATTCACTTTAACATTTTGAGAGTCCAGGGCAAAAACCCCCGTGAAGACTAACCTCAAGGCACTCTTGAATTTTAGTGAACCAACAAAATTTAGGCCACCTTGCAGACATGTATGTATATATGAATGTATGCATTTTTCCTCCCAGGTCAGAGTTCTGAAATTCGTGTGCATGCACAGCATACCCAAGGCAGAGAACTCCAAAGGCTGTGTGTGCTGTCTACCGACATCCTCACATTCATGACTGAACAGGCGGCAAACAACATCCAAGTCTCAGTTACTTTGCCACTGGAGCTTTAAAATCTCATCACATGCTTTGGGATGCAAGACAAAGCTAGCTCGAAAAAGCCTGTTACTGTGTAAATAAGGAATCCTTTGCCCCCTTAAATCATTCCATTCACATGACTTCTAAAGTTTATTCTTCAAATAGTGAGAGTCCACTGTCTTTAAGCTTTCATAAAGTTTGCTAAGCTTTTCACAATCCAGTCCTGAAACATCAGTGTGAAAGAACTTTGCTATCCTGTAAATATTCCTGAGAAGAATGTTATTTAACAGGGCCATGGATGTTTAATACTTCTCCTGGTACGTTTTTGAGTTCACAAGTCAAAGGAGAAAGTACAGTTGAATTCTACTGATACTAGAGAAATAATAATTACATACTAGCAACTGCACACATTTTCTGAAGAAAAGAGAAATTCCTTCTCTTTTTTTGTATGGAAAAAAAGAAAAGCACGACTGTCCAGAATGAATCACAACAGACTATCAGAAATAAAATTTTCCAGGAAAAAGACTCCCGTAACTGAAACTGAGTGTGAACTGAACTGAGTGTATTTTTTCACTGAACTGAGTGTGAATCAACCATACATCTAAGAATATTCAGGCATCAGGGCATCAGGAGCAATTACAGCTCAGCTTGTGAAATTATAACACTCCTAACACTCAAAACCAAAGTATTGGAATTAGCCATCTCCCCTTAAACTCTGAACTATCTTGAGCAGTTAAAGTGCATTACACTAGGAATGGAGTAGTCCTGTATACCAGGAAAAGTATATATCTGTTCTCAGAAGAGATGGGACCAACTGGAGAGATGCAAAATAAATCTTTTGATGAAGTATGCAAAAGAAGAAAGGGTGGAAGCAGCTGAAGCACTAGAAGAGGCACTTGGCTGCTAGGGAGGTGGTGTTCTCAGTGGAAACAGCAACTAGACTAGAAGAATTATTACCTAGTTCACCATATGGTGCTGAGCCATTGTTCTGCCAAACAATTAAGTATGGTGTTACAAAAATAATGTGTCTTCTCCTTTAACCTGAAACCAGGTAGGCAGAGGTATGAAAGAAAAGCACAGTGGGAAAGTGATAGTAAGGAAAACACTGTGAAGACAAAGAGCAAGGACTGAACTCCTGAGACTTAATATTCCTTGTCCCAAAACAGCGGGAAGAAAGAGTTCCTTTGATGTCTCTGAGTAAACAGCTCTAAAGCAACTGAAGCTTCACCTCAAACTTGAGAATGAATTAGATCAAGTGAAGCAAATCTCTGAAAGCTCTTTATCAGAGGCAAAAAAAGGAGTTGAATGAAGGGCTTTTAACATATATTTCTATTAAATTCCAGTTTGGTGACAAGGCAACGAGAATCTGAAGGTATGCCTACTGACTACAGGAGTTAGAGAATTAGGGAACAAAATCAAATGGCTCAGCAAAAAAATTCTATGTGCTGAACTTATTTTTCATCACTGCCTTGAAACGGCACACTGACTTTGAAAATACAGAGGTATATTAAATATTTAAGGACCAAAGCCCTTGTATGTCTCCAACTGTTCAAAGGATAAAGCCCTTCAGTGGTTTCACATGGAGTTGAGACTCTGGCTCTTTCGAAGGCTGAGTTAAGTTAACTTAAAATACAGAAAAGCTAATAGAGACAGTGACAGAGTTTTATTTTGAAATGCACTTCAAGATCAAAAGGTAGTAACTTGAGAGTTCTTCTTCATCTTCTATTTATTTAAGCATTTGACAAAACTATTCACTATCAGTAGCTTTCTAAGTATTATTCAAATAAGCAGCCACAGATGAACTCATGATTTTATTCTGTACATATTAATGACAGAGCCAAACATTTAAAGCTATAAAATACCAACCATAACTAGTGCAAATACACAGTTCAAAAAGAAGTATCTAAAAGGCTGCAAAATTATTACAAAGTTACTATGTTTTTAATAATTTGCTATATTATCAAAAACTTTTTTAAAAAGTGACGCTTAGACTACTGAATATGTAATTTCTAGAAAAGCCTTAAAACATAAAATGTCATATGAAACTTTACTTTTCTCATAACTTTGGATTTTTCCTGTATTAGTTTGCAATTACTTGACACAAATTATCCATGGAGATTTTAATAAAAATTATTCTGAAAAACTAAATGCAAATATGGAATTAGTTAAACAGATTTTCATCCAACATTGTTATTGCATACTTTTTTTTTCCACATATGAAGTACAGTTTAACATTCTTTTCTCTATTATAACAGGAGAAAAAGGAACAGCATGTGAAAAAAAATCCATATCATAATTGTACATCTTGGAGATTGAAATACGTTGGGGTTTTTAAACAGTATGTTCAAGATTCTATGTTTTTTTTTTTTTTACAATTCTGAAATACAGAAGTATAGCATACTCCACTTTATTGTTCTGAGCTTTTCCTACTGCCAAGGCCCTCTTATTACTGGAATTAACAGCAGCCCTTTAAAAAATGTGCAGTGGAAAACCCCTGCAAAGGCTACACTTTCCTTTTGAATATTCCCCCATTCCAGTCCTGCATTAAAAAGGTATTAATGTACAATTAATAATGGCTTGAAGAAATTCCAAAACAAAGATACAGAACACTATGTGGAGCTATCTATTTCTGATGTTAACTTACCCCATTCAGGCTGCCCAAATCCTTCACCAAGTGTTCATCTGTAGAGGCATCATAGTTGAGTACAGCATGTTGCTTGTCCACACTCCGTGACTACAATATATTAAAGAAAATAAAATAAGGTATTTGAAAACCACATGAAGTGGTTATGGCTATTTCTTAGAGCAGCATGATTATTTTCCTTCTACACAGCACATTTATTCAAATGATATAAAAAAGTTAGCCACACCTATGAAAAAGACAATCTCTAACCCAACTCTGGGTACCCATAGCAGAATCCTAAAATTAATTCAGAATTATTATTTTCTTAATGTTTCCCTAAATATGATAGTAAGTCAGATCCAGATATATCTTATCCAAAGGTTTTATTTTTTTTTCAGTCCCCTCTAGTATCACTGATGTTTAATCTAATATCATCAACTTCACTTTCTTTCTCTCTCTCTCTCTCCCCCCTTAATTACATGCATCTTTCAAATCATGACTTTGATTCCGGGGTGTTGCTGTTCCCTCTCAAACACACCATTTCCTGTCACGCATCTGGGATAATTACCATAGTATACAAGCATTCAAACTGTTTCTCCTTGATCTCAATTTCCTGAACCAATTAGCTATAGCTCTTCACTAAATGTCTGAGCAGTTCCTGAATTACTATTCCCATCAGTTCTGGCTTTCTCAGTGCTTCCTTAAGCACTTCAGTATCCATTTATTTATTTAATGAATTCTTTATTTCACATCCAAACATCACCACACAGATGAGGAACAATCCTTGCTACTATTTCATCCAAGAACAGCAGCTCCCTAACAGCCAAGTCGCTCTTTCAGCACGCACTCGTGGCCAAGTGTTTTCAGCCTGAGGTGCTGATGGCAAGCAAGGGAGATGGGGCTGGATGTGTCTCCTTCATGCATGCATATGGTCAGCACCTGGACATCTACAAGAGTTCCCAACTGAATGGAGACCACAGCTCATCTTCTCTATCTGCCCACACTCAATCTCATGTTTGCCAGCAATTCTGCACTGTCACAACATGATTGCGTAGCAGCAAATTCCTTCCACCAGCACTCTTCCTAATTTCAGGTTTGCATCTTCTATCCTTGCTACTCAACTCATTTTTCAGGACTCTATTGCACAGAGAATGGTACATTTCTGTCTGAGACTTCTGTGACTTCTATGTACCAGCATTTGTGGTGTGTCGGTTCTAGGAGTCCTGCCTTACCAGTGCACTCGCCAGCTCAAGGCATCAAGACACACAACTAGCACTCCTAAGGAAATGTTTCCTCTTCTTGTCCCATACTTATCACCTAATTCCTTCTCCATTTCTTGAGACTTGCTACTATTATTTTCATTATTTTCAATTTACTGTCTCATTCTTCCTTTCCAAGTAATATTTTGACTGCTTTGCTTTCTCCTCAAAGAAGTGAAATCAGTGCTCTTCTGCTTATATTTACTATTTTATTTTTAGACTTTTTATTTTGCTCTGCATTTTTGAGGGGTATCATGGGAGGGGGCAGGATATCGAAGTGGAGAATAAGGAAGAGACAGATAAATGAACAAGTTCCCTGCCAATATAAGCTGCACTAATATGATACATCACTTAAGTGTTTTTAATGGCAGATGAAGACACAGCAACACGGTTCATTTTCTACTAACTTAGAACACTTTCAGGTGAAAACAATCTCAATAAAATGAAATTCATTCATGTGCATGTTCTGCTGAGCCCACAATATCAAGCAGAGATTATTACAGAGATTACATTTTTCCACACTCAAGTGGAACCACTGCACCTCATTTTTACCTAACCTATTGACAATAATTTTGAACTTCTTTCAACATTGTAATTCAAATACATACTGTATTAATAGTAATTTATTTAATTATCTTTATGTGCTATGTCCTATTAAAAATAAGTTAAAACAGAAAGGACACAAAAAGATCCTTAAAGCTTCATAATACTGTGTCACATCATCTGAAATGCTAAGAATGATTACTCAAGTCTGTGGCTTTTACAGAAACACTTCAAATTCTGCAGAACATTACAGTTCTCCTCAGGTTCAGATTACTTGCATATAATTGGACACTTTTTATTCATTTCAGCTGATCTTTACAAGTGGAGAGACTGTGCAAGTCTTTTGAATGCCTTTTTTCCTTCGGCTTTGTTATTGCAGCCTTCCATTCAAATGTAAGGGCTTTTAAAATTTCTTCTTATAAAGACTGCGGTGCCCTGGCTGGCAGCTAAACGCCACACAGCTGCTCACTCACCCTCCGCTGCCCCAGCGGGATGTGGGATAGAACAGGAAGAGCAAAAGAAAAGAACTCATGGGTCAAGTTTTAGCAGCAAAGGGAAGAGGAAGAAGGAAGAAGAAGTAAAACAAACCAAGTGGTGAGAAAGCAATCACTTCTCACATCACACAAGCAGCCCAGTGCCCAGACAGTCTTTGAGCAGAGGGTATCTTCCCCAAAGCCCCTCCCTCAGTTTTCATTGCCAAGCACAACATATTATATGTAACAGAGTCAGTTTGGATCGGCTGTCCTGGTTGTGCTCCCTCTCCACTTTTGTGCACGCCTCAGTCAAGTGTGTGTAGGAGGAGCAGAGTGAGAGAGAATGCCTTGAAACTGCACACACACTGTTCAGCAACAGCTGAAGTTGTGCTGTGTTATCAACAGTGTTTTGGTCACAAATCCAAAACATAGTACCATAATGGCTTCTATAAAAAAAAACCCCCGCCAACCAGCTACATCCAATATAAAGATTTATGTATGCCTGCAGAAATAAGAATCACAGAATAACTGCAGTAACAGCCATATGAATATAAAGAGGAAAACTCCACCCTCAGTTATAAAAAAATTGTAACTGGTGTTATTTTAGATAGATACTCTTCAATTCAATCCAGACTACTAAGAAAATTTTCAGAATACAGAAAATAAATGCATTCTTCTTTGCAAATAATTCTGATACTGTGAATAATGTAGATTTTTTTTCTTGGAGATTATTTCTCTATCAACATTCAAAAAGATTTCTAACCATAAAGGTCAAAGAAAGGGAAAATGTAGTACTTATCCACAAGCAGGTTGATGCAGTGGAGCTAGCTAAACAGGAAGACTTCACATTATGTTTGAACCTATTCACAAAAAAAAGGCAAATCTGTATTCCCAGATGTGAACAAAACCTCTTAGAACAACAGCATTAGGTAGAGATCTGAGGTCTACCAAGCATGAAACAGAGTTGAAATTCTTTTCATTAAGACCTTTATAATATGTTTTCTGTCAAGCAATTATGAATAAAAGCATTAAATTCTGCTTTCTTCATCATGCATTGTCCACATGCCTTGCAGTAAGAGAACAACCAAGTTGTCAAGAGTGGAAAGGAAGGTCCTGCACAAAGAGCTATACATACAGAACAAGAACACATTATTAGCTTCTCTCTTGGTGGGTTCCTCCCGCTGCAGCACTATGTGGTGTTACAGTCATGCTTGCATGTAGACCTAACATAGCAGCAGGCTAAAAAGAATATTTTTAAAGATCACCAGACCCCTTGATTTTTTTTCACTAACTCTGAAGTAAATACACAACAAATAATGTTTGTAAACAACTTAAATCTATTCACAGTATTAATCAAAGAGGCAGCTACCTTTGAAGGTGAAGTTCTGTAACACAAAAGAATAAATGCTTCACTCTACGGACTGATCTACCACAGATGGCATAGCAGAGAAGAAAGGAGTCACTCCCTTATTCACAACAACAGTCCTCTAAAACAAGTTACTAGTAAATTAAAAGCGTTTTCGGATTATAACCTACTGGGCAGAAACCAGTGCAGTGGGGCTTTTTGGTTGCTTTTCTTTTGTTGTTGTTTTGGATGTTGGTGGGTTTATCACTGTGTTTGTTGTTTGTTTGGGGTTTTTTTAATATTTCCCACATAAATTACCAAGACATCATCCTGTCTGTCATTAAAGAGAAATTAAGAGTATTTTCAACTGCTTTCTAACATCACCAATAAAACTTCTGAATGCCTTCTGAGACTGAGAGCCAAATGCAGTTTCCTAGAGATACTACATTCTGAGTAATATACGTAGGATTACATCTCTAGGCACTTCATTTGCAAGTAAGATTCTTATTTGGCCAATAATGGCTGCATACACAGCTTTTGGGAACAAAAAATACAAAAGAACTTATTTTATTGAATGGCAGGAAGGGTTGAGAATATTAGTTCTGAAGTTCGATCTTCTTAAGAGCTCTATGGTAAACACAGACAAAAATTTAAGAAGAAATTCCCAAAATACTACCATTAGTCATTCAAAAAAATGTTTTTTAGAAAAAGGCAGCTCAGAGGACTACAGTTTTGACAGGGCAAAGTGTGTGCAATATGGCTACATAACAACACAGCTACATGTCTAAAAGTTCCACAGAGTGATCCTCAAAGTTGAGGAAGTTTCTGAAGGATCAAGCTATTTTGACTAGTGTATTTTCAATTCTACTGAAACTGAGTCATTCAACTTCCTTAGAGACAGAGAAATACTCTTCTCTACTAACTTCATTTTCCTTTGTACAACACAATCGGGGCATGGGGACAGAGTTACATCAAATCATGGGACTAAATTAGATTACAAGCTGCCGAAAAAAGAAGGCTCCTTTCAAAAGCATCCAGCTCTCTTAACATTATCACATTTTATGGAACACAGTCTACTTACTTTACTGGTCATATTGCAAAACTTATTTCATCTTCTACTCTTGCATTCTGCATGTGACTTATATGAAGGAAATGTGATTCTCTGTACTTAAGCAGTAACTGCATGATTGATGGCAAGACATTTAAACTGACTTTTTTTTTCTAAGGACACAAAAGATTCTTCAAAACAATTGCTCCCCCACCATCTGGGGAATTTATTTTTCAAAAGGAATGCATGAAGCTGGTGCATTAAGTTCACTATTTGAGCAGTTGCACATGGAAGGCTGATGCAATTACCTGTAACATCAGCTCACAGTCATCTCTTCCAACAAAAATCATTTCTCGTGGCAGCCTATGCCGGGTGCCTCCACTGCTCACCAAAAACCAGGATGTTAAGCTCATTTTCTGCTTAGCTGATAAATCCTTGGCAAAGCTACGTCATCCTGCAGTGAGAAAGACAGAGAGACAGAGAAATTCATTTTAGTTATTTTTAGCTACAGTTTCTGCTCAGCAAACACTGTGAGCAGAATACAAACAGCCTCTGAAAATACAGCATTCTCAATAGCATGTTCTGAATCCAGCAATCACAGGAAGCGACAGGCTTCAGATTTACATACTCTCAGGCTCTGCTTCATGCAACTAGGCAGATTTAATTGGTAATCTTCTGCAAAAGGAACAAGCAGCTAGCTAATGCCAAAGTTGTATGTCAAGTTGTCGGAAAGCTTTTAACATTTGACCACTTATCATCAAGATAATTGCCGCAATAATGCCTCACTATCACAACCAATAAATGAGGCAAACATTCGCAAAATACAGCAAGTAACTTGCACGTGTGTCATTATATTTTCCTGTGAAGAAGAACTACCATATCTGATTTTAAGCTCAAGTCCTCTGTAGAGCACCAAATGAAAGGAGCTTTAAATTAATGTAACTTTTGCTTCTTATTTAATCCCAGATTTTCATGATAAAACGTGTATTTTGGAAATGTAACAGTGTGCATTTAGTATTGCAAACAAAGCAGATCAAAATGAACAAATTAGAAGTTATCCGTAAGCATTAAATCCAAAAGAAGTATTCCTACAAAACTTCACCTTTATTTATCAATAAAAGGTCCAAGATACTCCATGAAACAGAAGAAAAAGCCCATAGCTATTTAAAATGTCATAAAACAGGATAAAATCTTTTACAGAAAACTTCTTCATGTAATATGATTTACTTAAAACTGGATAAAAATATGATTAAAATTCTCTTCAGAGTAATTCAATCACTAACAGTTGAAAAAACCTTTAGGCGTATTCCAAATCTCTCTTAAAGAAAATGCAAGCCAAAGCAATTATTTCATTCATTCATAACCACACTGTGTTCATTAAAAGAGAAGCTAAAGAAAATCAAAAGCAACCAGTCAGCTTTTCTCTCAGTACCAAATAGCTGGCATTTCTCTTCTATTTATATGTCAATTACTGAATTTCTGCAAGGTTAGCAAATGTACTGTAAGTAGACATAAGTCTGTAGTGGACTTGAGCATACTCTTGAATAATACCAAGAATTCAGTGAGGCCCTCCAAACGTAGGCTAACATGGAAACACTGAACAAAATGACAATGCCAGCACTATGCCATCAGGCAAGCTACAATCAAGGAGACGCCACAAATTACTGAAACATGTAAAGATAACTAAGCTTAAGTCAAAACTGCATGGGACATGACAAAGCAGATATTTACAAAACAGTTAGTCAAAAGCATCCCATGTCAGGCAGTAAAATGTACCAGCAGAGCTGTCAATCCAGTTTAAAAAAAATAATGCAATTCATATGGAAGAATCTAGAATGACCTAATGTGCTAAAGAGTTACCGAATAAAAAAGTAAATACGTATTGCAACAGTATTCTCTTCTATAGTAATACATACAACAGAATTATCTTTCCACAGCTGTATCACAACATATTCAAGTGAAATGTATGTCCACTTAATGTTGTCTGACTCAACAGGAGTAATACAGCATCTCTAACATATTTTATTCCTAGAAACTAAAAAGATTAAAAATTACATCTACAATAAGAACTTGCTGAAACAAAATTTAAAGTGATGTAGTTACTAAATATGTGTTTTAATAATTAAAATGGATTATTCAGCAGCTTTGAAGGAAATTAATATTTGTATTTTCAATCTAATCTAGTTTAAAATTACAAGATAAACTGGGTCAATCAAATGACATTTTTCAATTCCCTTTAAGAGAGGAAAAGGAAGTATCACAAACGGCCAGCCTACATTCCAGCCTTTAACAAGTAAATTAACCGGATGTTTGACAGCAAGCATGCTGTTCAGTATCAAAGCTCCTCATTCTGTTTATATTTTACTACCTTTTAAAATTTCCCATCTGTTTATCATAATTACATTTGCACCATTTGGCCTTCCTGCTCTAATTGGAAATTCATATGAAAACCTCCAAGATGATATAGAAGAAAATTAGAAAATTAGAAAAATTTCTAGTAAAAACTATGTTGTAGTTTACACAGGTAGACTGACTATAAAAGAGGAAAACTATTTTTATTTATAAAACAGACAAGTAGGTCAGCAACTACAGCTAGGGAAAAAAACAACACCCCAAACTTCCTACCAACTATAAAGCCTGACAACAAACAGATTAAATTAAGCCATCTGAAATAATTTTTAAAAATGTATTATACAGAGCAATCATTGCCACACAGCTTGGCAGCACATTTGTAGTTAAAAGTCCATCACCAGTTCTATCGAACTTAATAATGTTTTTCTTTTCAAACAGTTGCTGTCTCAACTGCAAGAAACCATCAACCCAGATACATATTTTATTTTAAAGTATTCTTTAGAATAAACCCATGCCTTTGATCAGAGCTATGCTGGAATCTGCATAGCAAAACTGGCTGAAAACAGGATCCAGTAGCAACAGTTGCTTAGTGTCAGAACAAAAAAGTGCATTAAAAATTGGATATGGAACTGCACACTTATTAGTCATATAGACAGTGTGTGAACAATTAAATTGCACCCCAGAAACTTCAGGAAAGCTTACAATATTTTGAATACACTGCTGTCTCAAGTACTCTGGCTGTAGTATTCTGAACAATACAAGGAGGAAAGAGACTTCACTGCCTAGGAGATACCAAATTAAAATACTACATGACAGGTGCAAAATCATCACAAGAAGTGACTCTTTACACAGTGTAAATTTAGGTCATGATAATACCTGCAATGAAATGTTATGGATACTAAAATGTTACACAGGGTTCAAAAAGCAATTTTTTTCATTCATGAATGCTTATTATCAATCCTGTTACATGCACTGACACCACTTACAACTCAGGAAGTGCATGCACTGTGCATTTTGAGGGGCTGGGAGGATGCTCTAGTGAGGTTTCACTGTTCTACCCAAAAACCTCTCTTCCTTACCTAGCCTTTTTTTTATGCATGACAGGATATTGTCCCAGATGGACCTGTCTTACCCCAGTAGAGACTACACTTTTCAGATGAAGTATTTACCAAAAATATTTCTACCCTAGAAAAAAAGAATTTTAAATGCTTTATTGAAGCATTTGATTTTATTAGTATTTCCTAAGATCACAGTATTGTGTCGTAGTCTCTAACCAAACTAGCAAACATTTCATCAAGACTTGATCAATCAAAGCTTCGTTCCAGATGCCTGCAAGTCAGTGGCTGAGACATCTATGGCAGCTGCAAAATATTTCCTTGTCTGCAGAAGAAACAGTGTTTTATGGTGAAGGACTACAACTTTCAAAAGGCAGTAACCAGAGTGTCAGAATGAACATGTGGGTAATAAGTCATTTGAAACAGATAAAGCAGCAACAGGGAAATTGGCTGCATCATCCCTGCAAATATAATTCACTCCTCAGAACTAAGATCCTGTATTATGCAGCCAAAAGATGGGTGTAACCCATTTCAAATGTCTAAAGAGACACTGCCAAGATTAGTTTTGATACAGTCATGTTATTGCACACAAAAATCCTTAATAATCTCAACTTTGAGCATTTTACAGTCTCCATTTTTGTACTTGCCTGTAACTGAAAACAGCTCCAACTAAAGTTAGTGAACACTGAGACAACAATTCTACAGAGAAACAAAAAGCTATGTTTAAAATTTAAATTAAACCTAATATAGGTCTGAAATTCCAACTTTTAAGCACTGTAGTCTTCCACATAAAGACTGAAAATAGTGTAATTTTAATGGTATAGAATTATCGTATTATTGTACAACAAACTCTACTTATGAATATTTTAAAACAACATCAAAAAAAGCCCTGCACCAAGCTGAGACACAGTACTGACAAAGCCAGAAGCCCTTTATTGCCTATTATTTCCCCTTACAAGTTCCTGTTTCCAGCTGCTAAAGTATTTGCTAAAATTAAGTTTACCTTCTCATAAAATTGCCTAGTAAATTTGGGGAAATTTCTGAAGAAATGACTCAAATATTTCTAAAACAAGGTTAGAGCAAAATATTCTATGTCACTGCCTTTAAAAAAATATTAGCTGTACTTCATATATGCAAATTGGTACTGAAATGTGGCAGGAGGCCTGAGTATCAGTTTGTACTAATGCTCTTGTGCAAATCCATCCAAATGCAGACAGGCAAGAGGCTTTTGAAAACCTTCCTTGTGTATATTCATTAAACAAGGGCAGAGAGAAATTCTCTCAACACAGAGGTAGTTAAATAAATTTGGGGAGCATGCTGTTTTATTGTGCCAGTTAGAACCAAAAACAAGGCATTTTTTTCCCAATACTTTCAACTCATCCAATGCTGAAACAAACATGAGTGGTAGAAGACACAGGAGAGAACACCACCACACCAGGACAAGACACCTGAACCAGAGCTAGACAGGTTCTGGAATCAGGACTCAAGAAAGGTAAACGCCAGAAGTAAACCATGACTAAGGAGAAATCAGAAATGAGAGCAGTAACTGAGCCAGTAATGACTGGAGAAGACCTGAAGTTGGAGCTGGTAACCAAATCACAAAGAAATGCTGTCAGCAAACAACACCCACTGGAAAAGTGCCTACCATGACTCCTTTATTGACCATTCAATGTAATAAAAAACACCAGTGCCAGCGGTTCTAGTTTTGACTGAAATGGAGAAATCTATGCCAAAGAAAGAAAAGACCAAACTGAAGGTAACTTCAACCCTGGGAAGATTATTGTATCTATATAATTGATACTAAAAAGTAATCTATAAAGATAATTGATTTAAACCTAAGAAGTTGTAAGTGGTAAACAGCACAGTAATATTGTCTACTCTGTAAAACCCTCTGAAGTGGGGTAGTGTAACACACAAAGTGTTCTGTGGGCGATCATAATTAACCTACTTACATACACGCATTAGAAAACAACTTCTAACTACATCACCACATATTTTAATCAGGACTCTACCATACTCAGGTTATAACAAGAGCTTAACAGTCAGTTAATCAGTATTTCTTTTCCTCTCCTCATCAACTGATTAGCCTGTGCCTTATTTACTGCACATCACTAAAACCTTTCGTGAATTATTAACTTCCTCCTGACTTCATCTGTCATGCTCAACACCACCACAGGAGAAATTCATTAACACTTACAGTAAAATCTCCACAAGTATCTGTAGAGAGGGTTTCATGTAAATGGGGAACTGTAGAGAGCTTTTTTTAACACTGAAATATCTTAGTCTTGAATATTTAAGTTCCAAACCATCAGCATTTCATCTTAAAGTACCTAGTTTCACACAACATATCGGTATTCAAATAGTCTCATTTATTTCTGTTACATCTCTGAACGCCTAATTCTTGTGCAAAGTAAGCTTAAAGCCACTCATAGGGTGGCTAGAAAATTAAGATCACTTTTTCAAAGTAAAGGGAAGGGCTCATCTGCCATCATAGGGACTATAAAACAAGAGAAGTCATGCTCTAGGATGGCTTCTAAATGTTTACTCATGAAACTCATGAAACTATCCTTGGTGCTCTCGTAATTCTCTGCTGCCTTCACTGCTCGCATTGCTGTCATCCCAGAAAGGGAGACACAGGGCTGCACAGACAACAGCCTCCTGACTGAAACTGTTCTCACCCATTCCTACGGCTAGTACACCAAGGGATTTTGTTAACAAAGAGGGTATCTTGTGCAGGAAAAAACTCAACAAAAACAGCAAACCCAAACAAAAAAAAAAAAAAGGAAGTTGCAGGGCTGAAGAACCTTCTGTTGAGAGCTGGAATTCAATCTACAGAAGCCATATTTCATGCCACAGTAGTGCGTAATGTTGCTCCTCAAAACCCTTAAATAAATAAATACCCATCTAAAT
The DNA here is from genome assembly GCA_013397845.1 of Melanocharis versteri. NCBI lineage: Eukaryota > Metazoa > Chordata > Aves > Passeriformes > Melanocharitidae > Melanocharis > Melanocharis versteri. The sequence continues at coordinate 1,339,620 of VZTG01007794.1, read as the reverse complement.
TTAAATGGCTTAGGCTAATGATCAATACAAATATTTTTTGAAGTATTTATGCACCTTTTTTACACTCAAGTGTACTTCACAAGTGTTGGCCATAAAGGTTAATCAAAATGATGAGAAACAAAAAAAAAAAAGCAAGAAACTGCCTTTATAAAACATCAGGACATCAAGCTCAGTCACGCCCCCTACTTCTTTAATTAGTACAATCCTACATAGGTAGATATGCACATTACCTATATTGCCTACCATAAAAGACTAAAACAACAAGAGTTACAGAGTTGCACCAAAGCAGTGTATTTCTCAGGCAGTCTGTGACTAGGGGAGAAAGGAAAAGGGGGCGGGGGAGAAAGGGGAGGTGCAGAGGAACAGACAGACAGACACACCTTCAGCTTCATAGGGCTGCAACGGGAGGGTACAGGCTGGCCCCATTATAGATCAGCACCGCAGACTCCTCAGCAGCATTTGAGGGAAGAAGCATTTCTTCCTCATATTTTAATTACAAAAAAAGGCCTTCTAGCTGTGAATATTACTAAGCTTAAAGAGAGATTTTCCTCCTGCATTCAAGGAGTTTGAGATCTCTACAGAAGAGACCCAGATACTCTTTTTTGCCCTACAGGTCACCCCATGCGTCTGATGGAATAAGGACAAGAAAGAAGCTCAGGAGGCTGTTGCCCTCTGTCAGGCAGCAAATCTGTCCTGTAACATTGCTGCAGCTCTGGGAGTGCACAAGCATCCTCTCCCTCTGCTCCAGGTCAGAATTAGATCCGTGTCTATTTTACTGCTGTGACACACAGGAATAGCTGTCAGAAGAGCAACTGAAATAGACTTCTGCCAACAGTGCCGCTGCAAAGTTGCTTTGGAGTTTAGATTTTGAGGGACAGTGACTTAAAGACCTTATCCTACTCGGGTTTTTTGATATAATAATGACTAAAAAAACATAAACCCTAAGATCTTGTCCTTTTATACCTTGCTATTATACCAACATCAACATACAAATGCTGCAAAGGAATGTATGAAACATAAGGCTCACCTGATGGCTATCAGTCATTTGAGTGTCATAGTATGCAAAAAGACCCAGTCCAGAGACAATTATCTGCTGCTATTATTTCATGTGGGTACCAGTGATACAGCCAGGAGCAACCAGAGGAGTACCAAGGATCACAGAGCACTGGGAGCAGGGATAAAGCACTCTGGAACACTGGCAGTTTTTACATCAATCTTCCCAGTTAAAGGGAAGGGTTTGAAAGGGCCAGTTGCATCTGGAGAATCAATAAATGGTTACAGGACTGGTGCCACACACAGAGGTTTGGCTACTTAGACCATGGGACTCCCTTTGAAAAACCTGGTCTGCTGGGGAACTGCTGGGGTTCATCTATCAGAGAAAGGGAAGAGTATCTTTGGACACAGGTTTGCCAAGCTGGTGAAGAGGCCTTTGAACTACAGTCGCCAGGAACACATCAGAGAGACGTGGTAGGATGGCTTCCGTGACTAGAGTGTTGGAATGGAAAGATACAGGGTCTTTAGGAATGACAGGCAAGGCAGAAAGGAGGGGGTATCACCCTCCATATCAGTAACCAGCATGGAGCTCCACCTGGGGATGGGTGAGGAGCTGACTGAGAGCTTACAGGTCAGGATTAAAAGGAGGGCAGGGACAGGTGTCATTATAGTGGGTGTCTGCTTTACCCAACCTGTAAGACTGAGCGGGTAAGGCCCTCGATGGACAGACAGGAACGTCCTCACATTCACAAGTCTTGGTCATCATGGAGGGCTTCAACCACCCCAGTATCTGTTGGAGGGATAACACGGCAGGATATAAGCAGCGCAGGAAGTTCCTGGAACACAGGGATCATAACTTCATTCTCCAAGTGCTAGAGCAGCCAACAAAGCGGGGCTGGTGGACCTCGTTCTCACCAACAAGGAGGGGCTAGTGGGGAATGTGAAGCTCAAGGACAGCCTTGGCCACTGAAGGACTCCATGGAGGAGTTTGAGATCTTCAGGGCAGTGAGGAGGGTGGACAAAAAGCTCGCTGCCCTGGACTTCAAGAAAGCAGGCTTTGGCCTCTTCAGGGATCTTCAGTCTATTCCTTAGACTAGGATATAGCCCTGAAGAGAAGAAAGGTTCGAGAGAGCACATTAATATTCAAGGATCACATCCTCCAAGTTCAGAAGTGACGCATCTCAACAGAGAGGAAGTTGGGCAGATTTGCCAGGAGGCCTGCATAGATGAAAAGTAGTTTCTGGACAAACTCAAACTCACTCAAACAGGAAGCCCACAGAGGATTGAAGCAAGGACAAGTAGCTTGGCAGAAATACCGCATGAATAGCCACGGATGGGGCAAGAAAAGCTAGTGCCCTAACAGCATAATCTGGCCGGTGATGTCAAGGGCAACAAGGAAAGTTTCTTTGGATACACTGAGATAAAAGAAATACTAGAGAAAATGTGGGTCCTCTCCAGGAGGAGAAGAGTGACCTAGTTACCTGAGATATGGAGAAGGCTGAGGCACTCAACCACTTTTTTGCCCCGCTCTTCACCAGCAAACGCTCTGGCCACACTGCCCAAGTCACAGAAGACAAAGGCAGAGTCTGGGAGAATGAAGAATCATCCACTACAGGAGATCAGGGCCAAGACCACCTAAAGAACCTGAAGGTGCACAAGTCCATTGGACGTGATGAGAGACATGCAGGTCCTGAGGGAACTGGCAGTTGAAGTGGCTAAGCCACTATCCCAGAAAAAAAAAAAAACAAACAAACCAAAACAAAACTGTGACGGTATTAAGAGGGAAAAGAAACCACATATCACAACTCCTAGTAGAAGCTAAGAGATCAAATTATATTAAGAACAGCAGATTGAAACAAACTCCTACACCAACTTGACAAAAAAATAAAATACTGGGTTACCTTTACAGAGAATACTGGTAAACAAGCAAATCCATAAAAAACTGATTAGAAAACTTTGCTTAGGACTGGTACTGTACGTGAATACAGCCTTACACAACAATCTCAAACCTTTTTATTCATATATTGTTTTTATAGCAATGAGAAGTACCTGAAGATTTAATTTTTCCTTTGAAGTTATTCTATCTAAACATTAAAACCTACTCTGTTATTGGCCATTAGGATAAAGCCATTAAGACTTAAAAGAATGATCTTGTTTTATTTTTTGATAACAGACAATAATGACACTTTGCATTTATTAAAGAAACAGCTCATTTCGCATTCCTCATCTTTACAGTCATTAACAAAAAATCATTTATTGTGAATGTTCTTCTCTGCAGCCTCCCTACATTGAATGGCAACACTTTTCAAAAGCTGCTTTCAATAAACAGCTAAAATAAAGCCTAATAACTGCTTATAAGAGTAGCTTAATTTATGTTCAAACAATCAAGTGTTCATTTTTTGTCCATCACTCTCATTCAGATTAAGGAATTGCATAAAAGAAATTATTTAAAAATTTCCTTATTTCCCATGGTCAAAAGAGGTCATCTGTGGAGAGATTAGCATACCAAGTATGCTAATAAAACAGTACATCTGATAAGTAGCCTTTAGAAACTATTGTGGCAAGCAAGCCAAGGAAATCATAACCAAATCATCCTTGAGAAAAAGCTCCCTGTGATGAAAGCTACAGAAATACTTCCTTTCTCTCTACTGCATATCACACTATACTATTGCTGAGATAAGCAAACAGGAAAATAAATAAATAAACAAATACAAATCAGGCATTGCACTCAGGCAGAATGCAATCTTAAAAGCAGCAGTCAAGTCCTCCTCTTCCACTTCCTATTCTCTGTGTCTCCATCGTGGCATATTTCAAATGATTTTGTAGGCTGTGTGTGATGAGGTGGTTTTATTTGCATTGGCCAAGTACTGACCACAGCCCTGAGCACTACTGAAAAAACAAGCAACATGTTGCAAATAAAACTGGACCTCTTAACCTCCCATGGGTGGTGATTTCACTTTCCTCAAAATTGTGAAATATATGGGGTTTAGCCCATGACTCAAGATACTTAGTAAGATTAAACTACATTCAAGGCAATGCAAATTCTTTCTTCCTTCACATAAGGAATTATTCATTTTATGAAGATAAGTTTATTTTCCCAAGAAAAGCATGTATTGAAGGAATTTAACACCTACTTTTCTCCTTTCCATTCCATTTTACTTCTTGACACAATGCATGAGTACACAGAACACGAAAGTGGAAGTGATGGAGGACAATTCTTGATATCAGTGTTACTGATCTCCACACCCATTCATGTAATACACCCATGTATTATAGATACGTAAATTCAAGAAGGTATTCAATTATTATTCTTTGCTGCATCTCCACTGTAACATGAAAAACATTTATTATGCTCCACACAAAATATTTGATACATTCTATCCTCTCCCTTATGGAATGTTTTGGAGCTTTTTACCCTCAACAGCCAAGTCCACAGATGTATTTTTCTTGGAAATACACTGAGTTGTTTGTTCCAAGAACAGTAATACAAGCCCCACATTTAAAAAAAGAAAAAAAAAAGTTGGATGAACTTATTTTACAAAGCAAGCAAAAGCTCGAACTTGTGCCTTAAAGTTTTAAGAGATGTTTGTGCTAGGCAATCTTCACTGTCTGGAGAGAGGCAGAGTATGTGTGCATGCACAAAGCATAAAAATATATCTGTGCCTTAATTATGTTGAGCTACATGGGTATTCTACAAAGTAATTAACATGAGGACAAGCTTAAAATCAAAACTATTTAAAAATTAGTATGGTAGCTCTGATGTAAAGAGATCAGATTTTTTTTTTTCAGCATTTTCCAATATCAGACAAAAACACTGCACTTGATTTTTAGATCTTTTCCTGATAGGAAGTCCTCTTCCTGGAGATTCATATAAAAACAGGCTAGAACACGGCTTAAAATACCTTACATTTTAATTAATTGTTTGGTTCTTCAATCAGAAGCCAAACAGTCCAAAAGAAATCTAATCTTGCAGTTTGGAGCATGGCATTTCTTTGTTTGTGTCCTCCTATCTCTCTCCTTCCCATGAAATGAAACTGAAAGGTACCAAATGTAGCAAACACTTTGTCAATGTATGATCACATGCAAACAGCTGTCAAAACGACAGTATTAAGAATTTAGCAAGACAGAAAGCAGTGTAAGACATTTGTACAAATGCTAAGAATACCCGTGGTTTTAATGATCAATTCTACTTATTGTAAGGATGATAAACCAGTCTGTAATTAGCACCTAGTAAATGGCTTTCCTGCAGAGAAGCTATTCCACATCTGCTTGTGGTGCCTACTCACTCCTTTCTTGTATGCAGCCAACAAAACAGGAATATAGCTACTAGCATGGTAAGTCTTAATTCTATTTCTTCTACTATATCTTATTTACTAAATGTGATTAAACCGCTACAAGTGAATTATCAAAATAAACTCGCAGAATTAGCACACAGAATGAGTATAGAGCTCGACATTTTTATGCAAGAACTTATTTGAGCAGGTAGATTACAACCCCCCAACTAAATCACAATCAGAAGTCCTCACTGCTAAGTGAGCAGACTATTTTCATGTGGATGTTATAAGCTGGTTTAAGAACAACTGGGGATTTAAACTTGATTTGGTACACTAGCATATATTTTTCAGAATGCAACAACAAAAATCTGATTAATTTCAGAATACTTGGAGACCACTGGAAAATGCTTTTATTAGTATCATACTGCAAATATTTTTAAAGGCTATTAAATGAATGCAAGTTTGTCTTTCAATAGACAGAAATCTGAAATTCAATTCATTCTACAGGAGGAAATCTATATACATTTTCCGTTTTAAGTTCAATAATTTTTTTCACCTTAAAAAAAAAAAAATATAAGGAAGAGACGTGAAAGGGAAGGCTAAATGGGAACAACTCCAAACTACACATACTTCTCCAGGCACCAAACCAAACAAGAGGAAGTGGTACTGTAACCCCATCCACGAAAAGGGATCAAGTCATGCTTTTTGTTTGCACTTTAGTGAACAAGTTTGGAGGCTTGGATTTTGATTACTTCAAGAACTACCCCCAGTTACTATAAAAGTTACTCATTTTATGTCTCCAACAAAAAGATTAGACTTCAAACTCAGTTAAGCTCAGCTGCATAAAAAGCTATGTTAAGCAACACTGACCTTGCTGCTGCAATAGAGAAATAATCTTCTGGTAAACCAAAAATATTTTACAACATTTTAAGATGGAACTAAATATGCACAAGAGCATAAGAAGTTGATTAAGACAGATCATGATGAGTTCCATTTTTAAAGGCTGGAACAATTCACATCCTGTATTCTTTAAACTATTCTGTTTCACAGAATCTCGGAACGGGTAAGGTTGGAAGGACTCAGAGTGGGTCATCTGGTCAAACCTCCCCGCTCAAGCAGGGTCATTCTAGAGCACATGGCACAGGATTGTGTCCAGACAGTTCTTGAGAATCTCCAGTGACGGAGATTCCACAACCTCTCAAGGCAATCTGTTCCAGTGTGCGGTACCTGCAAGTAAAGACGTTTTTCCTCATGTTCAGGTGGAAGTTCCTGTGCATTAGGATTTTTTAAAAATATATTCTCCTACCACACAGTTAGCAATTAAAACTCTTACTGAAACCATTTTTAGCTACCTGAGAAAATAAGGCTTAAGCAAACATTTTGTTTCCACCAATTGCTCCTCCCAACAGCAAGCTATAGAGATGGAGATTTCAGAGATACAAAGTTCCTAAAAGTTTCAGGAAAATGGAGAGCTGAGCAGAACCAGTTCAAAAGAACAAGTCCATTGTACCACTAGAAACACTGTGCTACAAATTTAACAATTCCCAGCTCCTTTCAGCTTGCTGGCTGACCTGTGCTCACGTGGCTCCTTTGTGCTCTCACTGCCTTTGCAGGGCATTTGCCACTCAAGTTATTTTCCCCACAGAACACGGTGAAGAACAGAACAAGTTGTTTTCACCACAGAACATTGTGGGGAACAGAACAAGTTATTTTCCCCACAGAAAAAGAGTGAGCTCATGTGCATGTTGAGGCTCAGTACAGTCTGGGATACAGGACACATCCCTAAGAAACCACATATTACTTGTCCTCTTGCACATGTTTTTCTCTCTGTTTTATCTTAATAGGATTGCTTGACTTCAAATCAAAGGCGTAGGGCTTTCCCAATGTTGCCAGAATTCCGGAAGTGGTTTTTTTTTTCCCTTTAGCCTCTAATGCACAAGCCATGTACTACTGCAAGCTAGAGGGAGGGAGAGAAAAAATACAAACGTTCCGTGTACTTGGTCCCCAAGATTAACAGGTTAAGGGCCACCCCATCCAGGCACACAAGCATTTTTAACAAAATGAGTGCATTCTCATGGCATTGCAAGATAAACACACAAGCACCATAATGCATTAAAGAGACGTTTCATTAATAATGGTCCAACTGCGTCCACCAATACATCCATAGAAGCTGAACTCTACAGTTAGAAAACAGCTGGTCTAGAATATACCAATAACTATCAACTTGCAGTCTTTTGCAGACAGAAAGGCAGCTGAAAATAAAATAATGAATAATTGTGACAAAACAATTATTCTTTATTATTTGTATTTTCATTCTAAGTAGTTAGAAAAATTCTATGAACAACAGAGCTCCAAAGACTGAATTTTACTCAAATTTTATCCTCAAGTTCAAAGTGCTTTTTAGATATTTTTGCAGGTTTGGTTAGAGAGAAAGAAAACATATTTTATTTTCAGATTCTGCACAGCTTTTAATACTTGGTAAAATTCCAGCATACCCAGAATTTATGAGAGTGAAGCAGCCTGTGCCTAAGTTTTACCAGCTGAAACAGGGAAGTTAGCTTAATTAAATTTAAAGATGTAAATATAGAAGCAGTATGGGATGTGGAATTTATAGTGTGGCACCTCTGCCTTATTAGCAGCTCCTGCATACACACCTGTATTGCAGCAAACTTCAAGTAGCCTACTCTGTCTGAAACACCTTGTGTTCCCTGCATCTGCCATGGAGTAGGAGTTACTACGCAAAATTAATATATACAACACTTATACACAGATTACCCTGTCATAAGTTGCTTGCATGTCCAGAACTTCACTGTATCGACTTATTTTCAACCCTAGTGTTGAAGATTCAATGGACAGGCAAACGAGCAGTTTAAGCCTCACCATATAAATGCTGAAGTGAAGAAGCTGCAGTTCCATATTAGCTCAAGCCAGTTTCTCTGCTGTCATGATCCCAACCCTCTCACCCCGCCCTGATTTACTAAAATATGGATAAGGATCTAATATCGATATCCAACTGAGACGGACAAAGACTCTCTAACTCAGTAAGTTAGAAAGTGTATGTTTATTCCAGCGCCGGGCTTCGCGTGGGATAGTTCCCGACCCGCAGAAGCGAAGCACAATCTAATACAAAGTCTTTTTATCTACAAAAGTCTTGAATATTCAAAATACAAATACACATTTATCACATAAACACCACCCATGCCCCGCTTCGTATGGTAATTAGCTAAAGAAATCATTAAGCATGCGTAGTTGGTTCTTGGATTTGGGTCGGTGGTCCTGGAATTTGGGGAGGGGTCTGAAAGGATGAAGTAAAACTTGTCTTCCTCGTTCTGACCTTTCTACCTTTCTGGTTTTTGACAATACCTATTACTCTTGGGGAACTCTGAGTCCTTCTCCTCATTACTTTTGAATGGTAATTGTTTAAGTTTCTTTAGATCTTTAACCAGTGCAATTTGTTCCTTATTATGAAAGCAGCTGAATAAACCTAGCATGACAAGCTATCATTTATTTTGTGTCTTCAATCTTATTCTAGGCTTAGCTTCTTAGCTAATTATTAACCTTTTTAATTAGCTCCAGCTGTATTTGCTTGCTAGTTCTATTTTAGCTAATTTCAGCAAAACTAGCCTCTAGCTAAAATGATTAAAACTCTACGTTTCAGCCCCAGCTCCAGCCACAAAGTCAGCACTCCTCCCTTTGCCTCACGTGCCTGTGCAGCTGAGCTGGGCTATTTCAATGTTCAGCTAGCGACAGAATAACTCTTGTGCTCTTCTCCACTCCCATAAACAAATTAATGGTTCCCAGAAGCTACACACCAGCATAGGACCAAAGTAAAAGGGGTGAGGCTGTGCAGCTGGGGATGGGAGAATGTAAATAAGTATCTTGAACAGAAAGAAAGGAAGAATTCCTGTGGAAATAACTATATAAATAAAACAATACATGGACATTATTGAATAATTTTTTTTGAAGGTCAATGGCATTGTCTCTCAAAAACCACAATAGATAAAAATAGCAATGCATAATGCTTTTCTTGGTTTTGGAATGAAACTGCACCAAGGAAAAGACTCACAAAATCCAAGAACTCAAGGATCTTAATCTCTTAAAACTAGTTTTGTCCCACAGTGCTGTCTGAAGTAATTTCCTGAACTATACTAAAAAAATAGTAGTATGTTTGATAATATTAATACTTTTTAATGAAATTAAAGGGTCCCATTTGCCTCAACTGGACAAGGAATGACTCATGACTTCCTGGTTTACTCTCATGCCTTGATGGTTCATCCTTTATTTTTACTGCCACATTTCAAAAGACTTTACTATATGCTATAGGCTGTCCAGACAACATCAAAAGGAATTCATTTTGTTAGACATTTAAGTAAATACCCAGTCATATTAACCAAACCAACTGAAAATGGTTATTGTGTGGGGTACATAAATGAGGTAAGTAAAATTTGAGACCAAAAGCAACATCAGAAACCGGCAGAAAAAACCTTCTCGCTTCTTAACAAACTAAAACTCGAGCCATGATGAATAAAAAAATCCTTTAAAACACTTCAACTATGTGCAGGTATTGAAAAGTGATTGTTGCATAACTGAGTTCCTAGTTCTGTTACAAACAGTGACCTCCCCAAAGCCAGTAACCAGGCAGCCTTTTGAAACAATCGACGTGCAATGACAATCCCCCAAGAGTTCAATACAAACCAGACTCTGGAGTATCAGCCTGCCCTTAGGGGGAAGGTGACTGTTGCTATTTGCAGCTTCAGCAATGCAACACCTCACACGTTTAACTTCGACAGCTGAAGTTGCCAATGAAGTGTGCTAAAGAAAATGCAATCAGGCCACAAAAATGGAGAAAAGCAAGGTGCATTTGTTTAAGGGATGGTAGAAAAAATACACACCCAGTATGCAAGACAATTAGATGTCATTTAGAAGTTGCAAATGCTGGAGAAAGTAATATTTATTTCAGAAAAACAGAAAAAGACAATATTGGTTAATGACAAGCAATAAACTTCCTACAGCAAGCTAAAGAACGTAATGCAACAGAATTATATTGGGCTTTGTATTGTTGTGTAAAAACAGATCCTGCCATACACAGATGTCATCTGCAGCACCTGAAGACCCATCGACTGCACTGAGCCCTGGAGCAGACAGAAACATACCCATGCTCAAGGAAGCCAAAAATAAAGCTCGGAATGAGAAAAAGAGCCAATAAAACAAACAGGGTATAAAGATTCAGCACAAAGTGGCAAACTATGATTATGGAAACAATGATACATTTTCTGCAATGGTTACCTTATTTCAAATATTGTTATTGTCAAATTTAAAAAAGCAAAAAAAGTTTGCGTCCTATCTGGGCCTTCAAGTCATTGACTCGATCTACATCCAAGCTTAAGTCCAACCTGATACTTTTTTGTGTGAATGTATTTTTCCATTGCTCATTCTTGGTATTCCTTTTTCCAGTTTTGTTTTGGTTTTGGGTAGGGTTTTTCTTTTAAATATTTATTCTTTTTCATAATTCTCCTAACTGACTATATCCAACTATTCCTTTTCACTAATTCCAGTTCTGTGCCAGCAACATTATCTTTCTTACTGTTCTCCAACTAGAGCAAAAACTGAAGAGAACAAAGCCACACAGTACTACCTACAGAAGAAGAAGAAAAAACAAAGAAAATAAGTATGTTCATCAGAAGCCTCTCTGCAGCTCCCCGTAAAACAAGTGGAGACAATTCTCTCCATCAGGAACCTGTTTTCAGATGAAAAACACTCACACGCTTCCAATCTTCATTTCAGACCTTGAGGAGTTCCTGCCTCTTTTTGGTATGCTACGTAATATGTATCTGTAGGACTGATAGCACGCAGGCAATTGCAATTGCACCTCTCAGAAGAGCACTCAGCAACAAACAGTTAGGCATAGGATTCCTTGTAATATATTAGGACTGGAACTTGTCTAAAAAGAGATCACAAGTTGAATTTAAAAGCTGATTCATTAACACTTGATTAATTAAAAATATGCTAAAATATTTGTGATGAAAATGCTAATAGTTGAAACTAAAAACATTTATTTAAACAAACAGGCAGGAATTATGGCATACTTAGAACTAATTAATTTCACTAAGGCTGTTAAAGATTCAAGTCTACAATGACTTCATCAAAATAAAGGCTCTACCCAATTATCACCAATCTGGCCCAATAAAATAATCAGCATGATGTTTGAATTATTATGAGAGCATGATGACTGAGCAACATTTAGAAGAAAAACAGTTTTTGAAAAAGACCTTTTATTATGTTTATCAACAAGAACTGTAATAGTAAAACAAACACAAAATGACCACCAAGGGCAATATTATCCGTAACATGAAAAAAATGTACAGTTTCCATAATTCTTATGTCAACAAGTTGCCATCATTCTTCAAGAATCTTTGCTAATGCAAAAGCTAAACAACAAGTTCTGGGTTCTCGGTGGTTCCTCGAAGGCTTCCTGAATAATTTCTGCTTAAAATTAAAAAAATATTTGTAAAAACCAGTTTCACAGTCAAAGCTAAAATTCAAGCTGTGTTTTTGACTAGTGAATCACCTCAAAAAGTCATTCCGACAAGAAGGGTTTCACCCTCATTTTACCTGACTATCCCCTCTAGAAACCAAGTACAATAAAAAGAAAACATGACCATTTAAAGAAAGAGATGAATGACCAGAAGAATAATCATCATTAATCTCACAAAACTGGGATGGCTTTTTTGCAATAAAAAAATTGAAGAAAACCAAGATTTTAATTATTTAATTAAGCTGATATATAGCTGAACATGAATAAAAAATTAGGCCATTTTTATTGAATTGCTTTTTCAAGACTCAGTTGAAGAAATGAGGATCAAGTGGAAGGAACAACCCTCAATAGAAACTACACCTGACTCAAAAGTTTGAAGCAGAAAATAGATGGGAGGCTAGCAGTGCCTCAGCAGAAACTACCAAATATTACTTGCACCTTTTTCAACTCTCCCTCGGCACCAGGTTATACCTATTCTTGGAGAAAAGATACTGGGCATAAGTCAGAACAAAGGTCCATCTATGTGGCCATTTTTAGGAAAATTCCAGAGAGAAAAAAAAAAAAGAAGTAAAAGTACAATATTACCCTTACACTGTTTTCTGATTAGTAAATTAAATTATGAAGTTAAGTAGAATAATTCCTGACATCAAGATTCCTATGATGATACAGTTCAACAGGACTAAATAATCAGCTAGGTCACAGGGTAGAGAGGAGAGAAGGTAGGATTAATGTAAGCAGGAAATACATACGTTCATGAGAAAACTGAAATGGTATCATGACACTCTAACTTCCTGCATTTTTCTTCCTAATTCTGAAATGCAATCCACTTTGAGAAGACGAACAAGACGAAGTTGAAAAGGCTTTGGTTTTGAACACAGAATAGAATGCATATTTAGATGGCCAAATATTTGCAAATGAATAGAAAGATCATCAACAAAATTATTTGGGCATGTAATTTTGAGGGAAAAGTTGCAAGTACATCTGATTCAATGCATTGAGTGTATTACTACTTTCAGACCATAATGACTTGCTAATGGATTGATTACAAGTTTTTCATATACCACAGCTGAAGACTAACTAAATACCCCATGCACAAAGAAACATCTTGGAAATGCCAGGGAGTGGCACTACTTCTGTTATTATGTCTCTGAAAAGCTCAATAATTGCAGTTCTTCCTGGAAAGAAACAAAATAAGCAGAACCAGAATTTTATTTGGAATGAAGTACAAAATGAGATCTGGAAAACGCACCACAAACTCCAGAAGATTCAGCTATTTGAAAAGGACAATACCCTCTGAAGTTTCACTGACAAGATCAGAATATAAAACATTTCAGTTCAAAAGAAAGGAAACAAGAAAACAGAGGACCCTATTACAAGAACACCAAACCTTGCAATAAAAGCAGCAGAACCAACCAAAGAAGTTAGACAGCAAGAGGGCTGCAGTTTTTGGCTCTGCATCAGCCCACTGGACCCACCAGTGGATGATGCTGAAGCTCTGAAAAGCACCTAGCTAATGAAAAGCCTATTTTTTCAATAACAGTTTCTCAGAGGAGAAAAAGAGAAGGAGAAACAAAGCTGACAGATTTTCTGGGCTCACATATGAAAAATTTATCACATTCTATTGAGGGAATAGAAAGTAAAACTATGTTTTAATCTCTGTTTTGAATTTGAAAACCCACCATTTCTCTAAAGCCCTACCTACTAGCACCTTCCTACCATTCCCAAAACGCACACACTTCAAAACTAGTAAATAGGAGACACAAAACTATGAAAATACTTGAAAATTTATATCCTTAAATTCCATAAAGGAGAAGATACAAACATTAGCCTGGAACAAAAATCCTGTTTTACCTAGTACAAAGGCCACAATGCTTAACGGAACTACTTGTCCTCCCTCTTTTCCCATTTACTTTCCAGAGAAACTTTTTTTTCTTCCAGCGATAGGTTCTGAATGTTTAGTCTGTGGCCATGGACATTTTACATATCAAGGACCTCAAATAAAGACTAACAGAACAAACCCAGTATCTTAATTTTCTGTTTTCTTGGATTTATACAAAACCCACTCCCTCTCTGATCACAGCAGCCTGCAGTGTTGGAAGGAACAGTTACACAGGACAGTAAAGTAGATGAAATGTATCTTTGCTACTGGAAAAATGAGTATTCCTCTCTTCCTGGCTTGACACTGCTGTTCCCGTTCTGTGTACTTGCTCTGGCACTCATCTGGCCACACAATAAGATAATTCAATTTGCTAATCCAAGGGAGGAAGGGGGAAAAAAAGAGCAAAGCAAAAAGAAAAGAAATAGTGTTCTCCTGTGTTAGTGGAGTGAATTAACTTCTCATGTACTTCGAAAACTACCAGAGTCACTGCAACAAAGCAGTGCAGCTATGCTGTACCAAACCCAAAGAAGAGAGACAGGGAATACTCTAGTCAGCCTCTTTAATATCCACCCACACCCTCACTCCTCACCCACAATCTGAGCCAGCAGAACACACTTCAATTTCAGTGATGCAGCACTGAGTACTTTCCCGAACACAGGTCTCCCCACCTGAAATCTAATTATGTCAACAATCTACTAAAATATAATTGTGGCTTTTATTTGAAACCTCTAGGACAAGCTGGTTTTGACATAAAATATGATTTAAAATGATATATACTAATTTAAAATATAAGGGTTTTTTGAAGGTCAAACACAATTTTAACTAAAAAGATCATTCTAGCTACAAATGCACCTGTAGAATAAAAACAGCCTCCCAGCTTTTTGGTGGTAGAGTTAGAGAAACTAAACTACAAGACAGAACTAGGCATTTGCAATTTATTTTAGTATTTTTTAATATTTTTATGCATGTATAACTGTACAACAGACATACATAAGTCGTTTAAACAGCTCTCTTCCCACCCTTATTTGCATGCATTATGTTACAGTTGAAGTCACCTAATCACATATTATTTTTCCCCGTGACACCTGCCCCATTCAACGCCCTAGCTGGACTGTCATCCAGGGAAACATTAGCATTGAGCACTGAAGGAAGCTGCTCTCAGTAGACCAGTCCCTCGAAAATGCATGGATACACACAAGGATCAATACCAGAACGGAAGACATGCAGGCGTTTGGTGAGAGCATTACAAACCTAACAGACAATGAAAGGCCCCCACAGGCTCAGTTAGCGCAGTGGAGATGAGCACCTCAGAGGAGATACACACATCCAACCCCAGCTCCCAGCCAGCAGACTTGAAGCTCCATCCCTCACAAACAACTTCCTTTTCTCAAATTGCAGTCTCTTGGTCGCAACAGAATCAATTTTTACTACATTATGTATCATATTCTTCAAAGAGGGGGAAGTGCCATTGTGTCCTTTTACAATCTCAGAAGTGCTAGAAGCAGACAGAATTTACTTGTAGAAAACCTCCTATCTGCATGTATTCCATATCTGACTCCCCAGTTCAGAATTTTCTAAAGGAAAACCAGAATTTCACAGCTTTTCTCTGCTTTTCTCTGCTAAAGTAAAACAATCTGTTGTATCTCAGTTCCATTCTGCCTGCAAAGCTAAGAAAAGCAGTGCTAACATGGAAACTGTCCTGTTAGGAGAATCAAGGAGATTCTATGGTATCAATATACATTAAATACCTTCTCCCTGCAATTGCAAGAACTGGAAATGGTACTGAAAAATCCATTTCTGCAACTACTCATGCCTTGGGTTTCATTCTAGGCATTTAAAGAAGCTTCCAAGCTCTCATCTACAACCAAACATAGACTTTTGCAGTTCATTTTCATAACCTGGATCTTGCCTGGCTTGTATGTTATCACCAGAATTTTTAAGAAATTTTGCCTGTCAAGTCCATTACAGCAGATGAAACACAATATGGGAAGAACCCATTCTTTTTTTTGAAAGTCAGATTAGATATGGGAAATAGCCATAAGTCAAAACCACTCCCCAAACAATGCACTGTCATGCCAAAGTTTGGTAACAACTTACAAGTCAGAAGGTTTCTCTTCAAAAGAATTAAAGAAAGCATTTGTATCTGATCCATTACAAATAACTTCTAGATTCTTGAGATTTTGACAAAATTCTTTGTATCCCCAGCTGCACTACTCTCTCTATTCAGCCAGCCTTCCTGTCCTCCATCAGACAAAGGAAAAAAAAAGCCAACAAGAAC
>VZTG01007794.1:1064081-1320906 GCA_013397845.1 Melanocharis versteri | reverse complement strand
GGACAGGCGCGCGGCTCCCGGCGCCGCTGGCCGCGCAGGGAAGGAGCGCCCGGCGCTCCCCACGCCCGGTCGCCGGCGCCGTTCCTGCTGTGACACGCACTCGTCTCGCCGTAACTCGGCTCGGGCAGGACCGCTGCTGCTTCGGGAGCGGTTTTGGGTCGTGTGAGGGTTTTGGCCATCCTTGAAGCGTCGCATTCTAGTCGTGGTAAAGATGAGGGTGCAAATGGATTCTCATGAGAGTGGCTGTTTCCCATGTCATCGAGCGTTTTCATGCCTGCCACTTTGTCCAAGAAGCGTGGTATATAACCTGGCAGAGAGCACCTGAATCTGTCAGCCGTGACCCCTGGGCTTTACCAGCCCTCAAACTGTCGCTGACTGGGCAAAGTAAATGTCCCAATTCTGAAGAAAGCCAGAAAGGATAGTTCGTGCCTGTGTGAACCTATCGGTGCGAAAAGTTGTGTTCTGAACGCAGCACCCCCACATGGCCTGTTGGGATGTTTCCTGTGTTTAAGGAAACAACACTGGCAAAAAAAAATAAAAGAAAGAAAGAAGGCTAAAAGGATGGAAATATTTGCAACTAGCTACTTGATACCTGATTCTCAGCAAGTGCTTTTTATTTCCTTCTCAAAAGAGCATCAGTTCTTTACATTAGTTCTTTACATTTGTTCCAGAAGATAGAACTTTGAGGAACAATTTCTGTTTACTTTTCCTGTAGATGAAATGGGCATGGTAATGCTACTTGACACTTGCAGTTAACAGTTGTTGCAGACCAGTTAGGATGACAAGTATCAGGGTTGTTTAACTATGTGTAAGACTGTTAGAGCTGACTATATCTAATGGATGCATTGGATGCTTGTATTCTCTTCATGCAACTTATTTTCATTTTATCTTTTTCTCATTGGATCCCTTTAAACTGGATCCATTATATTTGCTAAGTAATTTCATAACATGGATTTCTGGTGAGCCTTTCCCCTTTACATTCTTGGAAACAAGAATTTTCTTTTCATACAATGCCAAGGTAGTTTTGATTTCATACATCCAGTGGTGCCTCTCAGTAGAAATAAATATGGTGGTGCACAAACAGCCCCAAAACAGGGTGATATAACCTAAGTTCCATTATATTTCCCAAAGAACCTCTTTATTTCTCAGTAATGTACATTTTTTAACTCCTTTGAGCTGTACAGCACTTTTCACATCATTACCACCAGTGTTAGGAATTCACTGTAGGACAAACAGGTCATCATTACTCTCAAAGTTGTCAAATCTAATGCTTTACCTATTTCTCTTAAATAGTTACACAGCTTGAGATTTTTCTCCCCATTGGGATCACTCCTGTCATCTGGGTTCTGCAATTTTAGGTGGCATGCTTCGGGCATTATTTGGTGTTTTTAAAATAAAGCATTCTTAACCTGCCTGTAATGCTTGACATTATCTGGATGCAGGCTGAGCTCATAGCAACAGGTTTTCACCACCCATGCTGGACACCAGAAGAATCGCTTTACAGCTTTACTCGGTTTGATGGAAGGGTGGATGAGTTCTCAAAGAGTAACTGATTATTTCAGTGCAGTGTCCTTTTTTGCAAAGGGAAATCCCTCAGAAGACAGGGAGCCTGAGTATTCAGTAAAAGTGAGTCTGGTGGCCAGAGGGCAGAAAGCTGGACCAAAAAAACCTGATTAAGACCTAACTGGTCTTAGAGCCCAATAGAGAGGCTTTGATAAAATAACAAAGGTTCTATAATGTAGCTTTTCCTGACTTTGTATAATGAAAGTCTGTAATGCTGTGTGTAGTACTGAGTTAAGAGGGTGGTATTTGTACAGTTGGGGTTATTAGGTTACTATGTAAACTTTCACATAATTGAGATGATTTCAAAAGAACCTTAAAAACTTTAGGAGATAATAATATTTCTAATAAAAAGTTATTCTCAAGGGAGTAGAGGTATTTTGTAAAGTAGAATTAGTGGTGTGCTGCTGTATTCACATTAATAACTGAAAATTGACAGGCAAAATGTGAATGTCCAATGGGCCTTCTACTACACCAGTGCCAAGAGAAGAGCATGATGGCTTCCTATGACTTTCCCCTTTTCTCCTAACAGCTGTAAATTGAGAAGACTATTTAGAGTCCACTTCTTTGTTTCTAGCATATTTCTGGTTCCTTGAATAGAGAACTATTAGCTTATTTTTTATGTTGAGTTTTCTTCCTCTTGGGTAAAGAGCAGTGGCTCACTGTTGGACCTGAGACAGTATAAGAGCAGGAGCAAAGGAGGGGCAAACCATCCTTTTTAGGTACTGAGCCTGATACAGATGTCTTGTCTGCCTCAAGTCTGTTCTGGGAAACGGTGGAAATGACATTCTATATTCCACTGCATTGCTGAGTGCAGTGTCCTACATAATTTCAGAGAATGGAGATGCAAACGCTAAAAGAAAGAGATGAAAATATAAGACTTCTACAACTAAAGTTTCATTTTGTGGCAGTTTTATGTGGTTCCAAAAATAAAACAGGAGAGATGGGAAGTCAAAGCCATCTTAGGAAAAATAAGTATGTGGCCCAGTTTCCATCACTACAAGTTAGCTGTGACACCGAAGCAGCTAAGAATTACATTCTAAATGCTTTTTCCTTAGGCTTTTTTATTTGGCAGTTGTTTCTAGGTATTCTTCTGAACATAAAATGTCCTTTTAAGGATGGAGAGTCTGTCAAAAGGAACTGGGCAATGAGGTTTTTACATGTGAGGGTTTCAAGACCTTAGGCAAGTGCTTTATGCTCTGCAGAAAGGTCTGGTTTAGGAACTCGTGACTATGACTGCTGCTGCTCCAGAGAACCCTGTGCTTTTAAAGATGATAGCTTGGTAAAAGTTGTGCTGAAAACTACCTATTTCTCATATAATGCAAAGCAACAATAGAGACCAAGAAACCAAATCAAAAGGATTCATTATTTTGAAACAGCTGAGCATTTCACACATCTTGGGATCTTTTGAGGCCTGACTAGTGAACAACCTGGTATTGCTCATTGCTGCATGTAAAATCCTAGCAGCACAGGTAGTGATAGATAGGATACCTTTAGTCTCCAAACTGCCATATAGTGTGTTGCTTCCATGGTAGCATACCTGTGTTTGGCAGCCAATAAAGAAGAATAGCTGGATGTCAGAATGGGAAGTAAAGTAAGTTGTGTTTAGCAAGATGTAAGTTGGGTTTGTGTTTAGCAAGATGTGCTAAACACAAAAAACCTTATAACCAAATTCTCGGTTTCAGTATTTTTCAGCAGTTACTTGACTGAGATGCTATCCCAGAAGACGTATATGATATAATATTTAGCTGTCAATAGAAGCAAATGTTAATCTAATTTTGGACAGGAAAGTTTTCTTTAAATGAACACATTCTTTCTGTTTTCACTAGCGTGTCTAATTGTCTGTTTTGCCAGTTACTGTTTCACAAAAATTGTACAGTGGTTTGGGTTTTTTTAAGACCTAAAGAATCAGTGTAATTCCTTCTCTAACTTTCTAAGGCTGATTGGGAACCGTGAGATATCAGAAAATGATGCTGTTTGTTGAATTTATAGCCAGTAACTTTATGTTCTTGTAGATATTATTAGAACTGGACTGTTAGCTTTGGGTGACAGACTTATGTCAACTTTTTCGTAGAGTTGCCATTTGTTTTCTTCAATTTATGCTGCTTAATGATTCTACCAGCTGGAGTTATGTTCCACGTCTTTCAGACAATTCTGTTGTTTTGGATGATTGGTTCTTTTGCTCCCAGAGGGAGGAAGGGGGCATTTCCGAGTCCATGAATGAGATAGCTTTGGTGCTTTCATTTAAAGGAGTACTCTTTTTAAAGAGTTCTGTGCAGTGCCTGAAAAAACACCTCTTATTTAGGCAATGCTAACCCTGTTCAATCAATGCCTTCTGGTTGGTTTTTTTTTTCTGTTTGGACTTCAATGGCAAATTGTTCTTACACTGATTTTTTTTTTTTTTTAATGCATTGAGTTTGATCCCTCACGTTTGGGTGCTAGGTTGTCATTTTTCATAATCATCCCAGATCCTTTAAACACTGAAAAACAAAGAGCTTAATAGTAAGTTTTATTTTTTGAAGTTTCAATCCACATGAGTCCAATTTCAGTTATATCCTCAGCTGTTCCAATAGGAAATAGCACTTCAATGATGTTTTATCATAGAGCAGGAATACGTTTGGATTTTATTTGTAGAGTCTTGTTAAGATGTAGAGAAGAAAGATGCTGATTGATTTTGATATGCAAATCATAGTGCTGCATGAGAGCAGCTTTTGCAGTATGTTTTCACTGAGGCCATGTTTCCATAAAATGTGCTATCACAGGAGTACCTTAACTGAAAAAGTTAGATTGAATGGGGGAACGAACACTTAAAAATTAATTGCTTCTGAATTAATTAAAAAATTAATCATTTTGTCTTTAAGCAAAAGTTCTTTGGCGTCCAGTAACTTTGCATCCACAGTGGTTTTTTTTCAATTTCTTTCATATTTAAAAAGAATATTTTTACATTGGCAGAAACAACAAACAATCGTTCCACTCATTGGTGCATTGTCTTTTATCTTAATGCCCAAAATTCTGTTCCTTACTTTGGGGGGGAGAAAAAAATGCTGTAACGTACATATTCCCTTTTAGGCATCCAGTTCAACTCTTACTGAAATAAGTGTTGGCTCTTTTGTATCTGGTGAGTGTAAAGCCACACCACTGGGACCTCCTAATTCCCAGTTTCCCAGTAGTGAGTGTTTTGCCTATGGCAGCAACATTAGTAATTTAGAAATAGGCAAGCTTTTAAGAAACTTAAGGAAATACTTGATGACACTTTCCAGAATGTGGTGACATTATTTCAGAGGCAGGAAAGCGTAGTCAAAAAAACTGGCATCAGTGTGCCATTGATAATGGTTTTAATGTGTTTCACTACTACTGCCCTGTATGTTTATGGGAAAAGAGGGCAGAGTGTAAGAAGATCTGTGTTTTCCTCGTGGATAAAGTAGTAGCTTGGAGTTCAGAAGCTGTAATATTACAAAGAGAGAGAAGTTCTGGGAAAACCAATATATATGGGCTTGGTTGGTTACGGTTTGGTTTGGTTTGGTTTGCTTTGTTGTTTGTCCCTTGGCTAGGGAGTGAATACTGATACTCCAGGGTTCTCTGGCAGGCATCTACAGGGAATGGGGAAGTGAAGGAACTTTGCTGCTATCAGATGACACACCACATGATAATAACTTCAATGGCATTGAACACTTCTTGGCAACAAATGGTTGCAACATAGTTTGCTAACTATCTAAGCCATTGCATCAGTGAGATACTTCTGCCATTTCTCAATTAGCTCTTCTGCCCTCATAGCATCCTGGAATGCTCAAGAAAGAATGAAGAGCCCAAGTATGCCAAAAGTGAAATATTTGACCTAAATCCTTATTTTTTGAGTCATTGTGAATTGTATATGGGTTTGTTTTACTAAACTATGACTGTTTAAAATATGCTTTTTATGTCTTCTTTTACATGAAATTCATTAAAGGGTGGAGTAACCAGAAATGGTGATGTGAGCTGTAAGATGACTGGGCTTTAAAAATAAGTGCTGAGAGAAGATTAATAGGTCAGAAATGGGTCAGGTTATTATTAAAAATTAGCATTTCTAAAAAGAGAGTGACGGTTGGCGTACTGGACTGAGAACATGTTCTTAAGCATAATGCTTTTTGGGGGGTTATTTGACACCACATGGCTGTTGGTAAGTTACAACCAAGTAGAGAAGACTGGAAAAATGGTGAAAACCATTACAGTGGGGAAAAAAAAATCAATTTCCAAGCTTCAGTCAAGATAAAGTGAAGGCAGAAATACTTACCTAGCTTTTTTTTTTTCTGATTTGAACTGCTATTTACTTTTCTATTTGGAAGAAAAGAGCTATTAACTTTTTTATAGTAACCTACACTCTGAGGCATATCTTCTGAATTCTACCTAGGAAATACTTAACTGTGATTATTATTTGGAGGTTTTTTTGGTTTCTTTTTTGTTTTGTTTTGTTTTGGTTTTTTGCCAGTGACAAATATTCTTAGTTATTTATGCATCATACTAATTTGGAAATTACAAGCATGGAAAAATTAATTAAGGATGTTTGTTGGAAAGGTTACCATTTTTCTAATTGTAGCAGTTACTCCAATAGAAGATGCTTCCTTATAAGCTTGGCTCACCAGTGTGAAATTGCTGTTCTGTGGGCATTTATGCCTAAATGTTGCATGTGTGATAGTCTTAGGGAAGAGTAGCCCTCCAAAGAATTCAGGGCTAAGTGAAGCAAATGCCTGTAATTTCCTGTTTCAGAAAGTCGAGTGAGGTTTTGAGAGTGTGGGGTTTTGTTTTAAATTAAAATTATTAACTATTAATGAAACCTTTCTGACTCAGAGGAGTTGTGACTGATAGTCACAAATGGCTGTGACAGTACTTAGGAGAGCCATAAACAAGTGTCCTTGTGCTCTCCTAAAGTGGCTGTGAAGGGTTTGGAGGACTGTCTCACACCGTGACTGACACTCTGTGACTGATGTATGGGCCGTCTCCTTGGTTGGCCTGGCATTACAGCAAAACTTGGAGATCCTGCTTTGTTCAACACTGCACAAAGCCATACTACTCAGTTACTACTCTGACTTTTCTAGGTACTATATACATTGCTTAACGGGGAGAAAATGAAATACTTATCTCCCAACTACATAGGTATTAAAATAAGGAAGTTATAAGTGAGTTGTCTGAGGTCCAGTGGTGCAAACTAGACGTATCCTTACCTAAAACCAAGCTCATATTTTGTGATTTCCAATTCAGTTGTCATCTCTTAGCTGCAAATCCCTAAAATTTCTTTCTTGGCATATTGAAAATGTTCAGCTTTATCAGAGTGATATGGCATTTATGATTGGCGTTTATGATTTTTGTGAAGTCAGCTGAAATAAAAAAACTAAAAAAGGAATATAAGGAAAAAAGATATTGAACATTAGACAAAACCTTTGCTGTATCATCTTTCAGTAAGCCAGTTCTTGAAAATATTTATATTTTTCTGGATAGAGGTTTTCTATTTTGTTTTTTGTTTTTTTCTAGAATAGTGTGGTTATTTATTTTTCACACTTGTTCAGAAGTCATCAGTCTTTATTAAATAACTATTTTATGTTGGCTCAGTTTGCTGAGTTATTACTTCATTTACTCAGGTATTTGTTTCATTGTGTGATACATTGCTATATGATATGTGGTGGCATCACTAAAATGCAGAAATACTGTTCTTGCTTCCCAGTCCTGCATATTGTGCAAAATGTAGCATGAGCTTTAGGTTCATTGAAAAGTACAAGAAGTGCATATGCTAAGAAATATTTTAGGGTCAAGTCTATTTTTACTTGTGCTGCTGCAGAGTCTTAATGTATTGAGGGGCTAAGATGCTATTTATAGCTCTTCTCTGAAAAATTAGTATTTAGTAAATATTGTGCAAATATAGTAGTTGCTTTGGCTGTTTGCATTAGACAGTTGCTTCCAGCGTCTGAGTTTAGGTCAAGTAGTCAAGCTAGACACATGCTGAATGTTTGTAGTTCTCTCGTGTTTTTCCCAACTTGAAATATCAGCCAGTAAGTCCTTTCTTTTATGTTGTTTATTGTGACTAATGATGT
This sequence comes from Melanocharis versteri, assembly GCA_013397845.1. Taxonomy (NCBI): domain Eukaryota; kingdom Metazoa; phylum Chordata; class Aves; order Passeriformes; family Melanocharitidae; genus Melanocharis; species Melanocharis versteri. The sequence continues at coordinate 1,313,284 of VZTG01007794.1, read as the reverse complement.
GGTTGGGGTCTTTTTAGAACGTGCCAGTGAAAGCATCTCTCAGCTGAAACATGCCTTGGCAAAAGGTGATGATGGCACTGGATTTGACCAGTCCTCTCTGGACGAGGGCAGTGACAATGTGGATAGGGACAATGATGACTGTGGGAATGCAGCCAGTCAGGAACTGCAGCACAGTCACGCAGGTAAGATTACTCTGAAAGCAAATGGTTTAAATATTTTTAGAAATTACACTAATTTCAATGAAAAAAGTAATTATTTATTGGTTTTACTGGTTTTTATGTCTTCCTAGTTAACCAACTTAAAATTTTGTTGCAACACCAAGAAAGAATGGAAAGTGAAGAGTCTCCCTCAAGAAGGAAGAAGTCATTCCATGTATGTTTCTTCTGGTTTCATTTGTGTTGTTTGAATGAATGGCATGCATGTTGATTTTATAGTATACAGAGAAAAAAGAAACATTGAATCATTTTTACAATCCTAGATACAGGAGCTTCCTGAGACTATGGCCAGAGCTTGGTATGCTTATGACCATAATGGAAGAAAAAGGAATCTATAATACAGGGTTTAGACTTTTCTCCTCTTTTGTTGACCATGCAGTGTGGTCGTCCATCCTTTTTGTTTTGAAAACACTTCGAATAGACAACAAGGAAAAATTTCTGAAAAAGTACGCTCTGTTTTCATTTGACTGTACCTTAAGGATTCTCAATGTCCTTCTTATGCTTTAACTATGCTTTTTCTTGAAAAAGTTAGAGACATTCATGCAAAAACAGGTTTTGTAGTTCTCTGCCAAAATGCAGTGGTCTCTGTCAAAGTTTGTTTACGCCCTTACATGGGCTTCTCAGATGCTGCTTTATTGAAGCAGAACTGCACCAAAGCACGTGTGATGCACCGTTCAGTCACAGAGCAGCTGCTGGTTGCTAGTATCTCTAGAGAAAAATAATTCAAAGGCACTGTTGCAGTTTTATCTTTTGATGGCCTACACTGAATATTTTTGGTTTATACTAAGCAAGACAAGCAGCTCTTTGCTGTCAAAATTAACAGCAGAGTAATCTAAAGCCTGTATTCCTGCTGTGTTGCTTGCAGCCTCTGTAATGAGCGTAGCTCTACTGTCCTGATATCAAGGAGTATTATTTAAAGTTAACTTTTCTGAGTATTCTAAGATTCACGAGATTAGTATGGTTGTCCTGCCAGGTATTTTGCCTCATAATGGCACAGGAAAGAGTTAGTGTTTTGTAGCTCAAGGGATTGATGCGTCATTGGTTGACTTTGGCATGACATGAATCAGTATCAGTTTGTATTTAGGCTTGGAGGAGAGGCAAAGAATCTTTTATTCCGTCTTTGGTGAAGTTTTCTACTTACATTGGGAAGTTTTAGTAGAGTGGAAAATTTAGAAAATGGAATACTTTTATCTAAGAAACTTGGGATAGGGCTTTCAGGGAGTGGATCAAAGGATGGAGGAATAAACAGAGGAAAAAATGGGAGTTTACTGTATTGGTACAGCATTGTCCCATTTCTTCCTCTTGAAGTTTCCAGTGAGAGACATTCTGTGAAGTGGTGGCTTTATTCTGCTTTGCAGCTGTCCTCCATCTGCTTGAGGATATGAAAGTGTTCTGAAGACAGACCATGTGTAAAGCTCAAAAAAATGTTGAACTGCAAAAGTGCACACACACCAAAAAAAAGCCCAAACCCTCATAAAATATGAGCTTGTCTGGTGATTTACTGGACACTGCAGAAATGCTTCTTGTATAAGAAGAATCCAATTTCCCAAAGGTCAAGGAAAGCAAACTTAGAATATGAGTAACCTTAACCTTTTGCTTTGAGTGATGCTGAAATACCTGATGACTGCTGAATAGTAAATGACTGCAGGATCTGTAGCTAAATATAATATTTCACAAAAACTATACTCTTTAATAACCTTTACCACACTTCCTACATATAAATAATATTGTCACAACAAAATTCCCTTTTCTTGCCCATTGGTTAAAGTTGCAATAGATATCAAATGAGTACATCCCTTCTTTGATTACACCCAGATGGCTGGGCAGAAATTTTCCTTTTGCTCTACACTTCCATCACCTGAGGTCAAGGCCCAGCAAGATTGCTTCATATAACAACTGCCATTCTGCAAGCTGGGTTTTGGCTAACCTAGCTGCACCCAGCCTCTGTTCCTGACACTGTTGTTATAGCTGGAGATGTGATGGATTCCTGTTGTTTCCTGCCAGTTTATAGAGTGGCAGAGTTTCTCTAATTCTGTGGTTTAGATGCTTGAAATTTGAGGCATTCAGGAAAAGTACAAGGTGGGTCAAATTATTTGCAATGTGGGCAAAACTGTTTGTCACCGTGTAGAATGCTGGCTTCTAAAGCTGCTAAGCATTTATATTTTATAAATCCTTTTCAGTATCAAATATTTGAATGTGAACAGCATTTCCAGGACTCAGGCATAATTGTTTGGTAATTAATACTGATGAGATGTGTCTTCCAGTTCTGATTTTAATATTTGGCTGAATTTAAGTGCATGCCTCCCCTGACCTCTGTTCTTGCACTCTGTTACACATTATATTGTGAGAACATTAATTTAAAAATCCCAAATTAATTTATAATCTATTTATAACAATTATGTTGTTAAAAAGGTAAAAAAAAAGTCACAGAGGTCCTCTGTTCTTTTTGTATTGCGAACATAGACTACCTGTCATTTTCTTTTTAGTGAAAAATTCCTCAGCACTATTGTTTACATGACAGTGATGTTTCTCAGGTTAAACATTAGAACTGTTTTTCAGTGAAAAATAATTTGAATAGAAATGGTGTTTTTCCACATTTTCTAACACTGCTGTGGTGTAATCTTTTCAGGGAGGCAGCTAGAAGTCTCAGCTGCAAGGGGTTCATTACGCTTTCAGAGAAGAGGGACAGGTGAATAGGAGCCAGAGAAACAGATGATTTACAAATATTATCATGGCTATATTATATATACTTTACCAAGCGTGGTTCCTTTTTTTTTAAATTGATGAAGTAGTTAGGATTGAGAATTTAAATCAAAGTGAATTCTGAGTCAACAGAACATGGGGCTTATGTGTACAGAGCCAGGCAGAATATGTTGCAAATTTGGAATTCCTTATTAAAGAGATGTTTTTTCAGATGGTTCTGATTATCCTCCATTTGTCTCTGCAGTCCTGGTTCCAGATATGTCAAGAGTGTCCCCCGCTTTAGAACAGCCCATACTTACATTTGGTATAATTTGACTGTAAGATTTTTATTGCTAGAAACTTTCACCTCATCCTGATTGAAGGATTATACCTTTATAAAGATTGGACAAGGAATTTTAATGCATTGTTGGCAGAACTTGTAGATAAGATAACTAGTAGATGTAATAGCTAGCCATTAGTAGCTTGGTTTGCTTTTTTTAAATTTTGGTTTGTGGGGTTTTTGTTTGAGTTTTTTTTGAATGGTGAGTATTTCAAAAGTGATATTTAAAAACAAGGATGTAGGTTTCTGAATCTTTGATCTATTTTAGATTTATATTATATTTGAGAAGTGAATCATGGAGTATTTCTGCAAAAAAAGGTATGTTTCAGACCCAAAATCACAGGTGTTAGAATTGTGTGAGTTTCAAAAATAGGGATAGGCATAAAGATGCTTGTTTTCCTTCAGAAGTGTGAACTAGTGCTAGAAATGTACCTGTTGTTTCTCTGAGAAGACTTCATTAACAACTCTGTGCGTTTTGAATCCTTACCAGAAAACTGTAGGTTGTATTCTGTGTGCAAGCAACATCTTATTGCAATAATGGAAAACCAGAACGTAACATACGCTATTCTTTACCTCCTACAGAAACCCCCAGAAGCTGTACCTGGAGACTCACCAGCCCTTTCTGATCTTGTTCCTATAATCAATGATCAGTCACAGTACATTAACCATTTGGAAGCAGAAGTGAAGTTTTACAAGGTATCAGACAACATATTTAACCTACTGAAACCCTGGTCCCCCAAAATGTCAAGAATTGCATTAAAAGCAGCTTGCACTTAGACTTGAGATTGATTGCTGTAATGACCAAAACTGAGCCAAATGCAATTCAGAAGATTCCTGACCCTGTGTTTTGGTATCTGGTGTTTAAGGGTCTTTAAAGACATTTTTACATCCTATCACAAGCATATTTTTTAAAAGTAAGTTTTATGGGAATTTAAGCTGCAAAAATACAAAATCTGTGTTTTGAGTATTCTTAGTCTCTCTAAAAGGGTTAAAATATTTGAGAATAGTCTAGGCTCTTGGTCTCAGGATGTATTTCAGTATTGATAGCCGTCTTAAGGAGCCTTTTAAATGCAATTCCTTTATCCTATAGGAGGAGTTGTGTGGGATGAAAGATCGAGAACAGGCAGTTTTACTTGAAAATGAGGAACTCCATCACAAACTGAAATTCTTAACTGCAGAATACACGTTGAAAGAACAAACTCTTCTAGATGCCTCGGTAAGCTTTGGGTTTTTTGTTGCTTTAATCAATGCTCAAGGATCTGGCCAGATTATTTTTATGGAAGGGTACATAAATGGTTGCCTGCAAACAGAATTTTAGTAAAAATTTAATGAGAATTTGTAAACGTAGATTTCCTTGGGTAACATCATTATCATAGGTTGCTAACCTAATTAACTTGTTTATTGATTCTTATATTCTACTGAAGATTATAAAATTCAGTACTTAACACTTGTTTAAAAAACCAGCCTGCATAATCATAACTGAAGCATTAACACTTTTATTTTAGGCAAATACTCAGAACTCCTGGCCTGTAGGTGGTAAAGACTGTAGCACACACCAGCCTGTCACCTCATCACCAGCACATAACAAAGATCAGGCTTTCGTTGCAGCAGCTTCTGGAGACAAAGCAAAATGGCCTGTAGAACTGGTTGGTATTACCTTTCTTCACAGAGTCCTACCTTTGCAAAACTCTTCAGTGCTTTGTTGTTTTGGTTCTGATGATCAACTTTGTAACAGACACACGAGAAGTTTTAGTTGACTGAACCTTAATCTGGGCTCAAATTTTATCCTCTTAAACTTCATCTTCTCATTATACCCTAATTAATATTATTGTGCAGTTAGACACAGATGGCAGGTTGAATCTGCAGATGTTGACTTCACAGAGATAATTCTTGTTTAAAGATGATGGCTTCACTGCACTTTGGAGATTCTTAGGAGTTACACAATACCCAAGCGGGTGGGAACTAGCTGGTGTAATTTATGTAGCCCTCCACACAAGCTTTTTTCATAATGAGTTGTCCTGCTCCTGGGGCAGCACGGGCTCAGTAAGGTACAAAAGTAGCATTGTGCAATCTGCTTTCCCTTAGCTGAATTACACTCCTTGTGCTTTGAGAGATACAGACATGATGTTGTCTCTTCCTGCGTTTTTAGTCTCAGAAGATACTAATTTTCCTTTTGCTCTGAAGTAGTGGGGTAGTGTTGCTATCTTTTGGGAAAAAACTAGGCTAATTGAAAAGTTTTGATCTATGTTAGCCATGTGCATTTGTGTACTGTGGAATTATAGGGTACTTTAATTCTTTAATTATATGGGATTTGGGGTTTTTTTTCATAGAAAAATATAGTTTTGGTTTTTCTTGTGCTATTATTTTAGACCTGAAGACCTCAATGGTCACTGATGCCTGCAGTTGTTTGAAAGCTATTTTTTACAGTAATTGCTCTTTTCTTCATCTGCCATATTTAAAGCCAGAGAATCATGTTGATTGTAACTTCTAAGCATCATAGTGAGCTAAATTTGTAGTGCTTTATCTGGTTTGTTATCACAATTGTATTTAACATGGGTGTGGTTGATTCATATACCTAGTTCTTCACCAGGTAATCAGAGTAACTCACTATATTATAAATAAATAGCCTGTGTACTTGCAGTTCTTCATAATTACATATTAATAGCTGCTGACTTGTGGGAGAGCAAGAGCAACTCGAGACATGATCATCAATTTCTGTGAATCATTGTAGAGAACTGAGGACTGCAGTTGGAACTGAAACAATTTACCATATGAGGATCTGGCAAAAAACCTTATTTAGAAACAAAAAATGGGAGTGTTGTTCACTTTTTTCCTCTTTCAGAAATGTGAAATATTTAGGTTTCTCTGCCACTAGTATTTCAACAGGTTTATGTCCTCAGGGGAAAAGAATGTGAGTAAAGTCTAGGTTTATTTGTAAAGACTATTATGAAGAAAGCAAGACATATATTTTCTCCCATCTTTTCTAAAGGAGAATCTAAAACTTCTTTATCAAGAAAAAGTCAATATCCTTGATGCTCAAATACAGTCTCTAAGGTAAAGTGAATTTCTTTTTTTCTTAAAAAGATCCTTAATAAATTGTCACTACATAGCAACATGAACCAGTCCTAATCTGAATTTAACTAAGAGAGTGCCTGAATGTCGGAATGTTGTGTCTTCTAATAGTGTTCCTGAAAACAGGTTTTCTAATAAGTTCTCTCAAATATAAATGTAGCAAAATTGAATTTACTGCTGCTCTATAGAAACAGTAGCAATATAAACATTGTATCTTTTTACCCTCCTTCCTCTACTGATCAAAGGAAAAAGAGAAGTTACAATTTTAACTTGNATTGTATCTTTTTACCCTCCTTCCCCTAAAAAAGGTCACGTTAGATAGACTGATCAAAGGAAAGAGAGAAGTTACAATTTTAACTTTTGTGACCACTTCCATAATTAGCTACCTTCTGCTAATATTTTATATTGCACATTTTAGAGATCTTAAGCATCAAACTAGTTCACATAATGATTTTTGAGCAGGAAAACATAATTTTGAAGCATACAGGCATGTTTCTAGCTGTGTGACCTGCATATTTTTAAACATATCTTTAAGCATATCTTCAAATATTTTCAAAAATATTTGAAAGTAGAGTCCTCATGTACTCCTCAAAATATTCAAGGTTTGAATAGGTAGCAAACTATGGAAAAACAGAGGAAGAGGCAACCACTTTAGGATTTGGTTTTCAGGACTGAACTTCCCCCTGTACACATACATTAATAATACTGCTGCTGAATCTCTTTAATTATGTTTTTCGCTAAATAAATCATGATTTCATGTATTTGAAAATGCTGGACTTTTCCGTGTGTGAAAAGAGTTACTGGTAGGGAGACAAGTTTAAATAATGCTCTCTGCAGTGGTGAAACCTGAAATGTGCAAAGCCAGTTGTGTTAGTGAATGTGAAGGAGGATCCTCAGCTGTATAATCCAATTTTTTTTTCCCCCATTGGCCTCAAGTGTTATATTTACTCAAAAATAATGATTGGAGGCTAAGGTTGTCTCAAAAGTTCAAGTATGTTATTCAGCGTCTTGATTTCTCCTAAGAGGCATGATCTTGCAAACAGGAAGTTCTGCTAAGCTAAATTTTATTGAAGTGAGAAATTATATCGCTTTCGGTGGCACTACCTTTCCTTTTAACTTCAAGGATGAATGTACACAGGACTTGCTGATTTCTGTCCAGGGTTTTCTAACAACAGGTTTGTTGCACCATGACTGTCTAAGGATATAAGCAGAGCAAATTTTGTTCAGGTTATAGTGGATTATATGTAATAGACCAAGTACTAAAATTGGAAAAAGCGCACAGAAGATTTTCCAGATGGAAATAAGAATGCATGCAGGATATATATCATGTGCACAGTAAATGCGATGCAACCAGAATGTGTGAGACTTCCTATGTGTGTGCTGCCCAGATGGCCTGCATAACAAACCCAAAGCTTTGGATTCATTGCACAATTTGTCAAATTGATCTATATGTGCACAGTGTGCGTTTGTCTGGGACTTCCTGATGTTAGCATTCCTATTGCTTGTGATCTCCCCAGCCTGACACATGCTTGGAAATTCTGGAGAAAATTCTTCAGAGCACCTGGTAAAAATTTTGGAGGCGAGTGAAAAACTTAGCCTGTTTTTCTGCACGTTTGACCCCAGGTTGTGTATATTGCTGGATATGAGTGAATGTGCTGATTACATCTGGATTCTTGTCTAGGGAGCAGAGAATAAATATGAACTTAGTGATATATTTAATAAAAACAACAGAAAATTGTTAGAGTATTTAAATATTTATACAGCCAATAGTGTTTTTTGCTAATGAACATTATAACCTGTTCAGACAAAATGTAAGCCTACAAGTTTTTAATCTAATGATTTTCTGTTATTCTAAATATTTTCTGACACTACAGGGGAAAAAAACAAATTAACACAGTATAGTTGTGTCTATTAATAATTTTGATTGGGCAGTTCAACTGTTATTTCTCTGTTAAAGTCTTCCTTAGCCTATTGAAATGTGTAAAATAATGTTCATTACAGGGATTCTTACAGTTCTTTTTAGGTTACATTTGTAGTTATATATTGTATATGAATATGACTTGTAGAAATATATGCTTTCATAAATAATATTTTTTATTTCTTCTTTCTAGAAAAGACCTTTCAGAATCTCAGAAGACATGCAAAGATTTGGAAGGAAGGCTGAAACACCAGAAGTCACTGTTTTCAGCCAGAAATTCTAGCCAGGTTGGTGGCCTGTGCCTGAACTGTGCCCAGCACGAGGCCGTTCTTGCACAGACTCACTGTAATGTTCACGTGCAGACCATCGAGAGGCTGACGAGGTAGGTTGGGGGGGGTGTGTACTTTGTGATTGGAAGTGTGGCTGCTTGCATTAAACCATTTAAATCTCAGCGTGCTGGGTTACGTTCATAGAGAGATGTGCACTTATGGAACAATACACTCCCAAGCTGGAGTCCTAATGCTGAAATCAGTGAATGTAGGTTGCAAACACTTCGAAATCCACAATAACTTTGCTACTTGTTTCAAATGGGAAAGAATTTTAGTTGCTATCATGTAATTATGATACCTTGGGCTGACCAGATAATGAGACTATTTACAGTCTGTTTCCTGTACTTTTTGTACAAACAAGTCTTTCACTCTGTCAACACAAATATTGTAGAAGTCCATGTGTTTCAGTCGATTATTTCTTGCAAAATTTCATTGTATTTCTGTATTTGGAAGTTTTTCTGGCTCTACTTCATTCTCCTTATGTATGGGAAACTTTACATATACATCAACAATAGGTCCGGTGCTTGGGGTATGATGCATTCCTACCCCAAACACCTGTAGTAGTTCCTCCCTGACTACAATAAGACAGGGAAAAGAAGTTCCATCGGATAAAAATAAATGAAATTATTTGCTGCAAACTTTTTTTTTTAATTCTAGCTTTTGTTTAAATAATTTTTAAAATCAAAGCTATACAGACTGAATATATGTAATTCAGTCTGCCCCAACATGATTAAATTTTTTTTCTTAAAGAATTCTGCCAGTCAATCATCTTCAAAAAAACCTTTCCCTTTCTACTTGCTAGAAATAATGATAGGATGCTGGAAATTTCTCGAAGTTTGTTAAACAGCCATCTATTTATTGTCAGATATCTGAAGCTTCTTAGAATTTCCGAAGTATTAGAATGAGCCTGCCAGAGGTGGAATAGTGGTTCAATTAGAAGCAGGGAGACTGAAGGGACATAATATATATATGTAGTCAGTCAACTGGGCATTATCCCTCTGCACTAGATGGTTATTGCCAGGATTTATGTATTTTTTTCTATTATAATTCCAGTAATTTTCTGGGAAAGCTCTACTGCTGAGAAGTCATGTTTCAAAATCTGCTTTTGTAACAAAAGTAATTATTTGTCACAGATGTTGGAAAATGTGAACAAACTGTAAATTAGTACATTCTTGCCCTCTTATATTACAGTGCAGCTTGAAATAAAAGTTTTGAACTGACCTCTTTATCTATCTTAAACCGTTATTTAATTTGGATGTATAAAACAATCTAAAAGCTACCTCTGCTTCTGATGCAGTTTATTAAAAACAAGGGTATTTTAGTAGGAATTTTCAAAGGAACTTTATCCAATTCAAAAATGAAATTAAATTTAAAAATAATACTGCTAGGTCTCTGGCAAATACCAGAAAATGTTACCATTTCACACAACATTAAGAACATAACGTTTTTCAGTCACAATCTCGAGCTGCACCTAAACCACAGACAATTAAACTTAATTTAAAAGCTTTTAACATATCAAAATAATGAAAAGATGAAGTTAAGAATTACAGTTTTACCAACTCTGCTTCACCATTTAGCACAGATCTTAGTGTCTTAGTTGACAAAAGTTCAGAAGAGTTGTAGAATCCAGGTGTCTTATTGTTTAGCTTAGTTCATTTGGAGCAAATGGATTTAGATTGTCATTTAATATACTTAGCAATTACTTGTTGAACCTAAGCTTTCCTTTTTATTATTTTTTCCCTCTTTTACATTTAATGACTGTGTAATTCCATATTGCTTTTTTTTTTCATTTGCATAGATTCCTATTTTGTTATGTCAACAGAATCTGCTCGTCATCAGTACATTAATGGCTTGAGATCTGCTCTCTTTACTGGCAATTTCTCTAGTGGTCCATCCTTCTGAAATGAAGGACTGGTTGTCAAGCAAATGATACTTTCAGTGTCTGCCAAGCTTGCAGTATGCTGTCTTTCACTCACGAGTTTTAGTCTTGCTTTGCTTACCACCCTTATGTCTTTTATCTGTTTTATATTTTATATTTGGTATACCTGTTGTTTGGGTTTTTTCTCTTACAAAAAGATATAGAAGAAGTATCTGGGTTGTTTTTTTAATATGCAGAGAAAGAGACGACTTGATGGATGCACTTGTTTCAGTGAGACAAAGCATGAAAGAGATGCAGCAAAGAGAATCTAATGCTTGTAAGCAAGTTGAACATGCTGTGCAAATGGCAGAAGAGGCCAATTTTGAAAAAACAAAGGTAAATTCATCACGAAATTAGAGCTTTTTAGTGTTCAGATCTAATGCAAATGTTAATTAGTTTTCATGCTAATGAGAGAATACATGCATAAGACCTTTGTCATATGCTGTAGATTTAAAACAACTGCACCATGTGACTGTTTCTGAGCAGTAATATGAATTCTGTTTTCAAGTTCTTAAATTCTCATCAGTACTGTGAGGAGTGTTGCATTTTTTAATTGTGATGTAGTTTCACAGCTAGGTGATATAAATTGAGTTGTAGAATTTTCAAAGGTATTCATGATATGTAAGAGGATAATTTTGACATCACATTTCTGACCTACTCTGGAAAGAATAGTTAAAATGCTTACAAACAATCCTTTTTTGCCTCAGATGAGAGCAGTGCAAGAGCTGATTAACTATCAGAGCTCTTTGAAGATGAGAAGTCTTGTCTAATGCTACCTGCGGGAAGCTTTTGGTGTTATGTAAATAATAATGATAAAACCAGTTTTGATCTAATGCTTGTGTTAGCCCTCGTTCTGAACACAATCAACCTATATTGACCTAAATTATTTCCTTGATAGTTAGTGACATCTACTGTACTATTAGTGAATTACTATGGAATTGAGAGAGGGTTGTTTTGGTTTGGTTTTTGTAATTAAACACAAACAAGATTGATATTATTGTTCTGTTGATCAAATTGGTATTATTTATCCAGTGCTGTAAGAGAAGAGCGTGTGCTTGTAGAGTTATGTGAAGTGCTACCTGTTTGTCTACAAGGCTGAATAGCAGTCTGGGGTTTTTTCGTGCTCCAGAACTGTTTTAATATGAAGGAACAGGAAGAAATTTTTTACTTATACTGCATTAATTTTGCCCTTTTACAAGTACTGGTATAGCTCTTGGTAAGTACAAATCATCCTTTTTTCCCCAGTCCTATTCTACTCGTAAGTGCTGTTTTTCTTGACAGCTAGTATAGAATCCCACAGAACAGTCCACATAAGAAAAGTGAGAAGTTAACACAGTAAGCTTCCAAATACTATAATGGCAATTTCATCAGCCTGTTGACCCAAAGTCTAACCTCAGGTGCTTATCATTTAAAACCACCATTTCTTCTTGTCTTTTGGTTGTCTCTGTAGTTTTTGGCCTCTTGCTTATTGCATAGAGCAGGCAAGCGATCTGTTATGGTGAAGTTTACGTAGTTGAAGCAAAATCAGGAATATATTTTCAACACATATGTCATAAAAGAATAATTGTTTGAACTGCTCATTGTGTAGTCAGAACAACGGAGTTAACAAAAGACACATTTCTTCTTGAAATGCAACTAATGCAACTACTTTTTTCTAGAGTTGCATTGGTTTAGATGTCTGCCAAGCTACAGCAGTTTTATGCAGACAATTGCTTGCTGAGGTTGATGATCCCTCCCTACTGAAAAAGACTCAATGCCATGACAGAGGGATTCTCTCCCCATGGTAGATTTCTGATAGGAAAGGGACCCTGCAGAAAGTCCCACAGAATTACCACAAAACTAATGGAGACTGTTAGATCATTCTCTAAAAAAAACATTGTTTTTTTAAAAAACTTGTTCCCCTCATGAACAGTCCAATGCCAAGAAAATTGAACGCAGGGGATTGGCTTTGAGTAAAAGAAAAACAAGCAGTCTAAAAAAATTAATTTGGAAATAAAGGGTTGTAAGTTAGAATTCCTAAAGGGAGGTTACTCTAGCTTCTTTGAAACAGAATATGCTGGATATCAGTGAAATGTTGAAATGAAATCTAGTTTACTCGTGGGCTAGCAAAGCTCCCGTCAGGGTGCTCTGAATACTTGGATTTACTTGTAATGGAGTAGTATATTTCTGATTTAAACTGACATAACACTCAAATTCTACCCTTTGTCAAAGATACAGCAGCATAAATGGATAAATATCTTCTTTTTTCCCCAACTTCTTTAGAAGATAGTGTTTTGAGAGTGTTCTTGAATTTAAGTTTCTTCTCTTTTGATAGAAACCCGTCTATAACCCTGTGTTTTAGCACCTGAAATTAAGCAGTACCTTTATGAGGTTTTGAGTAGAATTAATTTTTGACAAACCTGAAACTTAGACAGTTTGTCAAACTTTTTTTTGTATCTTTACTGACTGCTTTCAGGTTTCTCTTAGCATTCTGCACTCAGTAATTCACTTCAGGAGGAGACTAAGTGGAAGTGCATACATTTTATTAATTTTTATTTCTGTTCTTTAGTTAGACAGTAACCACTGTATTTGAAAGGAGTCGAATACTAGGCGCTGATTCTGGTGATGTGCATTCAGGAATTTAAAATTTTAAAGGCAAGGCAAATAATCATATTTTTAGAAGAACAGCTACTTATTTGGAAAATACACTTGGAAAAATGCTTCCATCTTTGCCATGATTCTTAAAAGCAATTAAATTCCTCAATTACAGTAGGGCATGTATATACATACAAACACATACATCTGTTTTCATTTTGTTAGTCCTATTCTTGATGTTAACACAGTAAGATATGTATAAACATCATAATAACTGCATAAAAAATAAAAATGTGACATTTCTAAGAGCAAGTTGGTTTATTTGAAGGTATGAGATAAATACTATGTTTGTTCAAAAATTTTGGGTTTCCTTCACTTAAGCAAATTGGGGTTTTTTAGGCTCTAGTCCACTGTGAGCAACTGAAAAGTGAGATGGAACGACAGAAGAATTATCTTGAAAAGGAGCTGGCTGCCCAGGTAAATAAGAGGGCTGATGAAAAAGCAGCACTGCGGCAAGAAATGAAGAAGGAAAGGGAGGACTTGGCAGCAATGGTATGAGTTGGTTCTTTTTCTGTTTGTGTATTACAATGAATGTACCATCCTCTTTAAATTTTGTGTCCTTGTCTTTTATTTTTAGTTTTGGATGTGAGAGCTCAGTAAGTCACTCCTACCATTTCTTTAAAGCAGTGGTAGATAAGTGATCCTTTGAGTTTGAATAACTGGGCTTTGTGTTATGTCACTAGATACATACTAGGGTGTTGATGTTATGCACTTTATTTTAGTTTGCATAATATTTTTAATGCACTGTGTCAAAGTAAGAAAGGGTTAAGTAATATGTGATGCAAGGTTTGTACCTAGATCTTTTATAAAAATTATTATTTAGTTTGCCAAGGTAAGCATTCAGAAGTTAGCACATGTAAAATTTAGGACTCTTTGCTACTTTGATCTTACATATGCATTAATGTTACAATATCATAATTTCAAAGTGATCTTATCATATGTTTAGTTTTCCCACCTGCAGAAATGTGTTGGAATCTCTTTTCTCACTTTTACTAATGTTTATAAACTCTCTGAGACAGAATCTGTCTCATCGTCTATGCTGCAACCATTGTGATAGTCTTGATAACCTTGTTTTAGACTTCTAGATGCTGCTGTAATTTGAGTATAAAACATAAGGGTTTTCTGCCCAATGGAGTCTACAGAGGAAAGCTCATGCTAACAGCAGTAAGCTTGTGATAGAGGAGGCATTTCTAAGGTGATTGAAATGGGAAGAAATGTAGAGAGATAAATACTTCATGAATTTTCACGCTTGTTTGATCTGCAACCTCTTCAACCATTTTCTGGAGGAGGTTTGGAAACAATAGAGTGAATTTCTCTCCTGATTGTAGACTTTTTCTTATGTTTTGGGACTCTTTTATAAAAGTTGCATGGCTTATTTCTAAAAATCTGGAGAGCATAGACTAAACAAAATAAACCATTTAAGTGTGTATAAAGAAACCTCTTTGACTTCAATTCCAGATATAAAAACAGGTATTAAGCACAGTGACAGGGACTAAGTGATATTTAAGTACGTGAACTGATCATCAGTGATCTGTTACCAGGGAAACTGAAATTTTAAAAAATCCCCTTCCACTGGAAACATTACTGAGCAACTCCTTGCTATCTATTAGAAGTTATCCCTTTTGTGAAGTTAGTTGTTTTGTTACAGAATTTCTTTAAAGCAGTGTATTCACTCCAAAATATAGCCTATTAGACAAACATTTAATCCTTTTTTTGGTAGAATATTTCACTTCATGCCATCACATTACTTGGTATTTCATCACCCACTGAGATGTGTTTTTAATGGAACCAATTCCCACTTTAAGTAGTTATAGTCCATTTTTTAAATCCTGCGCATACATTAGACAACATATAGTGGCACTATGATGATGTCATGCCTGGTAATTAAAGATATAGGATGACTTTGTAGAAAATTATGATCTATATTAATGATTTACACCTACATATGATTAACTACTTTTTTATGTTTTAGGATTATGAGGTGCTAAAAATGGTATACTGTGCATCAACTCAAGATTCATATGAATATTTTATTGCTTACTTTATGAAATGGTTTGTTTGGAGGGGAGAACTGGCATGATATCTAAATCAGGTGGATGTATAAGGAGTGAAAAATAGTTACGAATATATCATCCTCTAGGTTTTGGCTTTGAATTTCTGAAAGTTAACCTAGAACTGTCAGACACCATTATTTCCACTTACATTAGTAAGCTTCAGGGCTAAATAGCTGAAGGTTCACTGTCTCTGTTTTATTGTTACATTTTTTAATCATTCAGCAAAATTTCATCTGAATTACATTAGAATTTTTAATATAGTATTTCTATATGAGTTTTGCACAACAGTATGCTTTGATCTACAATGTTGAAATGTTTTCTGAAATTAAAAATTAATTTAAGATCTGTGGTTGCAACAACAGTTTTCTTTAGCTGGGGGAACATGATTTGGTTTGAATCAATCTACGTAAGGATGGATAAGAAGGTGTTAAATAGTACTCTTACATTGCAAAATGAATGTAGCCAGCTGCTTCTGACACCTTGCCCATATTAACAAGTCCTGGAGACTAGTGCAGTTGATGAAAAGTTTAAAATAAATTACTGTATGATAAATTAATTAAAAATAGCGAACCCAATAATAAAGTAATGTAGCCATATTCCATTATATTACCAATAATATGGGATATATTTTTATTGTACATGCTTGATTTTTTATTACATTTTTAATGTTATGTATTTTGTCTACATACAGCTGCTTTTGAGGAGAAAGTTCCACAAGAGTTTGATCTGTGGTTGGTCAAATTGCATCATTACAGTGCTCTTGGACTTTTTGCAGGTGACAGCTTTGTCTAAGGATGTGGCTGTTTTGGAGGCTCAAGTAGAGAGAATTACAAGGGAAAAGAATTCTCTAGTTAACCAGTTAGAAGAATCACAGTGCCAGCTTGCATCTCATGAAATGGAGATGAGTAAGGTAAGCACATTTATGAAGGAGTATTGAGCTTGGTTTTCCTTACCATTGTGACCTGAAAGAAGAGAATTTTTACCTTGTCCATTTTCCTCTGTTTTGGTAAGGAACGTGTGGAAACTGTAGACAGAGGCTCTACAACTATCCCAGTTGCAGGAGTAAAAAAATAACTTTTTCCAAGTCACCTTGTCATGCAGAAGCTAACTTTTCTACTTTGCAGCCTGTGAGGATCACTATTTGAAACTCTATTCCAGTGTTTCAGTAAGAATTGAGTTTGGTCTGAGTGAGACAACATAGAATTCAACAGTGTCCTTAATTCCTACCTGTAGGACTTGCAGTGCTAAAATAAAGGGAGCTATATCAAATCACTGTTTTTCAAGTACTTTCCTTTAGATTTGTATGCAGTATACTGCTTAATTCAGTATTATTGATAGTACGCCTCTAACAAAGAGATCTTCTGGTTAAGAATTATAGCTTAACTTGCATCTAATGTAGGTGTATCACTCTTGGGTGCTTTCTTTTGCACTTTTCTTAGTTAATTAGAGCCCTAATGTGGGTCATAACGTGAGAAAGAAAAAAAAAATATTTGTTACAGCCTCTTGAAATGTCTGTATTCCCTACCAATAATTCTGGGGCCCATCCTACCTCCCCAGCTGTCAACTGCAAGGATTTGAGGAGCAATTTATTCTTTGGGCCTCCAGAGGTTTCTGGAGACATTTTCAACAGTTCCTGTCTTCCCCTACTGCCTTGGCTGATGGAAAGAGGTGAAAGTATTGCAGAAAATTCACAGCAAAAAGTCATCCCAACTTGCTAGAAACTTTATTTTAATTTTAACTGAAAGACAAATGAGTATATTAAGAATGTCAGAATGGTTTGATTTACTAACTCTGAAACACACTTTTGGTCTTTCAGGCTGGGTTCACAAATGACTAGCACCACTTACAGGGGCAAGGAGGTGGTGAAAGAGGCAGTAGGTACAAATATGCATTGGTCTGAAAAGAACAATTTTGTACCCTACCAATTTGAAGTTATCTCTCAGGAGATGATACTGTGGTTCCAGTCCCTGCTTCAGTTCCTGTTAATACAAAGTTGAATAGATGGTCACCTTGCAATAGTCTATGCTGTGTTTTAATTGCACTGTCCTTAGAGATTGGAAAACTTCATTTGTGGCACTGTACTAAACTGAGAAGTCTCGAAAATCCTGGAGGAACCTCCCAACCACTGAGCTGACAGGACTGTGTGCATCAGCCTGACGTTTTCATTGGCTATGTAACATCTTTGCTTGTGAATCTGACTTGTTTCCAAACTCAGTTTGCCATTATTAAAAAGAGCAAATAGCAACACTTTTGTTTTGAGTTTTATCCAAAATATTGTTTTTCTTCATGCACCAGAAGTCAGGGGAAGAAAATATGGAGTGAGGATCTATTTCCTTCATTCCTGAGGAGACTGAAAAATCCATTATTAGGACAGCACCATCTGCTGATTCTTCTGTGTTATTCCCTTTGTACAGTGTATGGAGGAGCTGAAGGCGAGGATTGCTGTATTTTTTTAATTTCACTTGGAGGAAGTGACATATTGCATTTTATTGCATCCTTCAGATAAAGGAAGGAGGAGGTAGAAAGCCAGGGTTTGCAAGCTATGTAGTTGCATCTCAAGATTTTTTTAGTTGCATATAATATTTTAGTGTCTAAAAAAATGCTTTAGAACTTTGCCATTCTTCAGAGCATTTGCTGCTTTGCGTTATTTGCAATGGCTAAATTCACAAGCTGTCCTTTGAATTTATAAGTGGTGCTACTTCTTAAAAGTTATGACAGTTGCTTTAGTTTTCTCCTAGAGTGATTTCATTGCAGTATGCATATTCACTTTTTCCCTACCTTTTTTTTTAAGGAGGGAAAAAAAAAAGTGCAAATAAGAAGAGGTATAAGACTGAAAAACAGAAATTAATTTGGGTTGTAGAATATGTGAGAATGTTTTTGAGAAGCATGGAGGACTGTAGCAGCAAATTAAAAGGGTGTGCGTTTGAGGAGCAAGTGCTGAAAGAATATAAGAAAGGCAGGAAAGTAGAGTGAGTTGGAAAGAAAGTTGACTGTAAACACATTTGCATTCTCACTAAGGAATGTGCATGTATTTGGTTGGTTAATTAAGGTGAAATGAACAGGCATGAATTGGAGGTGATGGCACAGGATAAGGACAAAAAGGGGACAGCTTAGATTGAAAATTGGAATAATAACCCTGCACAGCAATAAAGTTATGTGGAAGGGATTAGTGATCTTCTGGTTTTATTTTGGTTTCTTTTATTATTTCTTTCACTTTCTCCTAACCCCTTCACAGAATCTCTGAAGTTGGGCTGCCAGATGGAAGGGATTGAGGGGGTAATATAACAAACACTCCAACAGCAGAGAATAATTGTCCTGTGTAGAAGTGATATCTTGAAATGTTGCCCTGATCCATTTCTTCTGGGCCATGTATCTATTTAAATTAGACATTGTTTTTTAAAGAATTTATCAACAGTTTGCAATAAGTTTGTAATGCTCTGATCAAACTTTGAAAATTATTGTGTTAACATTTAAACAATTTCTTTCTCAACTGTGTAAAATTGGCAAGTTAAAATACACCTCTATTTAGGAGTGTGATGGATGCTCTACTTCTAGGTTTTGAAAGTGTTGACATAGACTTTCTTAGGATTTTACAGCAAATGAGAGAAGAATATAAAACCAGCAACTGTCATTTAACTGTAGTGATATATATTTACAACATAAGCATTTATACTTAGCAGGATCTTGATCCAAATATATTTGAATCTAGAAGGTACTGCATATGTCAAAGCTAATGACTATATCTAGAATTTAGATCCACCTTTCTATGTAAAAACATTTACCATTTGTAGACCTAAAATATCTGTAAATTAAAAATATGTTGCATTTCAATGACCTGTAGAGGGCACCAAAAGATCTAATTGCAAACCCTGGTCTATGGATTCTTCAAGCTAGAGATCATGTTGTCTGTGTAATCTAACAGGTGTGTGGAGAAATGCGCTATCAGTTGAATCAAACCAAAATGAAGAAGGATGAGGCAGAAAAGGAGCTCAGAGAGTACAGAACAAAAACTATAAGGGAGCTTGAAATTAAGGACCAGGTAAGAGATAATACTGCTATAACTTTGCAGTTATTAGTAGCCTAAGTAGGGTTTTTTCAGAAGCTGGAATGATTCATTTTTCTAATAGTGGTCATTTATTACTGTTAAATGGTTTCTAAATTAATGGCAAAAAGCCAGCTTTTACTGCTAAATAAATACCTCTTGGTTATCTTAATCTTGTTTTCAGCCCTAGTATGTTCAGTTTTGCGCATCACTCATTCCATGCTTTCATATAGAATTACTCTATCATATTATTCATACAAGCTAATTAAATTCTATGTAGTGTATACATATGTTTATACACTTTTTCTCACAAATAAATCCACACATAGTTACCTATACATGCAGCCTAACAGAACATTAAAGACTCTAAGCATAACCTAATGATACCAAAAATGAAAATCATTTATCTTCCTATTTCTTTGAAGATTCAATGTTGAATGCTGGGATTCATAGAAAAGTTTAAAAAAACAAAACCAAAACAAAAGTAACCTTCTAGAAAAAAATAACTATAGAAAAATTCCACTTGGCATTAACTGTTGCTTATCTAAAACTGGGTTTTATAATATTACAAAAACCAGTATATGCCTTACAGGTAGTCTGTGGGAAAACATCCCATGCAGTAAGAAAGATTATTAGAGTAACCTGCAACATACTTGGCAAACAGCTTGAACAGGTGTAATCTGCATCTTCTGAAGTGCCCTTTTTCTTGAGGTTCTATCCATTTTTCTCTAGGACTTCAAACTTTCAATATTCCTTCATAAGTTGTGATTTGCACATAAGAGTCTTCTGAATACACAGATATATAAGATGCACATGAGGATGTTTTTTTTTATTATGCTTTTTGTTATTTGAGCAGCCTATCCAACAGGTTTTGAATCATTCTTTTTCTTGTAAATAACTGAACAAATCATTCCCTGTATGAGAATATATGTAGGGGGAAAATGAAGTATTTCAAAAATTAAATTTTTAATTACCAGTTCCTCAAAAGCTGCATGTAGGACAGTAAGTTTATTAACTTAATAGTACAACCATAGTCTGGAAGCAATATTAATTCAAGTTATAATGAAAATAGATGTAAAATCCAAAGGAGGAGCTTATTAGGTGAAATAACCCTTCAACATGTATAGAAAATCATACAGCGCAGAAAAACAGAGGTCTTAAATCATTCTTTTTTTCAAGGTTTGCTTTTTTTTTCACTTCTGCATCCTTTAGGCCTAAGGACACTGAAAAACAAAAAACAGGCTTGTCGTCTGTGTCTTGACAGATATCACAGATAAAAGAGTTGGCATAATCTTGGCATACAAATAAAACAGGATGTGTTTAATAAGATACTTGAAGAAGTATCTTGGATTTTAAATCCTGTTCTCCAATTTGCTTGAAGATTGCCTTTTGAGCAAATTACAAAATTTAACAAAATATTTTAACCTCATGTATCGACATACAGGTATTTTAATCAGTGTGGGGCTGAATACACTGAAATGTGGTGATTTATAATTGGATATAAAGTGAAATGATGTGAGGGAGAGTTCCTATCAGCAAAAATTATTAGATCATTAGATAAAGATTCAGTAATTGTGTTATTATATTGTTCAAATATGATTGTTGGTTCCTCAAAAAAAAAGGAAAACAAGCAATTTTGAAATTCTCAGACTCAGTATCTAGCAGCTGTTTTATAGCTGTGGCTCCAGTAACCCAAAAAGTTCTGTGTAGGTCCTAGGATTATTTAACACGTTAAAGGCAACCCAAGAAGAGTGTTAGAGTGCCTTATTCTGTTCTTGTTGTTGCAGTTGGCTGGGGATTTTTAAATCAAAATTTTAACAAATGTTAGTAAGTCATGGCAAATTATTTTGTTTAAAAAAAATGAAAACAGTTCAATCGCATCTATCTTTGTATTTGAAGAAAACCTGAAATGTTTTATCTTATGTGGCACTGAATAGCAAACAATAATTGTTCTTTGGTCTCTCAGCCATGACCTGACCTTCTGGCTAAGAGACAGAGCTGATACCTTCCTTGGCCACCATCTGTTCATAATAAATACATATTTATTTTTTTTAAAGTAGAGAGACAGTAATGTATGAGTATTTTCATGCTATTCTGTATTAAATGATGTTTTTTTCAATTTTTTAAAGTAAAGGATCATGGTTTGGATTGCCTTTTAATATATCGAGAACGAGTTTACTGTTTCTTGAGGTATAATTGTATTTTTAATTGTGCTGTGGATAAATTCTAGTTTTTAAGATATTTTTTCGTTTACATGTAGTGACTTTTAAAAAGGGATTAAAATTATTCAGGTGTGTCAGAATAGGCAGAAAGCCCCACATGTACAATTTAGGATCACCAAATACATACATCTATATGTCAAGTAAATACAGGTTGGTATTTATCATATGCTGGTATTTCTAAATCTTATTCAAAATTGAACTTAAACCATTTAGGAAACCTAAAAAGAGTATATATCTTTGGTCTTACTCTTTTTTATCGTAATGTCTTTTTTCCTATCTTTATTGTTTGGTTAGGACTAATACCCACATGTCAATATCTGCCATAACTCTCTGTTATTAACATTTTTACATGAATTTTTCTTAAAAATTAAGAAGCAACGAGCAGTGTTACCATTTAAATTGAATAACTGTTTTGTAATATCATCCATCATGATCCTGATTAACATCAGGAATACGGAGGGAAGTGGGGGAAAGACATGTACCACACAGTTTCTCTACACAAAAACCACATCTGTTCATCTGGCCTGATATGTTGTAAAGTAGCATAACCTACTGCCCTCTCTTTTCCTCTCTCAGCCAGTCCTCCCATTGTGGATGTAGCTGTGCTGAAATAACAGTGCATTACTGAATACTTTTACTGCTTAGGAACAAGCTTTATAAATTATATGAATATAATGCCTTCATGGCAGTAAACTGTGTCCACACTAGGGGTTGTACTAGCACAGCTATATCAGAGAAAAGTCACGCCCTAACCTAAATTGCTGTTATTAGAACAAAAATTGTGTGGCATATTTGACACAGCAGGGCTTCACTTTTATAATACTTTTTTTGTTAATTTGTAAGCACTGCATGGCATAATTTATGCATTTCTAACAGAAATCATACTTCTGACACACTATGAAATTGTTCCTCAGATTAACATCACTTGCTCTTTTCTTCTCTGCCTTATAAAAATAAAAATGAGTTTCATTGTTAATAATTTGCTTTCTGTTTGTCTGAAATAATTTATATTTGGCTTATAAAATCTTGCAAGCTTCAGCATGTAGAAGGGAAAACAGTTTTTAATATCAGTTTTTGCAGTCCAAGCCAATTTGGGCATCATCCTTATTAGACAGTTCTTACCAGTGGTTCCACTGGAAGTTGTGGTGTCCTTGCAATAAAGTAATAGGACATGTTAAATTCAACTCCAGAAACTAACCACAGCTTTTCGTTTTATCATGTTTTGTGGAATCAGATAAATACTTTGTGTAGAAATAAATCCAAGCTAGTAATCTTAACCTGTAAAAAAGTCTTTAAATTTGGGCAGATATAGTTTGAAGTGGGGGATTACCGAATTCTGTTGCCTACCTTGTAGGTGACAGAATTAAAAGCTCCAGAAACACTGTACTAAAACTGACAGATTTTTAAGAGTTGCCTGCATGGCAGTTCATGAGTCCAAATAAAAAGAAGTTCAGACTCACTGACATGCATAACCTATACAAATAGGAAGAGCTACACACCAAAGTATTTTTGTGCAGTATGACAGAACCTAAATGATGCTTCTGTACATTACAGACTGACAATTTTGCAGACAAATAAAAATCTGGCAAAATTGCAGTCCAAAAGCATTTTGCCAAAGGGTATTTTGGGAATGTTTATCTCATTTGTCATAAATCCGTGATTTATAGTAACCTAATTTAGATGTTATAAGAGGAGAGATTACTGACTCTGTCTTCATCAAAAATAATTTAGGCCAAGAATTTAAGTATATATCCTGGAAATGCTTCAGAGTATCCAAAGCAAGACCAGTAACACCTTGTGAAGACCCTGAATCACTGAAATGTCTTTTTATGAACAAATACCAAGTTTTCATGAGTCAGGCTTTAAAATACTATAGTTTTCAACAGCTGTGACATTCAGCATATCACCAGATGTTTGAAACTTGCAAGTTTTAATAACTGGTGAAGAGGGGTTAGGATTATGCATTATGTGTATTCTTGTAACAGTCTATATCTGATATTCTGTTTTCTCAGTTATAAAGATGCTCTGGAAATTCTGTTTTGAAAAGAAATTCTATTAAATCAGTAAATGTATACTTGTGTAATATTTAGCAGGGGGGAAAACCCCAAAACTCAGTAGATAGCTTGAAACTCTTAGCATGAAATTTTCTCACCTGGACTGACCTTGAGTATAATGGTCTTAAAAGCAGCAAAACAAAATTGCTTTTGGACAAGAAAGCATTAAGGAAATGTGATAACCTTTACTGTAACTGAACTCCTCCTAATGAATCATTTTGTGGTTTGGGCATTCAATGCATTAATTTGAAAATGAGTAAATAAGGAGTAAAATGGCAGTACTTTTAAGCCTTGCTTTGATATGAATTTTCTGGGCTGCTCAGGAGGAACATCATTCTTTTTTTTATAGCTAAACTTACTAGGTTATCTCGAGATTTTTGAGGAAGACATTGAACTGCAACCCTGCAATATATATAAAATCACGATATGGCTGCTGCTGCTCTGCTATGGCATAGCTTTCCTCTGTCAGCCATCCAGTCCTCAAGGATCAGTGGTATGAGCAGCCTTCATTAAATGCTATCTATTTCCTTAAGAAAAATCCTTGGGACTAGGATTCCAAGTAGTAGACTTTTCTGTACTCACTTGTCTGCATCTTCTGTACAGGTCTGCTTCCCCTAAACATCTAGCCTGCTAAGAGGAACAACACAGGATCAGGATTTTATTGTTCATAGGTGTAGTTTGGCCCATGGAACCTCGATCCAGGTTCTGTCATCCATAGTGATGTCACCCCACAGTATATGGACAGAGAAAATTGTTTATGTGCATTAAAAATTACTCAAAGTAGGAAAAGAATTGCATATCTCTTGATATAGTGGGTATACATACTTAATTAAATACTTGGTTTCTGTTGTTTTTATTTTTCTTCTTCTCTGACCAGAAAAAATGGTCGTTTTATGAATAGTCATTGTGTCAACAATCAGAAGAAAAAGAGTGTAAAAGTCTCTATCACTTGTCAGTTGTTATTGCATAGGTTTTCTTTAGCTATTCCTTAATGCTGTCCAGGAAGTAAGAACCAATCTCACATCAGTAGTCTTAAATAGTGTTTGAAAGGATAAAAGGAACAGGTTTTGTTCTCTCCTGTTTTTCAATAATGAAGTAGGTGTAATCTTCCCCTTCCTTCTTTCTACACGCATCCTTCTTTTTCTGAAATTTTTATCAGCAAGTGAACCATATATTTTGCAGTACCTCATTGTCCCCCATCTCCCACCTGTGCAATCCATTAACAAAAAAACCCCATCTTGTTCCACTGTGAACGAAATCACTTTCTTATCTCTGCTGGTGGCTGCTGAGCTAATCTGTAGTACAGCAATGTTCTCTGTTAAAATGTGACTGTAGTAATCTCTATGGGATTGGAAGTTTTGTTCCTGAAATAGTATTGCAGTTCAGATATTTTGGCAAATTAAAAGCAAATATTTTCATGGAAATGATGAGGTAAAATCCTTGTATAATATGTTTCAGCCATTCACTCTTGTCATTTCTCAGGGTCTTTATCCACAGGGACCATGTTGCTCTTCAAAAGTTTGCAGAAGAACAGACCTTAAAGATTATTTCTTAATTTAAAAATTGCGTGTATGTACTCATAAATCTATATTTTGCAACATAAATTTCTTCTCGCCCCAGCTAACAATTGCTGGAACAAGTTTGCTTCAGTGAGATTTAAAGTGTGTTCCTCTAAGCGCATCCACCCTCCATGCTATTCCCATAAAGTTCTTCCAGCACCCCTGCTCTTCCTAGGAAACTGCAGGGTCCTGTCTCTGTTAATTCTCCATCAGTTTGGAAGCAGAGGGTTTGTGGCTGATGGCCTTTGCTTAGGTGATGGCTCTTGTCTTGAGGCTCTGCCTTTTAGTGGAGCACACAAGGTGTGTGGTATTGCCGGGCGCCGTCACGCTTTGCAGTACACGTGGCAAAAGGGTCACAAAACTACTTGTCTTCGAGGAATTCAACAGTCCCACCAGATCAGGTTAGGATAATAGCCATCCAGGAAATCATAGCCTGCTTTGTTCACCTAGGCTATGTCTTTGCTTGTCCCTCTAGTCTTTAGAGATCAGTTGATTTGTGAGCCAGTCATACAGAAAAAAACTTTCCAGAGGAGCCTTGCGTGTTTCTTGGGGCTACTTCTCATGTTTTCTGCTCAGGTTACTTGCCTTTCCTGTCAGGAAAGGTTTTCAGATTCCTATTTTAGGCTAAATGATTTGTAGAATTTGCAGTACTCCTGTGGTTTTTTGTGAATTAGCCTCTTAGAAAGAGGTGGTCTTTGTGAACCCTTTTAAGCCTTGTGTATATATTTGTATATTCTCACAGCTTTATAATAAATCTACTTCCAGAATGGAGGTTTCCCCTTTGAAACCACATGTAGCTTTCATGAGTGCTTTGTACCCTCATTCAGGTTTGAATCGGAAGCAGCAGTAATTCAAGTCAAGTGCAAAAGGGAGAAAGCCGTTGTTGGGATGTGGTGGGGGTTAACCTTGTGACGGCCCTAACTCTCTTTACAAAGTTGGACAGTTCTTCAGGTGCAATATGCTATGTCAGATGGCCATGCCTGGGAGGTCTGAGGTTTAGAGACCACTCTGAACCTAGAGTTGCTTGATTGATATCAGGATTAGGATAGAAACAACGGCAAATGACCCCTGCTGCATATGGACTGATAGTAATCCAAGTAAAACACTTGAAATCTCGCTACAAAACCAGTCTTGTTTTCTTGAGTTTTTTTAAATTAAAGAAAAATAAATAAATAAGAAAATCCAGTTAGTTCTGACCCTGATTAATTAGTATATTATTAGGTATGGAAGGCAGCATGCATTGAGATCAGTGTTAAATAGTGCAAAAATTTCCTGTCAGTGGTACACATAGTATTTAAATGTATGTGCCAAGGCCATACTGGGGGCACCTCTTGGAACGTCTTGGTCCTGAGCACCATCACTGGTGTGACTGCTTTGAAGGCTACTTTAGTAAATAAGGCTAAGCTTATGAGTATCACGGCCTATAAAAGTGTATTAATTTGAAGCACGTATGTTTCTATAGATGTTGATTGCCTTTTGGGGATGTACATTCAAATACCAACCAGCACAGTGATTATATTTCACTTTTCATTACTCTGTATTTTTTCTTCTATTTTTGGTTCTATTTTATGCCCCTTTAATCTTTTGGTAGGGGTAGCAAATGAAGTATGAAACAAAAAAAAATGTATTGTAAATTCATGTGAATATTTTACTCTCCAGAATTATTTTACTGCAGAATTTGGGCAATGATACAGTCAGTGCAGAATTTACTTTTTAGGTTATACTGTGTATTTTTTCACCTGATGTGTGAACATACTGGGACAACAGTGAATGTCATAAATCACTTAAGAATTAATTTGGTTTTAGTTTGTTTTTCATTTTGTTAAAAGTCTTCTAAAGTTGTTTTTTGCATTTTCTTCAGAGTACAAGTTCTTTTATCACCACTTAATCGTTCTCATTTGTTAAAAAAAATTATTTGTCTTTTGTGTCAGTTTGCTGTTATGTAAAATTCTATGAAAAACATCTGCTAGTTTGAAATTTAAAGTCGTAGTTTTTTGCATACAATAGAATCAGTATTAGTATGAAAATAATTAAATAATTATTTAAATCTTTAATTTGACTTGTTTTGAATGAAATTATTATTTCATTTAATCAGATTTTACAGAGCTAGAGATGTCTAGTTAATTAAAAAGCACATTTTTGCAACATGTATAAGTATTGTTAGGTGAAGATAATGTCAGGTTAGATTGATTCAGTGTTTGAGAAATCATCTGTTTTCCAGTAAGTTGTATTTATGTCACTGAATGAGCATCTCCAGTGTCCTCCCCTAAAAATGCATTGTGAAAATCTGAAGATAATTTTTAAATGCATCACAAACTAATGAATGAGAACTGAAAGCACTTCAGTGCTTCAAGAAAATATACAAAAGGGTCCTATATGCTCCGAAGTGGAAAACTTAAAACATAAAAGGTGGTCGGTGGTAATACTGAAAAAAGAATAACTGATGTAGAATAAAATTTTACTGCAGTGGTACTTCACCAATGCTTCATTTTCATATAAGTAAATCTTCTTTTGTGTAACTGAGCTGAATACGGATGCAGGATGGTGTTAGTGTGCTTCAGCTTACTAATAATGGTGTTTCTCCTACTGAGGTTTAGCCTGCCATCTTTCCATGCACAGTGCCTGTTGATATTCCTGGGAGTTTGGGCAACTGCAGAGCAAGACATATTAAATAGTACTTTTGAAATTATGTGCAGAAGTAATAAGAACATTAAAGTTGCAGAGTTAAGCACCAGAAGTTGCCTGTTCTAACCTTAATGTAGTCTTGTTGTACGTATACATTATGATAATTCTGTTCCTTGTTATACTGAAAATCTGTTTCAGATTTTCTTAAATGCAAGATTGTCATCTGTCTTTTTGCAGTTCTGTGCTCCATCTCTTGTCTCTCACATACATTGAAAAGTTAAGTACCTTGAAGAAATAACTTTCTGATCATGTGGTAAAAAGCTGTATCACAGGTGAAAGGCACTGAGGGATCAAATTAACACTGCATGAAAAACAGAGCTGTCAGCAAAATGCTTTAGTTGGTAGTTTGTTTCTGTTTCTGTCCCTACAATTACACTGGGGCCTGGATAGCAGCTACAGAACTGCTTGCAGCTTCCTGATAGAAGAAATGGTAACTGAAGTAACACGAAAATTATTCTGAGTAAAAACTGAGAGAAATGCTGCTGCATAAGGTTCCCTCCAGGAACAGTGAAGAAGATTCACTGATTTTGTAATTTCTCTGTAGATTAAATCCCAGTTACATTGTGATGACCTAATGATGGACTAGACTTGATATATTTCAGAATTCAGGACAGAGTGTATTTGTGAGACTATTATTGTTGACAAGAGAGAGAAGTGGGTTATTTTTTATTATACAAACATGTCTCAGATTCTGAGGGTTCATGTTTAAAAACTGAGGTTTTAAACTGAAGTATCCCGCAGTGTTGAGAGTATGGTCTGTTTTCAGCCTGTAAATGTGGTGTGGTGTGTGGCTCTTACCAAATTGTTTTCAATGAACATTTTTTGGTGTTTCAAAAAGAATAATTTAGTTCATAAGCCTAAATACACCCGGATTGGCTGTTCCTGAGTTGCTGTTAACATGTTTTATTGGGTGGCATTTTTCTGCCATCCCTTTCTCATGAGGTTGTCTGCTGTTTCTGCCACGGTCATTACCAGAATTCTTGCGTAGAATTACTGTTCTTCATATAGGTCATGCTGCAAGCACCTCCAAACATTGGTATTTTAAGATGTGTACATGTGTGCATGAGTGTAAAGGAGCTGATACTGGATTTTGGAATTACTGATGAAAGTAGCACAAGTAAAATTGTTTTTCAAGACGCATGTTTGTTTTCTTGGTACTTCTAATAGAAATTATAAGACACCTGTGAATGTTTAAAGATCCTGGCATGAAGTGACACTTCCCTATCGGAGAATTTCCCCCTGCACTTTCATGACAACTAAAATCTATGGATGTGTTCTTGAGTTCAGCCCTGAAGGTTCAACATCTGGCTGACTGAAACGAAACATTTTCACCAGAGGTTCTTGCACTTGGAATTTGCTTCCTTCTGTGGGTCTGTGTCAAAACCTGACTGAGCCTGTTTAACTCGAGGCAATGGTGTAAAGCCCATCTGTTCCTTGAAACTTTTCGCTGAAGGGGCGATCTAGAGTGTATTTATCTTCTCAGCTGTGGTTGTGCTTTTTTTAAGTACTTAGCTGATGCTTTTGGACTAATTTGTGGTTTGGGTTTGTTTAAAGGTGTGCTGAATGGATGCACTTTTAAAGCAAACCTTAGGAATATTGCAGAACTTCCCTACCTTTAACTTGTAAGACAGTGAAGAGTTCATGTCCCTGTTTACTGTGAACAGAGAAAAAACACTTAGAACTGCTACTGTTAAGAAAAATAGAGAACCCATTGAGACTTTTATTTAAAATACGCAAAAGTCCATTCAAAGTGAAAATGCATAGCATTTGTAACTGAATATCTTTGACTACCTGATTTTAAAATATTCTGTCAGTGTAATAGGTTGTTATATTCTTTAGAAGGGAAGAGTATTAACAATTTTGTAGATAGTTTTACTATCTTTGCATTTGAACTTGGAATTCCCAATATAATTTGGTAGGAGGTGCACGTGATAAAGCAAGGTAACATTTAAATTCTAATCAAAATTTCCTTCATGAACCTTTGTTGAGTGCTCTTGGGGGGAAAAAAGTGTACAGTGAAGTAAATGGCAAAATTAAAGAAACCCGAACCTTTTGAAATGGCGGTGGTTTTTTTGGATGAAGAGATTGTATTTGTCTGACATCATAACTTAATGTAAGTAGTTTAGGTTAACATTTTTATGGGAGGAAAAGAGATGACGTTGTTAGGAACTTTAGGTGCTTCAGATGTTTGTATTGGCGTGGGGTTATACCCATTTGTTCTTGTAGGATGTTTGAATGAATAATTTCATTAATTAAAGAAGATATTTTGTCTTGTCTACATAAGCAAGCTATCACAAATAAGCTATGGCATGAATTTAAAGTATAATAGCTATTCAGCACTAACTCCTTATATGAACAATTTTATTCTGTACTACAAGTGACCTTTCACAGTTTAGTTGACTGAAAAACACGCAAGTTCCCTCCAGCCCCAATGACAAATAAATATTTATGTAGGGAGTTAGTGCAGAACAGTTACTACATGATAAAATTATATTGTCAGCTTATTCTGTATTCTACTGGCCTTCTTAAAAGCATCCTTAGGACAAAGTATAGTATTGTGTTACAGATGTATTCCTACAGGTACTTGTATGTTGTATATGGACTTGAAGAAAAATAGATTGCTTCTGAGAATTTTTATGAAAATTTTTTAAATTGCTGACAATATGATTGATATAACGTAAGTGTAGTATGTATCACTGGAATTGAAGATGCTGGTCATGCAAACTTGACTATGGTTATTTGTAAAATAAATTAATAGACTCATCAACTGTAGTTACTATGTTGACATACAAGGACTAGTGATATTAATAAAATAATAGGATTAACAGCAGCTGGTATGTTTAGGGTTCAGATAGAAGTCATAAATTACTTCTTTTCAATAATGGTAAAATCACAGAATTACCTTTATTCTCTTGTGTAACATTAGGTGACAAAGCTAACTGCCCACTTGTCATTGGTTATGTAATAGGCATTAAAAAAGAAAAATAAATTAATTATCACAAGAGCAAGCAGCTTCCGAAGATGGCCACTGTTCCTCTGCCTTTCTGGCTCTCTAGCACAGTGAATTCAGGCCACGAATATGGAGCCTTCACATGAGAAAATTGGAAAATACTTGAATGCCTGTAATTCTTAAGCTGCATGAACACAATAAAATTGATTGTATATTAGACTATTTAAATATGAAACACATTTTGCCTTTTCATAAGAATGTAATTTCAAATACTTTAATTTGCTTATTTTGAAGTTTCTATGAAGTACCTACTTTTGTTCAAAAACAGAAGTGTGCATTATTTTCAGGTGCTTTGATCACATTTTTCTTTCTTAAAATGTATCTCTATGTATTTCTTAAATATACTTTCTTTGGTTCCATAATTTTCTAAGAAAATAGAAAAACTGGGATTAGAGCTGAGTGGAAACAAACAGCGTTTGGAACAAGCCCAGCAGGATGTGACAGGAGCCAGAGAGGAGTGCCTAAAACTGACAGAACTGCTGAGTAAATCTGAGCACCAACTGCACCTCACCAGGTACCCCTTATCCTATTACATGCTGTAGTACCAATTTCATTCTGCTAATTTTTTGCCACAGGCTTCCCCACAGTTGTTGTAGATGCTTGCAGTCATTGACTGCACGAGCAGCCCTCAGTCGTGTTAGAAGTGGAGATTTGAATAAGTGAGTTGTGAACTACAAAGTGAGTTATGAACTACAATTTATAGAAGTGAATTGGTAGTGTGTAGAAGAGGCAACGTTCAGCTCTGGTGATGAGGTGGCATGCTTTTAGGCAGGAAGAAGAGCAAGGGGGGCTGCAGCTACCTTTTTCTTCTGTTGCTGTGCTTGGTAGGACAAATATATTTGAAATGTTTGAGTGTAGAGCAGTACCTTTAAGCATAGGAGTTCTCAGATTAATAACCTGAAAATTCTTCAGCAGAATGACCAGGAATATGTATATAAATATATAAGTGAGCATAATCTTTTCTATATGAGGTAAGCTCAAGTATGTGAGAAGGATGTTTCAGTCTCTTGCTCAGTGAAGATGTACAATGCAATGTGTGATGAGAGACTTCCCCTGAGCATATTCCATCCTTGGGTATCGTTCCCAATGTCTTTTGCTGCACTGTTCATTACATGTTTCTAGAAGACTCCATAAGGTTGACATGCCAATTATTCACTGCAACTTGAGTTTCGGTAACTGCAGAACTTTGTTCCTTTTGCCTTGGAAAATGCTATTGTCCAACTGTTTGCGGGCTTTTAGTTGTGTGTGGGTTTTTTGTTCCATTGCCCTGCTCCCCCCAAGAATGAACATCCATAAACAAATCTGGCAGCTTTTACTCAGTACTTAAGGGAAAAAGTTAAGTTAGTTTAAATTTTTCATGGGGGAAAAAAAAAGCTCAGATTTTTATCACTTAACAGAAGTCTGTGTGTTTATCCAAGTCTTGTACTTTTTGGGCTTTGTGAGAACTCTGCCATTGAGTAAATGGAAATAAAATAGAGCCTTGTCTAAACTATTAAATTCAATGAATCATTTTTTTATTCAGCTGAATTTCTGTGTAATTCAGAGCACGGTTGTTTAACAGATGGAAGAAAGTACCACTCTAACAGCCTGTATTTAGAGAAAAAAATATGCTAGAGGTTAATGAACTTGAAAAAAGTTTTGGGTGAGTTGTTAAGATATCTAAAGTTTGGATTTAGCAGAACTTTATTAATAATGATTTGTTGTGATAGTTAACCAAATGGCTTTACCACGCTCCTTTTAGCAAAGGCTGATTATATGCAATAAAGCTCTGGATATCTTGGAGGAAATCTGAGTAGCGAATTTATAATTTTTAATTTCTTTTTTCTGTGAAAATACTCAAAATGTAAAAATGAGGACTACTGCCTGCTTTTACATAGCAAAGTAATTAAAGCTGGATACCTAACGTACAGATGATTCAGGTAGCTTTTCAATGTATGGTCTCTGACTTGGAAAGTTTCTGGGATGCAAATCACTGGAGGCTGGGAACAGTATTTTGGGCAAGTAATGCTCTGTGCTGGCCTTGTTCTCATACAATTTCACAGACATCTGCTTTTAGAGACAGATGCTGAACTGCCGTGACTTCTTTGACCTAGTGCAGACACTCTTGTGCAAGTCCTGATCTCCTTGGGGCTTTTTTGCTTGTTTGGGGTTTTTTTTGTAGGTTTGTTTGGTTGGTTGGGTTTTGTTTTATTTTTTTGGGGTTAGGTTGGGGCGGTTTTGTGATACTGTGTGTTCATGTTTGGCATCTCCTTACAAGAACTGAAATGTTTTCTATGCTGACATGTATTTATTGGAAAAATGTTGAGGCATGGGAAATAGGTTCAAATCTTTCTTTTTGACATTCCCCAAATTCTGTAACACTTTGTAGATTTTTGTGTTCTCTGTACACTTGGTGTGTCTGTCTGCTTTCCAGGAATACGTTAGGTGATGTTGCTTGAAGAAGAAGGGGAAAAAAGAGATGAGCGATTCGTTGCTCCTGAGCTGTTCCCTGTTTTCCCCTTGAACTGAAATTCGTAGGGCAGGGTTTGAAATGTTCTCGTAGTGCTGCCTGTTTTCCCTGCCTTGCAGAGGAAAACATCCCCTACTGAAATGAAACTTGTCCTTAGCCTGTACTCTTTCTTCTTCTCAGCTCACCTCCTGGCAGAACAGGTTTTCTGTGTTAATGAAGGTATAAAAGTTACATGTCTCTAGTGGCATTAGTTTTGCATTTTGAACTCAGTATGTTTTTCATGGATTGGTACATCCATAGTTATTGCATGTAAATTATATTCACTTATGGTTTGCCTTCTTTCATTTATTCCCTTCACCTCAAATGGCAATTGTGTCAGTGAAAATACTTGAAGGGTAGGGGTAATAGCAATCCTATGGGGGTTGTAGACTCATTCACTGTGGCGCTTGCCAAGGAAAACAGATTTTAAGCTCTAGAGTCCTGCCTGTGGGAGGTTGCTGCAGAAATTGCACTGATTTAGTGCATCTCTTGGGTATTCTGGCCTTGGCCTCGTCTTGCTGATTCCCTTCTTTTCAGGAGAGGACCAGCTGGTTCACTCCAAGTCTTCTCACAACGCTGGAGTTGAGGGAGGCCTGTACTGCTGTTACACCGTTGTGGATAGTCTTTCTGTTGCCTTGCGTGACCTGTCTGTGCTGTTCTGGCAGAAATTGGAGGTAGCTGAGAAGATACAGAAAGAATTCTTTGTTTTGTATGAATTATTGTATTACTAAGGAGAGAAGCTTCACTAATCCATCCACTGATTCTAAGTTTGGATATTGCAAATAAATAGGATTATAAAATGAATACAAGAACTTTGGATTTTAATGTACAAAAATGAGGTAAATGTATATGAGAGGAATAAATGAGAAAAAACATGCAGTCTGTGTCATAATGAGAAAAGAAAGTACTCTGCAGAACAGCACTCTTCTCCAGGAGTCCCACTTCTTTGCTGTATCCTAGTTTTCAGACACTGTTGATTGATTACCAGCTAAACAGCTTCTAAGTTAACAAAATGTACTTGTTAAAAATGAAGAAAAAAAGGTTACAATTAGCTATTCTAAACCATTGCCACAGAGTTTAAAATTGCCTTTTCCTGTCACCTTTCTTCCTGGAGCAATATGTTGCTTAGAAATACTTGCTATTAACATGCACTTTCTGCTATTAAATCTAGTTAGTAATTCTAATTTGTATGTCTTCAAAAGACTGGGGAAATACAGAACTTCTACTGTGTAGTTTTGCTTGTCAGTCCAGAGTCTGTGCAGATGCCACCACCCTTTACATGCTATGAGACTGACCATGATTGTTTAAAGTTTTCCTGGGAGTTTCTTTTGCCCTAGTTTCAGCTTTGAGGTTACTGTAATATGAGAATCTTATGAAATTAGTTCTTAAGTCAATTGCTGTTACTTTGGCAAGGTTAGCTGTTGCTAATGAAACTTACCTGAAACCCTTCTTCAGAGAGTAGAAAAAATACAGGTCTGTTGTTCATAGTTAATGAGAAAATAGTCATTAAAACTCATGTCAGTATGGTCATGGAAAAGATCATATAAAAGATGCAAGATATTAACAACTTGTCCGGATCTTAGTGTGCCATCTAATGTAAAAATTTTTTTCACTATTCTTGTGTAACGATCATCATTAAAAAACATTCCTCTTTTTCTTTCAAACCAGATCTGAAGGTATTATTTGTTTCAGTTGCAGTCAGATGTAGTTCCTGTTTACACATGCCAAAGAAGTTAAATAAATCCTAAGAAGCAAGGGAATCATCAAATTTCAAAATTGAAATTTTATTGTCATCATGCATTTTCTCACCCTTTAAGACAGATAGAGAGACAGAGAGAGAGATGGCTCGAGATATTTTTGACTGAAATGCCGTCTGAAATTTGATAGGAAATATAACTGACTAGAATAGAAACAGATTTAGTTTAGTTTAAATTTTATTATTCTTGTTTGCTCATATGAAACACTGTAAGAACTTCTGAAGGTCAGCTTGTAGGTAGGGAAAAATTACTAAACGAACACTTGCTTTCACATTCAGGTGACCGCCAAGCTGCCCTAATTCCCTGTGTCACTCTCTTGAAGGACTAAAATTTATATTACAGTGAGTCAGTGGGTGTTGTTTTTTTGATTATTGTTTTTTTCCCCATTACGTGATATTTCTTCCCTCTTTTTGACAAAGATGTGATCTCTAAAAAGCAGCATATCTAAGGAAGTGCCAATTGGATTTTAGTAGTGCTATAGCCATCCTACTGTGCATTGGTGCTTCTTGCTAGTTTCAGTGACTCCATTAAGGCTAATTTCTATTACACATATAATAAATAAAGCACATACCCTTCCAGGTTAATGTGGCATTATTTAATCTCTGAAGGTCTGGTGTTGAGCTGTATGTCATCACCGGTGTTCCTTGTTAGAATTTGCAGCCTGCCTCATTGATTGATTTCCCTAATTAAGCTATACTATTAAATGATAAAATGTAAACTTCCTGGTGGTTATACGCAGCCTTCTTAGGGAGTTGCACAATACTTAGTATTTATTGGGGTTTTTTTTCTAGTAGTATCTATTAGTTAGCAACATGCTTAATACCATGCCTTTTCCAACAATTTTAGCACCTCACAGTCCATCGTCTATGCTGGAAAGGAGTTTTGGAGAAATGTTGCTACTAATATTAAATGACTGAGATATGCTTAATCTTCTCAGACTGACTGACTGATGAAAGGACCAATAACACCAGAATTGGGGGTGTGGGGGGAGGAAGCAGAAATGAGGTGTAACCAGTGATTGATTTCTAATTTTTTTATAGTCTGCTCATCAGATACAAAATCACTATTTTAAAATGCAAGGATGAGTGATAACGTGAAACAACTCTGACAACTAATAAACTTTTTAGATTCTGCTTCGTATGTTTACTTTTCATTAAATGTAGGGACGGTTGCGACTATGTTGTTGTGATTCAGTCAACATTTATTTCTATCTGGTTTTCATATACAAAGGCATCAGGATGCCAGAAAATAAACTGTTAACGGAGAATTAACTTCTTTGGCACGCTTTCATACTTATCTTCCAAATTAAAGAAAATGAAATGGGCAGAAGCAGAGTGTAGATTACCTCCTTTTTGTCAAAAATGGTGGGAATTTGAAAATTAATAATAAAAAAGGGAACAGATGCAGTAACATGCCAGAGGGAGATTAATGTGGAGAGTAAAATCTGTGAGCAACAAAACTGAAGCAAACTGAATCAGTGGGAGGTGGTTGTACAATCAAAATCAGGATAAAAGAGAAATTACAAACAACCCTGCACTTGTCAAAGTAGTAGTAATGAAATCCTGACTCTGCCAGCAGCGAGAACCTGTGTTAGCACTTTGGGGTAAGGCCGGGAGCCGGGTGCCAGGTAGGAGGGCAGCGCGAGGCTGCTGGGCGGCAGCCATCGCGTGTGGAACAGATGGCGGGGAAAGCTGGCCGGGGAGGGGCTCCTTCGCAGAGCTAATCAGACAGTAACGGANGAGCGCGTCCCGCCGGCCGCGTCGCGCCCCCTCCTCCCTCCGAGACGCGGGGCTTTCGCTCCCGGCCCTGNAGGGCAGCTGGGAGGACTGACCACCGCCAGGCGAGCGGCGGGGTAGCCGCAGCCGAGCGCGATGTGTGCAGTGGTGCGCCCGCCGGCCGCACGCGAGACCTTGCAAGGTNTTCGCGTTTTACCGGAGCAGGGTAGCGAACGGAGAATGTGGCGAGAGACAGAAATGCGAAAGCACGTGGGTCCGGGGACTGATCCAGGAAACCGATAGGGAAACTTTGCTCCCACTGAAAGGCGGGGGAGCTGTAGGTCGGCGCCTTCCCACAGGGCTGGGCCCCTTCAATGCATGGAACCAGTTTTCTGATGTTTTATATTTGCTCGGAGGAGGCACTTCCCTACTCGTAAATGAGGGCTTGAGAGGAATGAATGGAGGTCCGAGCCTTCTGATCTTGAGTCACATGAATAATTTGACTCACGTAAGAAGTAAAGATCAATAGGATCTTGTGCAACTAAGAGGTAGTCATGTGTGAGAGGATTACGAGGTCATGCCCCGTGTTGATGACTGTCAGCTTGAAAGAGAAATGAAAACAATTTTATCGAGGAAAGGGGGAAATAAAATCCTGAAGTGTAACGAGGGAGATCTTACCTATTACTACCTGGTTTTGTTTGATCAAGATACGTGATATTTTTTAGACAATTTTAACAAAAAAATTCTTCGTGTCCTGCATCTGCTTTTTGAACTTGTATATATCTCGTCTGCAGAAGGTTTATAGCTGGCTCGATTATCCATTTTGAGCAGGGAGGGGAGGAAACATTACAGGGATTTGAAATAGGTAGTATAACACAGCCATATGCTATTTATGCAGCAGTTTCTGCAATAAATCTAATTTGGTGCTGTCAAAAAAAATTAGACTTATTTGCTATAGCAGCACATTAGTAAATGGTTGTGGTAGCTTTGAAAGTTGTCATTCACTCTGCTTTACTTGCAACTGAATATTGCAGAGCTTTTTTTTTCCCCCCCTTCCTTTTCCCCTGAGCAACTCTGTTTAAATCTGTTTTGTCCTGCAGCTGTAGAAACTGCAAATATTTTCACTGTTGAAAAGAAAGGCTTGCTTTAAGGTAATAGAAGAAGGAGATGGAAGAAAGAATAGCCTCTATTGTTAACAATCATATGAATGTATATGTGGAAAAATCAATAAAGTGGTGGGGGATAAATTTTTCCCTTGCCTACAGGTTTTCATAGTGCAGCTGAAATTGTTTATCTGATTATACAGCATGTAGATAAATTAGCTGCTCTGCGTTATTATAGAAGGTAAAATATTTTACCTGCCATGATAAGACCATATGCTGCTTTATGAAGACTGATACTGAGTGATTTGAAATAAATCGGTTCTGTCGTCTTCTGGCAGTGCGTTGTAAAATTTTCGAAGCTGATACACTTTGTGTCAAGATAACACACAATTATTTAAATATCATTCTATTTAATATTTTAAACATATTTAAGTGATTGTATAGACGTATAAAGGCCATTGATTAATTTTATAAGGGAAGGAAAGAAAATGTAAGTGAAGGAGTAAAAAACAAATACAAAATCATATGTTAATTTTGGACATGAAAGTGTTTATAAAGTATTATTAAATTTTAATGAGTTTTAACATGGTTGACATTTTTATTTATTGTCCTACAATAAATATTTCTTAAGGAAAAGGCAATAATATGTTTTCAGATTTTAGTATTAGATTCATCTAAATTTTTCTTCACGGCATTTAAGCTGCAACTGGTCACATCAATGATCACATCAGGTTGTTGAGGCAGCCAAATTGCTTCTGCATGTAGAGTGTGGTTCAGGAGCAGTGACAATACTTAAAGCGCTTTGGAGCGAGTAGTGAATTCAGATGAAACACTGAGGAGACTAACTGCTGCAGAAAACAAACATCTTTATAAGGTCTTTGTTTTGAGCAGTTATTATTCAGCACTAACAGTAATAAGTTTATGAGTGTGTATCAAATATTTACTTTGGTCTCATTCAAATTAGGTTTTTTATTTGTGTGACTAATGACAACAGGATAATGATTTATTTTTTTGAACCAAAGAAGTCTTTCAGATACATGTATTCAAGGCTGCTGGATTTTTTGCTGAATTTGCTGCTGGAAAAATGGTTCTGATTTTTATCATTATTTCTGACTTGTTCTAAAGCTTTTCTCTCAAGTACATCGAAAGCTTGTCTTTACAATAAGCTAAAATGTACTTTTTCTGTCAGCACTTGGTATTTGTGAACTTCAACAATTTTAAAAGCTGTCTTGTGCTTTCAGAAGTATACTCAAAGTTGTTTATTTTGTGCAGTCACAGCGGTTGTTGATTTGTGGGTAATTTTTCTTTGCTGTGCAAAATTCTGCTCCTGAAGTTCTTGCTTAGAAAAAAAATTCAACAGAGAGCCCGAAAGGTCCTCAGCTGGAGACTTTATCCAACTTCACTTTGAAGAGCATCAGCCTGTAGGTTGTCATTGCTGGAGAAAGTAGCTGGTGGATGGAGAGAGGAAGGAAAACAAATGACCCGAGCACACCAGCCTTGGCTGCCTGGCTGCTCTCCTTCCTCACCCCTTGTGCCGGCGATTGGTCAGGAGAGGCTGAGCTGGGAGATGCCCGTCCTCAGCGAGCAGATGAGCTGCTCTCAGCTACTTGACAGGGCTGAGCTCCTTGCCCTGGCTGTGCTGGCAGCGTGGCAGGGTTAATAGTGTGCTGCTCTTGGTTGCCCCTGTGGGTTTGGTGGTTTGCATATCAAACTATAGTTTTGTAGAAGCAGGAGCAACTCGTTTTGATTAGCTTCTCCTTGTTGGTCAGTTGGCTTCTACATGGCTTAAATCACTGGGGAGTTAAAGTGTCACTGTAGTCAGGTGGGACACTGCTACATACTCTTTTTGTACCAGGGTTCCTCTTCTATTTCCAGTGCATTTGTTCACCTGCATCTAGTTTCCTATGGAAGAAGATCATAGCATAAAAAAATATTTCCTTGCAAATGCGGGGACTAACCCTCATATAAGGGATAGATCAGTATTAAGTGTTTGTTCAGCTAAACTTATGCAGTATTTGTCAATGCAATTTTCATTAAAGTCAAATTCAGACCTAACGTAAGTATAAATGCATTTCTGCTAATGAGATTGGATTACCTCCTGGATTTGATCCCAGAAAGCTTTACTTCAAATTCATTTTTGGTAAAAGGGTAATAAAATGGGTGGTTTGTTATAATTGCTTACAAAATTTCAAACACGTATTTTATTTTTTGGTATTGTATTTAATCTTGGTGAAAGGTTATCTGTTTTTTAAAGGATACCCAAGGTATGTAGTGAAATTGAAGGCATTTCTTATTTTAGAAGAATGAGACTGTCAAGGAGGTTAGTTAATAATTCAGGAACTTTTGGTTATCAGAGTGTATTCCTGAAAAGAAATATGGACACAGGAATTACTAAAAATAATGTATCCTGTTGACAATATGAATTTAGTTTCAGCCCTGACAAAGAATCTTTACAATTTTCCTCAATGTGGAAGGCAGTATTCTAACAAAGAGTTGCATATGTGTGTTTTACAAGGCTTGAAAACAAGAAAAAATATTAAGGATTTTTTTTTAATAGTGTTGCATTTGAAACATCAGTAGGTAAGGTAAAAAAAAAAAAATGCTGCAGATTAAATAATTTAAAATGAGTGCTGTTGGCCACTTTAAGGTTTTGCTGTAAACGTACTCATTCGACTGTTCCTATTTTCTCTTTGTATTTTTAGTCAATATCTCTGTTACATAGTGTTAAAGTGAGAGTGAAAAGCTTTCATTTATTATTTTATTTGTAATATTTTTATGAGTCTTTTCCATTTCTTTGCATAGCTCTGCAAAGTCTTTCTCAAATTGTGTTAGCCCTAGCAAGGAGGAACAGATACATATATTTGAAGAAAAACACGTTAGCTGTTGGAGTTAACAAATAATGATTAAAAGCTATTCTCTTGCTTCTTACTATTTCTCCTATACCCCAAACTGATCTTCACAAATACAGGACTGTAAAGAACTTCATCTGCTGCTGGTTAGCAGAAGTGGATTTAAATCTACACCGACAGTTCATTTGACAATGACCTTGAGGGGCTTTGCTTCTTGAAGAAGAAAGCAGAAGCTTGCGGTAAACAAAGTTCACTTCTGACAGATGGATTGAATGACAGAAAGGTTGCGAGTGCCAGAATAGCCCTGGCAGAGGAGGAAATGTTCAGTGGAATCCAACAGGAGAGGAGGTGTGAACAGGTGCAGGGTTGCTGACGGAAGGGGAACCAGATGGAAGGAGCCAGAGCCAGTTTATTTAAAGGAAAAGGCAGAAAACACTGAAAGGCTGTGCGATCAGTGGCTAAAAGTGTGCATGGAAGAAGGTAAAAATTCACAAAGCAAAACTGCACAGTGGGATATCTAGCACTTAGCATAATGGTAGTAATTTGTGAGTTTCGTTTTAAAGTTGCTATTGAAATATGTTTCTCTCTTACTCTTGACAGCATAAAGAAGAGATTTATAACCTGTTCAAAAAAAAAAACCAAAAACCACCAATAAAACCACTACCAAAAACCTCAACTGTTATATTGTCTGTCTGTTATTTCTAATACTAATATGCAGACAGTTACAATCAGCATAATATAAAAATTATGCCACAGCTAAACAAATGAATAAGAGGCATATAAGGCTGGATTTTAATTTTTTTAACTCACCTGTTTGTATCTAACTCTTGTGACATGTGGGCAGATGAGCATGCCTTTCCTTAGGATGTTTTTGTAAGATCTAGAGCAAATCAACAACAGTCAAGTACAGTGTAATGTTAGCACAGTATTTCTCATCTTTTTTGCTTTTGGTCATAAGTCTGTCAGTTTGCTGGAACGTGTGGTATCTTGCTGTAGGATGGGGTAGAAGTCT
The DNA here is from genome assembly GCA_013397845.1 of Melanocharis versteri. Taxonomy (NCBI): domain Eukaryota; kingdom Metazoa; phylum Chordata; class Aves; order Passeriformes; family Melanocharitidae; genus Melanocharis; species Melanocharis versteri. The sequence goes on along the minus strand of VZTG01007794.1, from coordinate 1,271,626 downwards.
AGCTTACCCTAGATCAAATTCCCTGAAAATCAAATATTGTCTTTCAAATTGTCATCCTGAAGAATGCTTTATTCTGTCAAATGGTTCTGCTTCTTCCCAAGCTGTTCTTGTGAGGTTTGGTCCTTTGGAAGCAGGAAAAAAACATTCCTCAACTTCTCAACTTCAGCAATAGTTGGGGATCATTATCAGCTTCCACATATCAGGCCTGTGGCAGCTTAAGTGCAGGTTGTGTGTGTGTACCTAATGTGTGTGAAAAACGCAGGTAACTGTTGAGCAGTCACTCACAGTGCATCTGTGATCTACTGGATCGTTCAGCTGTGCTGAGCTGATCCGGATCAGGTGTGAGCACACAGGCACTTTCCTTTTTAATTAGCTAGAGCATGCAATGCCCTGTTTATGCTGACTTTATGCCAGCTGCAGGAAGGACAGATGATACCTGATTCAGCATAAAGCTTGCTGGTACAAAGTTAACGTACCAAAAACATTGGGTTTTTGAACAAATTTAAATTGGCAGAGTGAGTTCATAGCAGATCAGGTCTCTGCATCATTTAGCTGCATCATTTTTTGATTCAATGGTAGGAGCCTGATGGTTGGATTTGCTGTATTAAGAAGCTGAGCCTTGGAGTACAGAGTCAGAGTTATTTGAACCTGGTCTAAGCCTATGCTGTTGCTGGAAAGGCAAGTCCCTAGAGTGGCAATATATGGCTATGTCTCGCCACATATTGCCAGGCACTTGCTTCTGCTGACAGTGGAAGACAGGCACCTGTGTGATCAGGTTGTTCAGGGAGTTAATCAGATTGAAAAAGAATAATTTCTTGAAGAATTGAGTCATATGAGTGCACATTATAAGAGGATGAAAAGAAGGACCACTCTTACACTGACATTGTCTGTCTTGAATGTGTCCTGAAGATGCATTGTAAGAGGCTGCTGGTGCCAAATTCAAGAATCACCATAAATCAAGAAAATTATTTCTTTATTTTAAATATAGGGAAAATAATTTGTGTGGATTTGTGTATACAAAATACATACCTGTAAAAATCTTCTGTGTTAAACAATTATTTCAACATACAGTCATTTGTAGAAGGGGCTTGTGGAACAAAGAATATTCTAGAAAAATGTGTGCAATATTGGAAGTGCTAGGGCTACGTACTAAGACTTCACAAAAATCACCTCTCCCCATGCAGCTTCTACTCAGTATTTAATTGTTTCTATAAGGACTTAGCAGCCAAATAGTTCACAATCTGATGGTAATAGTCATGAGAGGATGGATGTTTACTTACAAGTTACATATCTTGATGGCAAAGCTTATAAATGTGCCAGAAAAATCAGATTTTGATTCCAAGTCAGTATATTTGACCTAAAAGGAGATGCTAATTACTGTTAGAGACACTTCTTTCTTCTCTAACATCGAAATAGAGGGAAGCTAATGATAAGATTTGTCTGTGACTTGATATACAGAGGACTATCCAGATTGAAGAGAAGTTATCGAAGAACTGGTTGTTTTCTGGATATATCTTGAAGGTTACAATGCCAAAGGAGTAAAATCATGTTATAGGCTTACTGTTATGCTGAATGTAGAGTAAGAAATCTGCTCCTTTCGTTTTGTTAACTGACCTCGCAGATAGAGGTAGAGATGAAATATATCATCAGTTACATATACACTCAGGTGAACTATGTTCAAGATCCTTTATTTCGTAGGAACTTCCATAGGAGTAACACTCTGTGTCTGTCTGTTCCTATGCTCCTACAGCTTTTCATCTGTCTCATGCCTGTTAATATCTCCAGTTAGTGGAGATAACTTTTAAGTAGATTTCAAGTATGGCAAGCAGGAATAGGAATTATTTTCATGTGCAGCCATTAATGTATAATTTCTCCTGATGCCCTCAGTAGGGAATAAAGGGCAAAGTGGAAATTTTAGACTTAAGTGTTACATTGTTTCTGTAGACTTCTTATCATATGAAGTGGAAATATATATAAAAGTTATTAAGTTGTTCCAATGGTGTGGCTGCATTCTAAATAGAGAGATATGGAAAAAAATCTATGGGTACAAGAAAGTTATATGCACTGATTTCTGTTTCAGCAAAATTTAAATTCTTTAAAAAAATAGAAAACAGTCGAACAAGTTAGCATTATTATTATTTGAATTCTGGGAGTGGGAATACAGGTGACAATTTATCTGCATTTTAGGGAAAACAGTTTCAAGCCAGTTTGTCAACTAATTGTAGTTAGTCTCTTAGAAGTTGGAAATGTGTACAGAGCTTAATATTTTCTCTTTTTTGTGCCCAAGAAGTGCTTCTTTTCTTGAGGGGATGTATTTTTATGAAATAGTAGTAGCAGCCTGGAAGAGTTGTCTTTTCCAGCCTTTCATCTCTAGTAGGGTAGTGAAAAGTTTTGTTTAGTTGAATCATTAACATATTTTAAATGTATTTCTACTTTCAAGTTATTTCTGTAGCACCTTCTAACTTCCTAGATCTATATTTAAAGAGCTGGATCAATTTGAATGCTGAATTTTTTACCCCTTGACCTTTACATAACTTTTCTGATTGCTTGTAATACTTCTCATGGTTCTCATTGCTTCTCGTGGTTATGAGGAGAAAGCTCTGACATTTCATTATTTTAGGAAACTCTGTATTTCTTAACTAATATAAGAAACAAGATTTAAGTTTTGTTTGGTTGGCTGGATTTTTTTGAGCCTCAGTTCTCATGAATAGGCTCACATGTATCCTGAGCAATGATGCAGTCCTTCAAATCCACCAATTAATATAATAGTTGGGTTTCTTCAAAATTTGACCATGCAAATATAGATTTTACTGAAGCTCACCAAACACAGTGTGCTGGCTGGGGCAGTTTCCAGAAACTTGAGCTTTCTGCTGAGAAGACCTGGCAGCCGACTCCAGAATCAGCATCCAGTCAGCTCCCAGAAACTGACAAAAAGAGCAACTCAGTGGGTAATTCCCTCAATGGGATACAGGAAGGGCAATTTTTCAGCTCCTTGGAAAGGTTTAAAGAAATGACCTGATCATGATGCTTTTAAAAGATATTTCTACATAATTCTTGCAGAAGCATACACACATGCATCTTTTTTTATGTATTTTTTGCTCTAAGAACATTCATTTCATGCCTTTCTTTTGCCTTGTGGAAACACCAAGAGTCATAAAGTCCAGTCCAGTGTGGATTTACACGAGCACTGAAAAAATCAAAACCTTTATTACAAAAATTCAGATGGCAAAAAAATCTAGTGTTTAATAAGAGGAAACCACTAAACACTGTCCAGCTAAGTCCTCATTCAGAGCAACCATAGGTTATCTAATAGACAAGGTCCTATTAGATGAAAATTCATAGGCCTTTCAAAGGAAGATAACCAAAACATTCAGTGCTAAACAGAAGGTTGTTAGAAGCCTGATTTAAAAGAAAGGGAGGAATCTTGTGACCCTGAGCCTTCTTATTGGGTTGATCCAAACATATAAGCAAGGCACATGCTCTAGAGTTCTGTTAATTTAGAAGGTTGGGAAAGCAATAATTTTGAATTGTAGCTTTGTTTAAAACCAGCATGTACCTGTTTACCTGCAGAATTACAGGTCTTACTGTGTTGCATTTTCTTACTTAAATGTTTGAAAATACTAAGACTGGATAGCATATGATAAAACTCAGTAAACACATTCTCCATTATAAATAGCTGAATGGAATACTGCAGTGCTGTGAAATTGGAAGGCTGGTCTGAAAGGAAATTTTACATTAATAGAGAGAATTATTTAAGACTATTCCTGGGGAGAATGACTTCTTGGTAAATTGGTTTTTTTTTCCATGTTTGTAGACCAATCTTTCAACCTGTCTGCTAACCTGAAAAAAAATAAAAAATGAGCCCTTATTCTTCTATGTATGACATACATACAAAGATACATACAGGGGGAAGAAGTTTGTGAAGTGTGATCTTATTCTGTATACCTTCTCTTATGACCTTTATCATTGTGGGTTTTGAGTAGTGCCTGGTAATAAAGTTAGAGATAGCAAAAAATTTTCTCATGTTTCCCCTTAGAGAATAAGTCAGGTATTGTGACATCTTGTTTCAGCTTTTGTACTTTTTTTTCTTTTTATCATGAATGTGTGGTTTGTTTGGTTGGCTTTTTCTCCTCCTATAGCCTGAGAGAAGAGCAAGGATATGCTCTGATTTTCCATTCTTCCCTTGACACTTGTAGCTGAAATAATAAGATAAAATAGCCTATGAGAAGGTGATTCAGAAAGCTGCTTGTAATGGACAGTCCACTAGACCTGTATTGTGGAAAGCTTGCAAAGTAGACTGCAAAAAACACTGCTGAGCGTTTGTACCCAAAGTTATTTGGTCTTTAGGGCTCCTAATACATGTTGTCTTTCAAGTCCTACTTTCAAAAGTGTTTTAATTGATTTGAGTGACTTCATGCCAGATTTACTAAAGATACTGGGAATAAAATGCTTGGGTAACTGCTCAGATTTTTTCCAGTTTGGCAGAGAAGCTTCTGCTATACATTTATTTTCAAAAAATACTGGGAGAGAAAGCTCATTTCCTCTGAAAGAGCTGAGGGAGCCTTCAGCTGAGTCCTTTCTCTCTTCTGAGATAATTTGTTGTGCAGTGGCTCACAGTGCTGGCCCACTTGGCTACATGTTATCCAGGAAAGAGGTCTGTGCTCGGCCACTGAGGCATGTGGTAAAAGCATCAGCGTTAGGCTTGACTGGTCCTCCTGCTGCCCGAGTCTGAGTGTGGGTGCAGAGTTCCAGGACTAGTCATCATTTAGACAAGTCTTGTTAGTTCAGATAGCTCAAGCATTTGGAACACTAAATGCTAGCTAATCCTTAATGATTTATGAAGTTCAGGTTAAAGCAAGTATGTATGAAAGCTAAAATGCTTTATAGCAATATTTTTAACTACAATTAATATGAAATGAAGATGTCAGAAATAATGCTATGATAACATCTTGTGTGTCACTGAACTGAGATAATTGCTGGAGTATTTTAATTTGTCCAATTAAGTTCATAGTCCTTACTAATGGATCCATTAGCTTTTTTTGAAATGCCTCATGTTGGTTTCATGGAAAAATCAAATAGTCAATATAGGAGGCGTGGTTACTTCAGATCATAGTTGCTTTGCCCGAATTACTGGCAGCCTCCAGTCAGAGGCCTAATCCTACAGTAAGAATCATCCTGCATTTTTTATTTTTGTATTTTTACTGTTACCAAACTGAAAAGACTCTTTCAGAGATACCTACTATTGAACTTCGTAGGGAAATTCAAAGTTTTATCAGTCTAAGTTCTGTTTTTTTTCTAGCCAAAAAGAGATGAGCTATTAGCTATGTCAGATATGACTATTATGTCACTAGTCTTTACATACTTCCTTTTTCATTACTCCAAAGCCCTTTGACAGAGAGTGGGCTTCTCTTGTAAATGGATCTGTGATCCAGTTTTTGTTTGTTAGTGGTGAGAAAGGTGTTTTGATTTTGGGCGTTATTTTGGTTTGGTTTGGGGTTTTATTTGGTTTTTTTATTAAATTTGATGGCTCAAATTCAGTCAGAATACTTTTGTGTTAGCTTTGAGATCAAAGTGAATTTTCACTTCATTTGCAGCAAGGATTTTTTTAAAGTTTGCCACTGATGGCAATTTTCTTCTTCCTATGCTGTAAGTTACAGTTCACAGTGCCTTTTGTTTTGTCAAGAACATTTGAAAAGCATAATTTTCATGAACTGCAAACCAATACCGAGTTTATTGAGATATGCAAACCAGTTAACTCTGTTAACTGTGGCTTTTGACAGCCATAATGCAGCTTAAAACAGGCGTTTAGAACTAAAATCACTGTGGAAAACGTGTACTTGAGAACAGGGCTGAAGAAGAGCTTGAGCTTGCTCCATGATTGAGTCTTTGGTTGCTTCTGACTTTCTCACACGAAAGTGAAGGTTTCCATGAGTTCAATGCGTCTGCTTTAGTAAAACTGATCAGTGTTGTGACCAAATGCAGAGTTATCATCAGATGTGTATTTTAGCATGTGTAGTGTTTTGCACTCAGTAGAGCTAGTGTTAGTATTCAAGTAGAGAACAGGCTGGTGCACTTTAACCACTCTGTCTCCTATTTTTGATCTCTATAGATGAAGTTTTGAAAAGTTCTGGAACAATTAATCTTTAGCTGTCATTTCTGATTCAGATATTACCTGTGTCACCAAAATTAGTCAGTTGTAGCTTTGCTTTATGTTGTCTCTGTGCTTTCCATTAGTGAATATAAGAAATTCTGAAGTTTTTGTAGGAGGAGATCTCTGATATCTTCACACTAATGCTGGAGGGACTAAGGACTGTTTCCTTCTGTCTACAGTGCATAGATTTTCTTTTACTCCGAATTGTGAAGTAATTGATTTAAGAAATTGCAATTAGGCAGTGTCAAAGCTTCTAAAACTCCTGCGTTATTTGTTAGTTGTAGCAGGAAAGTTACCAGTAGATCCTGAAATCTCTTGGTCTGCCTTCTGCGTGTTTTATACTTTCTACTCTTTTTTTCTCCATATATATGTTGGAGGGCAGGGAGATTGGTCTTAGAGAGCAAGTTCAACTCAAGGTGTAAGTGAAGGGCTTGCCATTCCATTTAGACAGATTTGGCTCCGGGATGTTTTTTCGCCCCTGAGTGGTTCTAAGCACCTCAGATACTGTTCTGTGTGGCACTGGATGTGTTTTAATTCCAAAATCCTCTAAGAAGCTTCGCTTCTCTTCTGTGTAAGAATTAACTATGTTTTCCTAGTTTTGCAAGTGAGCTTTTATCCACTGTATAAATTCATCTTCAACCACCCCATACACTTCAGCCGTAGGGCATTCACCATGCATCCATAGTTTCTGAGCTCCTGCTAGTTTGCTCTATGCAGGGAGTGACGCAGGTGAGTGGCTCTTTTGGATGGGTCCCCTACACAGGAGAGTGTTTCTGGTGGCAGTAGATTCTCCATTTATTTTGAACTTGCTGGTTAGCATGTGTTGATCGGGAGGGGCCCTAGCGATGAGGAATGGACCTTCACAGGTTTGTCATGGTATCTTGAGCTGTGCAGCTTGCTCCGTGCTGAAGGTTACCCCCAGCAGAAGGCCAGCCAGCCAGCTGTGTGCCAGATGACAGCACAGCACCCAACTGCACACAGCCATCGCATATGAGAACTATTAAATAAAATACTGTGCTGCTGACACTTTCTTTAGCTGAAAGCGACAGAGGAATGTGTGAGGTGCTGGTGGCTTGTTTTTCCTTTGGTTTTTTGAGCAATCCAGGGCTTATAACAACTGTCTGAGGGTAAAAAACATTTATAAAATAAAAGAGTTTGCACAAACTGGTTTCTAGCAAATACGGAAAAAATATTCATAGTAATAGTTTCCATATTTGGAGCTTACACTGAAAAAGTGATGGGAGCATCAGTCCTTAGGATAGCCCCAATACGGTTATGAAGCAATTGTGAGAGTGATGTGATAAAGTGCCATTCAATATATGAAATTTCCTTTAAAAATGTGCTTTGTTTCCTTAACGCTCTAATATTTTTGCTATCTAAACGTATTTGCTGTCTTACCTCAGAAGAAACTGCCTGTGATTTCCAAGGGAGTTTTGCCTTAGGTAGAGTTTGAAACATCAGGACCAGGAATTAGTGTAATGTGACCCACCATTTGTATTGCTTTGGGGTAAATTTGAGAGAGAAGATTTAACATTGTGTGTGTCATGCTGAGATATTGCAATATCTCGGATGGGTTATTAGGCACCAATCCAAAGGTTAAGTGCAGCAACCACATGAGATGTGGCTTTATCCTTACATGATCTGTGCCTGTGTTCTGTTTTGTAGTCCGCTGAAATAGGTAATATCCCTAGAATAAAACATGTTTATAAGACTTTTTGAAGCCTATCCCAAGCTGTTAAATGTAATTTCAGTAGAAAGGTGTGTGCTTATGTCATTTGAAATCTAGAAATCAATCCTCGTATGTGTGAACTCACTGATGTTTTAAATGTGGATCCCAATGTGCACCAGATAAATATTCACGACCTTTGGGAAAGTCTAGATCTGAATTTACAGTTCAGGATCTTTTCTAATTTATATGCATATATTTTTTTGGGGTTTTGTTTTCCATGCTCTTTTTGCTTGGCTTGCATTAAATAAAATGCTTCAATGGAGTGTGGTAGTCTAGCATTTGTTTTGCCTCAGGAGTAGATTGCCCCATCTTGCATATCTGGTCAAGTAAATTGCTCTCTTGCCTGCATACTTCAATAATAGTACTGGGCTTTAGACCTTCCTGTACAACCCCCCAGTGAGCAGAACCACAAGGGGCTGGGCCTGTGTGGTGCTAGCAGTCTTCTCTATTGTAATGGATGCATTCATCTCCTATTTACATAAATTAATAGTTAAAACTTGTTTGGTTGCTTAAGAAAACTCATTAAGCTTTCAGAGTAGCTGTATCACGAGCACTGTGGCAATCGCTCCCATTGACTTATCTCCTGCTGATTCACTGGGAACCAGTCCATCTCGGGGTCAGGTCCCTAAGCTTCATTGCAGAATTAAACAAATAGCATTTAAAAGAAAATGCAGATAATATGTTCGGTGCAAAGTGGATGTTGGTAAGCTTCCTTATGAAAAAGAGGTTGTGTTTAAAATTTTTAAAAATAAAATCCTATTTTTGTCGGCAGGGCCAATTTTCTCTCAGGAAATAGATCATACTTTTTATCCATTTTCTACTAGTCACTGGAGAATGTTTGACATTGTAAGAGAAAGGTCAGTTGGTATAACCTGAAGTGGGAGGAGAATGTTTAATGTGAAAAGCTTGGCCAGATTTTTTGTTATTATTATTTGAATGTTCTGCTTTACCCTTTTAATTTACCCTCCTCAGTATATGAATTTTTATTTTTCTTTATTTCCTATTTGGTTTTTTTATAGATTGGAAAAAGAGAGCATTCAGCACAGCATTAGCAATGAGGCAAAGGCCCGAGCCCTTCAGGCCCAGCAAAGAGAGCAGGAGCTGACACAGAAGATGCAGCAAATGGAGGCCCAGCATGAGAAAACTGGTAGGTGGTAGGGAAAGATTAGAGCCTGGGCACTCACTCACAAGCCAGGCCCACGCCTTACTGTGAAATGACATCAGGAACACCTGTAACCTTTGGCTGGCCGAAGGGAGCAGATGCTAACTACACCGGAGATTCCGAATTACATATTAGTTAGCGTTTAAAAGAGAAAATGGAAAGTATTGCCCACTGTCTGTTGATTTCAGAGTGCTGCTCTCACATCTGCTGCACCATCTGGATTATGAGTTTATTTACCTGTGTTCAAGAAACGTAAAGCTGAGAGAGACCACAACAAAGTAGAAAAACAAAGGGCTTGTTTTTGGCTGGATTTTCAGGCACACATGTTATATAAAGAAAATAGCATCAGAAGCTCTGCGGGAAATGCTCTGAGCTTACAGTTAAAGTCTCCTGAATAGCATTGAACAGTTCCCACAGTACACACATTATAGCTACTCTAAAAGCTTAATGAGTTTGCTTCGGCATCCAAACTGGAGAAAAGCTTTAGCCATTAATCGGTTCTTAATTCACTGTCGCAGCTGGATGTAATTCACTGGCTCCAAATTGATATGTTCCTTTATTTAATCTTTGCAGCCTCAAACATTTTTAGCATTACCATGTGCCCCCTCCACATCCTCACTCTAGAAGAAAGATGTTTAATCCCTTGCATACTTCAGGTTCTCATAATAAGAGACTTCATTGCATTGACTTAGCCCATCAATAACATCTAACTTTAATCTGGAAGTAAAATGAGTTTTCCAAACAGAAAAAAATAGAGCTTTTTGTTATTATGAAGTACTGTGCCAACAACATTAATAGAGGTGCATATTATAAATAAACAAGCAAAAAAAAAAAAAGGAATTTTTAAGAGGTGAAATCTGTAACCCATGAGCATGGAAGGAAGGAGGAGCTTCAGCTGTTAAGGAACATGATACACTTATGTCTTTAACAAAATACCATATTTACTCATCAGTCATGCAGTACTTTCAGGAAAACTATGTAACATGTGTTAATCCCAAGCAGTGTTGGATAATACGTAAAGTAGCATGCATGTTTATCTCTGCTATTTGATTTTCTGCCTTTTTTTTTAGTATTATCTCAGTACTAGAGGACCTTTCCCTGTGTTCAGGGAATGCAAACAGCTACATTATGGCTGCTGTCTACACTGTAGGAGAAGAAAAGAAGCTCTCAGAATCATTTTTTCCTCCTTTAGCCAGCACATCTGCATATGACCGTGTGTAATTTTGCAGGAGAGAAATGTAATTTGCCCTCATGGTGCATAAATTGTCCCAGTATACAAAAATGAACAATATTATGTCTGGGTCTGGTTTTATATATCTCTAGTAGGATTAGAAGAAGTTGAAAATTAAAGTCATTTATAATGTATATAAAGAAAACCTTGTTTATTATGATCCTACACGCATACAAGGAATTTGGGTAAGAGTGGTCATGTTTTCACTGATTTTAAAAGCAGAAATCATGAAACATCATTTTGCAGTATCTTCCTTTTGAAAACATAAAGATACCTGGATTCTAGGTTGTGAGTTTAGGTCCAGCCCAAACTGATAGTAACTGAAAATTACTTTATAAAATTGTTTCATTCCAGCTGTCACTGGGCAGTAAGTCTAAATCCTGTCATTTAAGAATGAAAAATTACATTATTCATGGTAAGCTCAGGACACGGTAAATAAAAGAACTGCTTTTTTAAGGAGATACTGAAATGAGTCTACAGTGTGAGCATTTGGGTTGCTGGTGTATCCTCTGCACCAGTTGAGCAAGCAAAAGTCTGCTAAATCATGGCTTGCCAATTTTATTCCTCCTAGAAATGTCAGTGAACTTCTAGCTAAAAAGCAAGCCCACCAGATTAGATATTTAGTCTTCACAGTGATTCTTCTCTTACAAGACCAGATTCAGTGGCAACATTGCTTTAACACTTTAGCTAATTCTGACATAGAACCTTAATTTGGTAAGTGATGATGTCCAAGTAGCTGAAGTTTAAAAAACATTTCAGAACTAGAACGAACTAGAAGAAAGAAATTAAGAATCTATAAAATTGTTTCTATGTTATCTATAAATTTATATAATTTTAATTTTATGGTATCATAATTTTATGGTTTCTAGTAGAAGAACTGGATTCATTGCTGACCTCACAGAATACATTCATAGCAAAATTAAAGGATGAATGTTTTGTGTTGGCAAAGAAGTTGGAGCAAATGTCAGAAAAGTACAGGTTAGTATATTTTTCTTAACCTGTTCCTTTTATTACTAGGATATGATTATTTATTTTTTTATTTGTATTTTAGTATTTATTATTATTCCTTTTGTCCCAGGTATTACATATCATATCCATAATATAATATATGCCCCTTAAGAATTCAGTATAGTATCAGCCCCTTAAGATTATGTTTCTGGCTATTAATTCAAGTTTCTTGGACAACTCCTATGTAAAAATTGCATACTATTTTCTTCCTTGTGTTCATATTCTTAATATGAAGAGTAGAGAATTGTTAAGAAAGCTACAATACAAGTTTGTCTGAAGTTATGTGAAAAATGCTAAGGATTCAATTATGTCAAAACTGTTGTCATTGTAATTATTTACTTAAAGCTCCTTTCACAGTACTACACTACACACTGCATATTGTCTATAGAATAATTGTCATCAAAATTGCCTGTTGTTGATGCTCTAATTCTGCTGCTGCTTGTTATCAATCAATAACAGATCTAAATTCAAAGCCATTAAAAATTGAGGAAGAGAGCAAAACCTGGAAGTAATAATAATTTAAAGAAATACAAAGCTATGGAGGTATCTATTCAAAAGTTTTGTAAAACAGAACTATCTTCTAAAGAAAATGTGAATTTTGTAGTTCTTTAGCAGCAAATAATTTGATTTTACGTTTTTAAGTGTGAAAATAGTATCTGTTGAAACTTTTTGGGTTCATATTTAGAGTGGTAAACTGGACTTCTGTGTAAAGTTGGCATTCTGTAGCTTCTGTAAATTACATGCAAAGGGAATTTGGTAATTAAGGCTAAGATTCATCTCATGGCTGATGAGAAGTAGGGAAAACACTCAGCAAAGATAAAATTGGTTTTCAAGATAGGATTCTTCTTCTCCTGGGTGGATTTAATCATCCTCTTGAGGTAATGTAAAGGAGGCAACACTCACTCAGGGAGAGAGCTCATTTACCCCAGTACCCTCTTCCTAGGTATGGTCAGAGGGGAATGATTTAAGTAGATGACAGACACACACACATATATATAAGTCTGTAATAAATAAAATATATGGTGCTTCCCACGGGTACTGCCTCCACTGCCCATCCTACTTCCCACTGAATATGAAGTGTTGACTAGCTGTTAAGTGGCTGAAGTTGGGAGATGAATCCCATCCAGACTGTTTGAGGAAGAAAAGAGAAACTTGAGGAACTCTAAGCAATTTTCCCATGCAAATGTTGAAAGGGGTACTTGAGAGAGAAGCAAACTGAATTTTTCTTCTGAAAAAGCAGAGCTCTTCTGCTAAAGTAATACAAAATCTAAATAGATTCAAATCATATTATTATTCCAGCAATAAAAAAGCACACAGACTTTGTTGCTTAAGCTCACAGTCACAGACTAGTAACTGTAAAGGATGAAGAAAAGACAGAAAATATACTGTGAAAACACATTATTCTCTGAAAATAAATACTAGAGATTGCCAAGTGTTTCTCCACCTAGCTGCATTAGCTGACTATGTCAAGGACCTGAAAATGGGAAAAGGAGCCCTCTCGCATCTCCAGGAAGTGGTATGTTTTACACAAGAAACTGTAAGGAAGCATGCATGAAAGTGGTTCTGAGAAGTGGTCCTAAAATAGCTTGAGCTTGCCTTCATTGGAGTGGGAGCTGCTGCAGTCAGTAGCAGGGATAGAGAAGTAGGTAGAGACAAAGAAAGAAGGTAAAAATGAGAACAGAAAGGTGGAACTGGAGATGGTGGAAAATGACAGACTAGTGTAGATGGCTTCTGAAAGTGATGTGATCAGGAGATCAGGTGCAGAAAATTATTTTAGCCAAGTTCTAATGCATGATCAGCATGTATCTCTCAGTAGCACCTCTTCAAATGGCAATCTTCGTGCTCATTGTCACTGAATGTAGTGTAAAACCACATTCTAGAACAGAATACTGTAGTTTGTCTTGTGGAAAAAAGTAATAATTTGGGGAAGATTTTGTAACTTAGTTCTTATGTACATTAATGAAAAGCAGATCACAAAGCAGCAGTGTGACCTATTTTCATGGGAACTATTTTTCCATTTTTTCCATATTTTTGACCTTACCATAAACTGAATTTTGGACCTGGATGTGTATTTTCTTACGGTACTTCTAGAATCTTTGTGCCTTAGTTTCCATGTGTTTATGAAATAACTGTATGCTACCATTACCATGATTTAATTGGTGGAGCACTCAAGCTCTTTTAATAACAGATGCAATAGTAAGTTTATTTTAATTTTCTTGGGTTTGATAGGAAGTACCCATTTGTAATAAGAGACATTTCAGATTTTTCTGTGACAACTATGTATTTGTACAATTTCAGTGGAATGCATCTGAATGGCACATATATTTTTATACTTAATGCAGGTTTTCTGAGAAATCTAAACTGAAGTTTTTGTGTTTATATGTAAGCTGGAGCCATTTTTTGAGCTAGTCCCTACACAGAAAGGCGTCAGAAAGACAATGTCAGACGAATTATAAACCCCTCAAGCTGTGCAGAAAAAAGATAGTGTCTGTGAAGGTTTTCGTATGCATAGGCATGTTTAAAAATATAGTCCTTTGTTGATTTCTTCTCTGTTTCTCTCTTGTTTTGTTCTTTTTTTCCCTCTGATTGTCACTGTCTGAGTTTCTAGGTTGTAGATTAATGCTTAACACTACCCACTGTGTATTTGTGATTTGCGTTTTGTAATTAAGGGGAACAATGGGAGTCCATTGGGTCTCGTTATATATAATGGTTGGTTTAATTTGTTTCACTTCTATCTTGTTAATTGTAAATTGATCATTAAGATTTGAATTCTAATCTGTCACCAGGGTTGTGAGTATTGAAGCTAGAGCAATGATCCTGGTTTTAATCACTGATGATGAGAAACAAATTTTATAATTTTGGTACATATTGCAGTTCATATATTTTAACACTGTATTTTATGGTGTTATAAATATTGTTAAATGACTTTTAGTGTAGTTTTACTGTTTGGACTATAATGTATAAATTATATTACTGGTTTGGCAACAGTAGGCATCCAACTGTGTGAGTTTAATTGAAGTAAAGAACACATACCCGGCTGAACTATTTTTCTGCATGTTTGGTTGACTGCAGTCATTGCACTCAATACCAGGGGTGAAATGTTTGTTGAAGGTAGCTGTATGAAGATGGGGAAGAGTCTTCTGAAGGTTCAGTCATTAAAATTATATGCAACAATACTGCATCAGCAGAAAATATTTTAGAGTGTGTATTTAATTTCTGTGTAAGTAAACAATTGGTTTTGAGAGCAGGAAAAGGCAATGTTTAAAAAGCACTGAAATGTAAAAGCTAGTTCAGAGGAATAAAGGCAGCATTGCCTCCTTAGTGTTCAAAAATCAGCTCATCCTAAAGATATCCCAAAATTGACTTTGAATTGTGGCTATTTAACATTTCCTCATTTTTTTGCCTTTAGTATTTAAGTGTTTTGGAGGATAACCTGTTTGGGTTTTATTCAAAGACTCTTCCAGCAAAGATGGTAGATAAAACCTTAAAGTGGTTTTTAAACAGAAGTTGAGGTAGTTAAATGGATCCGGAATTGTAGAGGGGTTTTTGTTGCTGTTGTTGCTCCTGCCCCCATCAATTATTATTGATATAGTGACAAGTAAATGAGATTTGGCAAAATCTGTTATGCATCCAATTACAAGCATGCATTTTACATTTTCATGTGATGTTGTAGCTTTGCTCTGTGTAGTTTCAAAATAACAGTGATTTCATACAGGTCATTGGAGTGTATCAGATATCAGAAGCACACACAGGTCCGTGACTGCCTGACTTGTGGGGCCAGCCTGAGTTTGCAAAGTGCCCCTTCCTGCTGAGCTCAGCTCCGATGGCAGCACTCCGAATGCCTGCATGCTTCAGTTTCTCCTGAGTCCACCCCAGCTTATTGCTCAGACTGTTGGACCCAGAGTAGCTCTGGTGGAGCAACATCAGCACATCCATGCTGTGTCCTTTAGTTGTGCAGGATCCATCAGACACAGTGATTAGTGCATAGATTTCTCTAATTTGCCTCTGTGCCTCTGCCCCCTCATTATGAGTGAACTATCTCTGAATTTCAGCTCTGTGTGCTTTGACACTTGCCCCCATCTCTTTTCATGCTGATACCTTGGGAGCAGAGTCATTCAGAAGCATTTGCACGGGACTGGTCCTGCCTCTGGCTGGGTGGAATTCCTACTCTTCTATAAATGTGCTATAGCATTCAGTGCAGTTATCAGCCTTATTACAATTATGGTTCGTTTGTTTTGGGTTTTTTTTTAACCCAACAATGTGTGAAATTACTTAAATGTTACACAGAATTAGCTGTCCTATCTTAATCTTTGGAAACTGACGTGGATGAAAGGTGTGTTTAAAGATGCAGAGGGAATTGTTGACAAATGATGATGTGAGACTCTTGGTGTGCAGTATTGCACTGGACTGGTGTTCTCGCTTAAATGCCAGCACACATGAACCTTTTAACATGGACCTTACTAAGCACTCTGTCCTTCATATTTGCTGTCCTTCAAAACTTCAGTGTCATTAAATACTTGAGTCTTGGTGGTCAGACTCTTAGATAGTTACATGGAAAGGAAATTGTGTAAATAATGTCATAATTGGAATGAATTTTTTTTTCGCTGAGTTCAACTGTAATTACAAAATATGTTTTAGGAGAAGACAACACTCATAAAGTGCTTCAAAGCATCAGGCGTTTAGAGCTATATTTTAGAGATTGGGGATTATGCTACTCATGTTTTTAATTAATCCATTACTTACTTTTGTTTTATTAATGGTAGTTTTCAGTAGCATTTTGGTTTTGGTTGATTTGAATTACTTGATCTTTCCAGAAAGACTTTGGGCACCTTCAGATGTGATGGAGATGAATAAGTCCTTGTAAAACCTTGAGACTTTTATCACCTTGAAAGTTGCTTCTGCTGTTTCCATGAATGAGACAGTCACATATAAATACAGAAAAAGAAGCAGGCTCTCCCAGTTGGGAAACCCTACAGAAGTGATAATTTACAGTATTCCTACATGTTGCTGAATTTTGCTGGCAAAAAATGAAACGCAGAATTTAGTCGCTGTTATCGCTTGGTTGGGCTTTGTCACGTCAGGTCTCTTTGAGCTGCTCTGCAGTGAACCTTTGCTTTTATCCACTGGTTGTCTGTCTTACAGTATCAGTATCAAGTACAGACTGCATTCACATTGTGTGGTAGCAGTTGGTCCAGCTGGCAATGCTTTGTTAATGCTGACATTTAAGTTACTAGTATTTCTGTAAAATGATCAGTGGAAAAATTCAGTTTCTGCTGCCTTCCTATAACATCCTGCCCATTATTATGTACCCATCCAGGAAACTCCTGTGCGCTGAAGTTTGATGTACAAATCTATCAGCACAATTCTGATGTATTTGTCTGTGATCTTCCTTAATAGAGCTGTAACTCTCAATCTAAATTCAATTACATACAGTCTCGGTCCAAAGTTTCCCTTGCTAAGTTCTTTTAGATTCACAGATGATACCATGCATTGTTCTCTATTTAAACATGAAAAGATCATGTTGTCATTTCTAGATTTGACTTGTCAATGTAACAACATGTTTTTGAAGGAGGAGTATTCCTTCCTTCCTGCACTTTGTTGTATTTTTCAGAATGTCAGTTGTTGTTGCATTCTGTAACAGCCAGGAAGGTAAAGTATCTTTCTGCTGTAATTGCAGCATATTTAAGTTTATGATTTAAAGATATATCTGAAGCTTTTTAACCTTGAGATATGGAGTGGCAGATGCCATAAATCAAATTTGCTTGCTTTTGATTCGTACTTTCTGATGGTATAGCAGATTCTGACATGTTCTCATTAACCTTTTCCAAAGAGTTAAAATTGTACAAGTGCATAATGTATATTTTATCACAATTTAATCTGAGGTCTTTTCCTGATATTAAGAAACAGCTCATGCCTGTTTCTCCATGGGCTGATGGTTAGAGATGTAGCAAGTAGCAGTCCCAGGTCATTCATGGATCTGGTGTCTCTGCTCACCCGTGAAGAATAAGAATTGCTTAGAAGTGACTAATATTCTTAAAGGCTGTGCTGAGTTTTATGTAGATTAGTCTGTGCCTGTATGATTTTTCCCTTGTTTCTCAAAGTTTTGTTAATTTTCCTTTTAATACGGGTTTGGTTTTCTGCTTGGGTTTGGGTGGGTTTTGTGGGGGAGGGGTTTATGGGGGTTTTTTGTTGTTGATGTGTTTTTTAATCTGTGCAATGTTATTTTAGACATAGGAGGTTAATAAAGTTTCTAAAACAGTACCACTGTTGAGAGTTCAACCTGTGAACTGTTGAGAGTTCAACCTATAAAGCGGAGTAAAGGTTGAACAAGGTTTTAGTAGCTGTGTTTTTAAACTAAATGTTAGCTTTTGCTGATAAAGAAGTTGAAATGTGCTTTCAAAATGTTAGCCAAATTCCTGCTTAACAAGTATGAATTTACATTTATTGATCTTATTTAACATTAACTCATAATGCCAAATGGCATGCCCGTTTAAATTAGGCTGGAATTAGCGTAGCCAACCTATGACTGAGTGATTGCCAGTGGCATATTTAGAAGATACCCACCAGTATTGTGTTCTTTTGTCTTAAGATTATCTGAAACCGTGTTTTGTTTCTGTAAGTTCTAGTAATAGCTTGTTTATGCATTACATATAAATGTATGAAATTTTATAAATGCTGAAGCTACATATTGATGGCACACTGCAGGATGAAATCTGACAACATCCATCATCGCTTTGTTTTACTTCTGTAGATCTGAAGTCAACCAGCTTAGTCAGGAAAAAGAGTATCTTCATGGCAGATTGGAGAAGATGCAGAAACGGAATGATGAATTGGACCAACAATGTATCCAGCATGGGAGAATGCATGAGAGAATGAAGTCAAGGTAGGAGGTCCTGTTAATCTGTCAGTACGTGATATGCTCAACTGTACCAGTTGTGTTGTGTAAACATAAAAATGACACTAGGTTGTGTGAAAGTAATATTCTTTCCTTATGAAATGACCACGCCTTCCCCCTCCCCAACTATTCTGTCAAGTTGGTTTTTTTTAACATATTTTGCTTGTGCCATTTTGGATAAATAAAGGGAAAGCTTGAACAACATAGTCTTCCAAAGAATTTAAACCTAGTACATATGTGTGTGGGCTGCTTCGGCTGTTCTCTGCTCTAACTTGTATGAATTGTCTTACCATATTAAAAAAAAAAGGGAGGGGGTAGCTGGGGAGGAAGGAGGGAGGAAGTTATTCCGTGATGTGAATGTAGAGTACAGCTGTGGATTCCATTATGCCACGTAATAGTTGTATTTTGGGGGTTTACCATCATTTAACTTGTATAAACAGACAAATCTTACTGAAAATCATAGTAACCAGAGGAATACTGACAGTTTCCAGGCACCACTAGCCTTTCAGGGAAGCAGTGACTGCCTCAGGATGAGCTGGGAGCAGCTGCAGCAAGACTACTGTGAAATATTTCCTCCAATATCAATTGACTGTTCTGGCCAGAGTATCCAGACTGGTAATGGCTTGTGCTGTGATATGGATTAGACTTCCTCAAGGATCACTGTGGAGTCTTTTCCTTTTGGTTCCAAAAAGTCCATCTATGCTCTCTTGTTCTGTTTTCCGCTCCACATTAAGTGTAACAGGCACTGGAAGGAGCTTTGGCGTGTTTGTGGAGGTAGAGGATGAAGTAAAGAGGAGGCTGAGAGGCAACTCTGCAAATCCAATCATCCAGGCTACCTCTTGCCAGTAGTCAGAGGCAAAATGCAGTTAAAGTTTACTTGGACTAGACAGCCCTTACTCCGAAAAATTCTGTTTGCTTTTTTTCTTCATTGACCACCTGAGAGGAGCAGAGCTTGCGTATATTAAAGCAGCCACTCCTGTATGCTCATTTCTTTAAAATATTGATTTTTAATTTTTTTTTCACTGCCATCTCTTTATTCTCTGTCTGTCTAAAATTTTCTTTCTTGCAAGCACTTTATGTGTTCTTTTCAGTCATCCAGAACTGCTTCTTTCCTCTTCCTTTTCAGATTTCTGTCTGTACCTCATCCTGTTCTTCTGTAACCTTGGACTGTCATCATCATTTATAGCTCAGAGAACAAAGAAATTCAAAATGCTGCAACTGCGTCCCTAATCTGTGTAACCACACAATCTTTCCATTTATCTCACCTCCCTTTTGATTTCTTTAGTTGTGGTGGATTCTTACCATATGTAAGACTGAGGATTCAAGTTACTTTCAGAAGAAAAAATTTTTCCCCCCACTTTTTACTCCTGTCTGCTCTTCTGTAGAATTATGAGTATCTAGTATAATTTAAAAGTGCTTTGTAAGTTTTTAGGATAACCTTTCCTCTATCAGAACCAAATGGAACCAAAGATCTACTGGAAAATGTTGCTCATTCTCTGCTGCAGCAGCAGTGATTATACACTAGGAAAGACTGAAAGCATTAATCCAGAACACAAAAGTGATTTGAAAGCAGAGTGGTCATGCTGCAGGCAATGCCTTACCTTCTGCTGCTGTTTTGCAGACAACAGAGAGAGAAAACAGGGCAATCATAGCATTTGTCTTATTTAATATTTTAGAATATGTAAATATGGCAGAGATTATCAGGTGTTTGAAACATGAACAGTATACTTTACCAGCATTTTAAGAGGTGGCTCTTTTAACATATTTTTAATTGTCATCTTGCTCTCTACTAATTTAAAATCCAACTAATAAGTGACAAGACTAATATCATAAACTGCTTTAAAGAATCAGTGTAATCTAATTTTAATTTCCATGTGAAAACTGTAGTAGATTTTCAGGATTAATTCCTAAATTCTATAAATTGGTTATGAAGTTTACAAATATAGGTGAAGAAAAGCAGAAGGAATAGCAGCTACAACAAATAAATCTCCCAGTTCCTTATATTTATATTGAAGAATTTCCACTAAATAAAAATAGTGATTTTTCTCTTCCAATTTTGAGAATAGAGATCTGACTATACTATTTAGTAAAAGCAGAACAACAAATAATAATAATGTGTTTTGACTCAGATTTTCATCCATCACTTAGATACTAATAATCACAGCAAAATACTGTTGACAACGGTTACTTCTTAACACATTTGTTTCTCCTTTGTATGCAGCTACAAATAGCAGTGGTCTTTTTGCAACACGGTCCCACAAAGTGCATTCTGGCCTAATTTTCTAGCTGCTGTTGTTCTGGATCTTCAGAAAATTTCTTGTGTCGAAACGATTTTGGCTGAACTTGGGACGTAACATTTACATTTGAATAAAGAGGTATTGTGATATTCGTTTGAGAAGAAATCTCTGTCAATACGTGTTTTTTCCAGGGACAGTATGACAGGCCCTGGTATAATTGTTTTGTGGAAGAAGCAAGATCTAATTGATCAGTCAGAATTTCTTTTGGAGCAAAAATGTTTTGGCAATCATAATAGTTGCACTCCTGAAAGTGAACAAGATAAGTGTTTCAGTACCATTCCTATCTCTGTGTGAATACATGCTTCAAATGAATATAGTTCAAAATTAAATAAGCAAGTTTCTAAGAAAGAGATTACTTTAAGTTGCAGTCATTAAACAGGATATGGAATCAACCTTTTCAGTGTTATGGAAATATCCAGCCCTTTTGGTGTGCTTTTACTCAGTGAAATATGGCATTAAAAGAAGTAGACGTCCATCTTAAATGGTACAGTTGTCGCATGCTACTGAGGCAAACTTGAATCGAAAGATGTATAGTTTGCAGGACTAAGGTGACATGTGAAGAGTCCAGTGGAGTTGGTCATCATATGTAACTTCACGGATATTAATCTTGCAGAAATAAGTTCTTGTCTGTTATGTAGCAGAGTCCGTTTTTATGAATTTTCAACCTCAAAGCAAACTGTCTTCTTAAATTCGTCAAATTCCCATTCTATAGATTGTGTTCATAGTAGAAATTAGTGGATAGCAGAAAGTACAGAATTTCTTATAAAGCAGCTGTAAAGGTAGAAACTAGCCAAGAGTAAAAAGAATATGAAGCAAAACTAAAAGGTTTCTATCTTTTGGAGGTTTTTTTTGGTGTTCCAATCTACATAATTTGAATAGATTCCAGATGAAGGAAAATTCAAAGCCGAATGGATTGGGTAACTGTGTGCATAAAGTTGGTTCATTCTTTCCCTAATCTTTTTTGAAACTGAATTCCCAGGTATGCATTTTCACCTCTGTAGTTAGACCAGTTCTGTAAATGCAGATCCACTTTCTCACTAGCTCTTTTCTCTTCCAGTTTGAGGAGTAAGAAGAAAAAGCAAGAAGCTGCCTAGATCTATTATTGTTTGAACACATTTATGAATAAGTATTATTTGCCCAAGCTGCCATGGGTCAGGATTTCATCAGGCTGTTTAAGCTTTCACTGAACTTAGTTAACAACTCTTATTGTTACAAGGCTCAATTATGGCTTTACTTTTCTGCATCTGTTTTTCTTGTAAGACAGGCATTTGATTGTAAGTCAGCTATTTAGAGGATTGCTTCTATGAATAGCCAGTGTCTAAAATGAGAAGCATTTAATTAAATATAGCTTAGCTCTTTTCTGTGTACGTTTCCTGTTGAAGACCCAGGTGATATGTGGAAATACTGCAAACATGGAATAGTATCTTCAAGCGGGAGAAGAAAATCCTAGGCGATTTCTTTCCTTTTTTCAAGATGAGCCAGACATGCCTTTACTTTTTATCAAGCAGTAAAGAAAAAAAAAAAAGAGCATTTGGACAGTAGTTTATATGAAATATAAGGCTCTTTTAAAATCTTTCTAATAAATTTAGAAGCTTCTAATGAGTTTCTTTCCAAACACTTCATTCCAAAGTTCAGCATATGGAATTTGGGGCTATGAGTTTTCTCTCAGATTTTGTGGTTACAGTTGATATTACTGTAATTTTTGCTGTAATGTGTGTGATCACTGTCCAATCTGTGTAACATTAACAATAATAATACATTTTATGCAAATTTTATGGGGCTTTATGTTGTGGTAGCTTTTTGGAGGTGACACTGTTAGACGTATTTCGACTGTATATTTGCTAGCTAAAGTTAAAAAGAAGAGCCTACAGGACTGGCAGTTTGGGGCAGATGTGTGTCTATTCCTTAGGCATCAGTGGTTGTAAGTTAACTATAAAAATGTTACAACCATCTGTGTAACAAGACGGCAGAGATCTGCTCTCGCCTGTTACTATAAATAAGAAGGAGATTTGTTTGACTTCATAGACATTGGATTTATAAAGACTCTATGTGTCAAATTGTAACTACGTGCCATGTTGCTGAGATGTGTCTGCAGCCAACTACCTGGGGTGTCTTCCCCTTCAGACATTCTAGTGTAGTGCAGCAACTGTGCAGAAATGTCTGTATAGCGCAACATGTGACAAATTATATTTGTTTTCTACCTATGGCAAAATGTATGATTCTTATGGATAAGCTTATCTGGAAGAGTAGCTAAAATGGATCTTTAAATGGACCACTCGAATGAAAATGTGATACTCAGTTTGACAAAGATTTTAAAGGTTTTTTCCCACTATTAAATTTATTTTTTTTCTTTTGTTACTAAGTGGTAGTGTATGCAAGATCATGTATGCTTGAGAGAGCACATATCTATGAGAATTGAGTCATATCTAGAGAAACACACCAGCATTTTCAAATATCTGCTATGCAAAATCACAATAGCTAGTTTGCTATCACTATTACACTGCTGAATAGAGATTTTGAATTTCTTGGCAAATCGTCAGTAGAGCAACTAATTAAAATTATTTCTTGATAACTGGAGCAGTCAAATTGCATTTGAAATTTTACATTTTCTGCCTAAAGCTCTAGTACTTTTTTGTGTGTATGTGTGTTTACAAGAAATAATGATGGATAGAAGAACTTAGGTTATGTCATTACCTGAAAGACCTTTATTTTCTTCCAGTCCAGTTCATTCTCAGTTGAATACTTTGTCTTCCTTATTCTAGTGATAGATTAATGTATTTGTTTAAAGTGACAGTGAGACAATTGTTCCTATATTTTTATTAGACCAATCATCTGTTTTGCAATGTAATTATAGAATAAAAAATGCACTACATTGTGGCTTTTTAGTTTATAATGCATTCATTTTTAAATTGAAAATAGAGATTAATATAGGTAGTGTCCATAGAACTTTTGATATTAAAGATATAAAGATACTCCCATTGTCTCAATGTGTAAAGAGCAGTATGCTGCACTTTTTCCTGAGCATCATTAGTCATGCCCACGTATCTTTGGCGTGGTTTTGCTGTAAGGGGAAGGCTCTGTAGCAATTGGAAATACATAATTGTTTGTACAGCCCTTCATACAAGGAGTTTGTAAAAAGCTTTGTGGTCCCTGTGTGTCAGCACTGCAGTGCAGACAGATAAAACTCTCAGCTCTGTCCAGAACTTGAGGTTATCACTATTAATTAATTTTTAAATTACTATTTGATAAACTTATATTTTAGGTTGAGAAATGTATACTCCAGAGAACTGCTATTAGGAAATAATGAATGGATAATGTGTATACACATACACACATATGTATGTTGCAATTCCTGTCAGAGTCTGAAAGTGTACTTGGCTTTTGTTTAATGTTGGGGTGTTTGCACACTGTTCAGATTCTCTGGAATAGAAATTGGATGTTCAGGATCTCTCCCTCCTTCTTCCTCTGCAGTTCCCAATTTGTCTATTATATGTCTTTTTAAGTATTTTTTCATTTTCTCAGTTTTAAATAGGTGTCTATATATAGTGTGATATAAATACATCTATTATTTATGCTTTTATATGTATAATATTCCCATTCAAAATCGTTAATAAGTTATACAAGTTTATGAGACCCCAAACTTTAAAAGATTTATTCCCCAACTACCTAAACAGTAGACATACAAACAAAAACTTTCTTAGTTATTAGAAAAACTGGAAAAGTATACAAAGAGTGGAATACAAGATTTTCATAAAATGCTGCAATATAGTGTGCAAATAAGTTCTTAGCCTTAAGAAGCAAATAAGAAGCAGAGAGGAATATTCTACCCAAATTCCGGAGAGATATTTAGGGAACTTAATAATGTTCTGTAAGATGTATTCTAGGTCGCGGAGTACTGTGTTCATCTGTTTCCAAGTGTGTGTATCTAAAATATATGTACCTATATATAGTTTATATACACATATATTTCTTCGAGAATGTATTGAGCTCCTCTGTATAAAACATGAGGTCTCGCCATTCCAATTTGGACAACTGTTTCCCCTGATCTTTTCATTGGAATCCTTCTTATTTTTGGTCTGAATTAATTTCTGTTTGGTTTGTACCTACTAGTCTTTGAGCCAAAATTCGGACAAGATTCAAAAGAATCTGCACTGGTAATGCAAATAATTGTAGACAATGGATGTATGTATTCAGTCCTGCTTCTGGTTATAAGTAAAGCCTTCCTCCTTTGTTCTTCTTTTTGCAATAAGCTCTTCATCACCTTGTTGATCTCTTTTGAATATGGGCAATCAAAACTGTCTTGGATCTTGGATGGGGACATTTGAATATATTTGTATATATTGGAATTGATATATTTACTAGAAATTCCTTGACTGATGAATCCTACAGTCACGTTTGCCTTTTTGACAGCTGCACTAAGAAGTGCATCCAGGATCTCTTTCTCCCAAGTATTCAAGTTTTCAGCAGAGACTTTTGCTATGAACTGAGAATGCATTGAGTATATAGTGTAAGGCTTTCATCCCATGTCTGCTGTTTCACTCTTCTGAGTCATTTATTTCTTTCTGTGCAGTATCCCAGACTTTCTCGAAGCTGATAACATCTCTTAAATTTATCAGCCCACTCCTACTTTTTTGTGCTGAGTCATAATTCAAAATATTCAAAAATCTGTTTAGATGTGAAGAAATTCTCTTAGAATTCTTCTTCCCTTTCAGTCGTTCCTGTTGGCTGTGCTCTTTGTTTTAGTCAGTTACTTGTCAACAACTTAGTTAGCAATTGCTGATGGGTATGATATTTAATGTTTTACTGAAGTTAATGTAGGTAAGATTTATTGCATTTCCTTTATCAAAAAATGAACTGTCAGAGAGTTTGGGGTCCATGTGACCAAATCTGCTTGGTCTAGCTTATGTTTCAGTTTCTCATGTTCCATTTACCTCTTTATGTCATTATATGTTCCTTTCATTTCTGAGTTTGTTGCAGGCTTTTTTTTGCATTTGAGGTCATGTTAATGGGCTGATAGTTATCTGAATTACCTTCTTTAATGATTAGTTAATGCTGCACTTGATTAATTGCATAACTATACAGTCAATACGAAGAAGAAGGTATAGAGGGAAAGTCACAATGTCTGTGTTCACTTTGCACATCAAGACTGCTGTCCACCACCATTTTATTGTTTTAGAAACTGGAGGATAACATCTGGGAAAGTCGTGTGGGTCCACATCTCAGGAAAAGCTAGGTGGGAAAATAGCCAGGTTTGCTTGTACTGAACAGCAACCAGCTCGCTGACTTACAGCCCCTCTGCTGAGAGTCTGGTAATTGTCCACTTCTGAGAAAATCTTCTACTCTACTACTTTAATGTATTCTGCCTTCTCCAAAACAGAAGGGGGGATAGTTCATATTCATGCCATCATGAACTGAGTTAAAGCCTACAGCTCACTAATAGTAAGCTTGTGTTCTTGTCTACCAGGAATGTAAAAAGCCCTGAAATATGTGTGATATAAAACAGCACAACATAAGGTTCCAGGCTGTTCTTGTTACTTTTCTGTTGTCAGCACAGTTGTTGGTTTTCAAATTTAAATGTTAATTTAGCATTAACGAAGCATTCTTGATTCCTCTAAAATGGAGGTGGATAAAGGTGATGTCTTTGACAGCTCAACCCAGACTCTCCTTGATTCGGCAAGATCTAGAAACTCTTGTTGCTATGCAGATCATAACTGACACTGAAAAAGATGTGCATAATTGCACAGAAGTGCACCCATTGTTTTCCAGGGGAACCTCATTTTATTCTCCTACATTTGCTACACAACTGCAAGAGTTTTAATTTTGGACAGGGATTGCTTCTGGTGGTGATACATGATTGTGTTAATCCACCACTTTATCCCTTCATGACCACCATATCTTCTTTGAAACACTGCTTTCAGTGCCTGGTAGTAGCACCTCTGGTCCAAGGTAGTAGTTATGGATCAGTCTTCCTCACCACTTTCTCCGGAGATGTGAAGTAAGGAGTGAGCAAGCTGGGTCAACATGCTCCTTTGCTGCCTTTTCATGAAAACATGGGTGTTTAGTGGCAAGAGAGAGCACCAACAAGCGTATCTGTCTCATTCATTCAAGTTAGCTTGAGTTTATTTAAGTCACCTGCTCAAATGTACCCAGAACTACAGAATAAAGGTTTCTACCTTTCCAAAAGGGTAATAGCCTTTCCAATGTAGTATAAACTCTGGAGGACAGCCCTAACTATCCTTGTTCATCCTACAAAGTTTACCAATCTTTAATAAGTTTTGATTTTTTTAGACCATCTAAAAAATTAAATTGTTAAAGTCTCTGGCTGTTACACTCACCTTCTTTTATTTCTTCCATATCGTTTTCCATCTGCATTTTTAAAGTTCATTTTCTGTACTGTATTTCTGTGATATCCTTGTGATATGTCAGAAAAAATATAAAAAACCAACCAAACAAAAAGACCCACCCAAACCCTTTTCAAATAGCCACTGTGAGACTACCACTATACAATAATTCAGCAGCAAATACCTAGTTGGGATATTTGACAGTAATTGGGATCTTCCTATTGAGCCTTCAGTGAACTCACAATTAAAGTCAAATCTAACTATTAACCCATTTGGCAAATTACTTTAAGCAGTAGCAGATTTCCTTCCAGTTTTGATCTCTGTGTATAATTCTGAGATTTTCAGACAGAGGCTATTTAAAACCCTCTGTTCCTATATAGTGCAGAACTGAAAATGAAGACAGATGAGTAACATTTAAAGAGCTTTGCAAGTGTGTCATGAAATTTACCAGCTCTGTAACAAAATCTATGCACCTGCCTACTTTCAAGGTTATTGTAAGAGAAGGAGACACAAACTAATGATAATTTATGTTTTAATATAATAAGTGGTGGAGTTTTGCAAGGTTATTGGAAGACTGCCTTTTCCCAATAACTTCAGTGGTTTGATTGCTTCTGCAGGATCCAATACTGTTCCTCTGGAAATTGATCTAACTGTGGATACTCTCGTTTTCCGTATATATATCTAACCTTTTCTTAAATCTCTTTAGCCTTTAGTTCTTAAATCTGTTTAGCCTCGATGTGTCTTGTGCCACTGGTTCCATGCCAGTGTTTCACTTGAAGGTGGGGTATTTTCTCATCATGCTGTTTGTTTTCATCTTTCAAACCACTAAGTGCTTGGTTTATGCATTATGAGACCGGGGCCCTATCTTTTCCAGTGTTTTTTTCAGCTGAAACAGATAGAATTTTATTTTGTCTATTTCTTGTCTAACTTAATCTTCCAGAGCTCCGGTCATATTCATTATCAGTTTCTGAGTGCACTCTAAAAAAATTGCCATCCTAAAAAAAAATGAAATAGTAAAAAATAACTGTATTTATTAAGCCTTGTGATATTGCTAACGGGAAGTAGTCAAATAGTAACAGGCATTGGGCTAGTTTGTAGAAACGTGGTCGTAAATGTGTTATCCCTCAACTGCTACTGGCAAAAGTTTTAGTGAAACAGAGATTATGGAAGTGTCTGTAAGGAAGGATAGTATGATAAGACCTACTTAGCATCTGTATTTCTAGGGTACTCCAGACAGTGTTGTGTGTGCTTCTCAGCAGGGCTTCTCAGTTTGGTTCTGGAATAAAGTAGTGATGATGGAAGTTATGAAAGAAATGGAAAAGTATAATAAGATTATTCTGTGTTTCTTTAAGTTGTTTTTTGTGAACTGTAAAGTCATGTATGGAAGGGAAGAAAGGGGAAAGGACATTTTTAATTTTTAAAAAAATTTTTTACCCTCAAAGAGCCAGATTCCACCTTTAGTTATACATATGGAAATAGATCCTTGTCCTAAATATATCTCATTACTTGGGGCCTGATCGGGAATGGTCTTTCGAATTCTGATTTTATTCAAGTCAAGGTTGATAAATAGTTTGAGGTCTCCAGTTTCAAAATGTTGTCTCAGTGGCACGGCTGAAATGACAGTAAACTTTTCTCAGCTTATGTAAAGCGGTGTAATTTTTTTGAGTGCTGCACTAGCACTTCCCACACTACCAGGGATATAGCCTTAGTTTTAGCTATGTGACTTGCATGTAGTCAAAAAAGGTTTCAGGGGGTTTTTGGGTTGTTTCATTTGGCTTTTTTCCCTAATGCTTGGATCATTTGAGTGGCTGTATGTATTAAAAAATACATACATACATACGTATATATATATGTGTACACACACACAATTTCAGAACTAAAAAAACTCATCTGTAAATTGATACCAACCATAGACAATTGCACAGAATAAATGTTTGGGAGCACATGACTTAAAAGCACTTTAACTTTTACCATTGTGAAGGCTGTTACAATCTTTTGTGCCTTGTCATGCATGTGTTAGGTGATGCAAATACTTGTGCTTCTCAAGTAAGTTTTATGAATAAAATGCACAAACAAGCTGAGCAGAGGCATATGTGTCCTTGGGAAAGAACTTTCATAGGCTGGGCAGAAATGGAGTTTCTTCATTGACTTCCTGTAGTGTTAACCCATGTCAAGAAAATCCACAGGAGATGTGTCTAGCATTTTGTCCTCTTTAAATTTCCATTTTTAATAGCAAGAAGACACTCCAGGCAGTGCATTTCCGAGGGATTATTACATTTCTCGGGTGGCTGAAGTCACTCACCCTTCAGCCTTGTGCCTCACAACACACCCGAGGCGAGCAATAATCCCCAGCAAGGCACTGCCTGTCTTATCTTATTGCTTAATTATTATATCTATTTAATGGTGCTTAGAACATTGTCAGCTGTTGAGAAAAGGTAATTATCACTAGTCAAATGAAAAACACTTTTTTGGCTGCCTTACGGATACACATTTTACTGGTACCTTGATACATAATGAAGCCTGATAGCAAAACTTTTGCTTGTCTCTTCTTCAAGCCACAGCTGTTTCCCTGCTAAATTCATCCCATCTGTCTCCCCTTCCGTAAGGCTGTAGGCAGTATAGCATAAGTACAGAAGCAGTTCAGTGCTATTTTGGATAAACATAGCTGAAATTTGAATCTTTGCCATTTGCAATGCACACATTTTGTTTTACTGCTGTAAAGAGAGCTGTCAAAATAAAAACTACATGGATAATTTACTGAAATGCAGTCAAATAAAGGGATGATCAAAGGGAAAAAAATGAAGATATAATATAGGGTCACTCTTACGTTCATGGTGTATTCTGAATAATTTAATTGTTGACCTCTTGACATTGCTGGGTGCAGAGGAATTGGTAGTGAATAACAAAACTAGAAGCCACTGAATTAGAATGGGACTTGAAGTCCAAACTTCATGTCAGAAAGGGTAATCGTAGCAGGCAATTATTTGTGATAGTGCCGTGTTGAACTCTCTGACCAAGGTGTAGTTCTTTGCTCATTTTGTAAGGAGTAGATAATTATGTGAGATAATACAGCTTGGAAATTAAATCCATCATTTCTATATGTGGCACTGTCTCTGAAAATGAAAGGACATCCTAATGATCACAATGAGGCAACAGTCATTACACCTCTTACTCTTTGCAGTTGTGATTGACATGGAAAAATATATTTTAAAGCTGAGTACAGTTATCTTCATTGAGTTTGTTGTTCTAGAATGGATTGATGGTCAGTTATCCAAGGACTGTGTTTGAAAATCCAGGTTTCCTGGAAGAGAAGATCCAAATGACAGTAAGGTCTGCTTGACTCAGATAAAATGAGTACAGTGCAACCTACAATATTTGAGAGTCTTTCAGGCAAAATTCTTTTGAAAAAATCATGTATTCTGCTGAAGTGTTAGAAGTCCTATGGCACCTGTAGTAGGAGAAGGGCTTTGACCACTACTTCTTGGATATATTTTCCTTTCACTGTATTATTGTGTTCTATGTGGTCCATCTCAGAGAAAGATCATGACTGGTAAATGCTTGTAAGTCTGTTGTAGGAAAATCTTGGAAGCCGTTTCTAGGTTAGCCCTGATGTGTATTTGGGACAGTTACATGTTCTGTGGAAGTTAGTTCTTGGAGGCTTGTGCTTCCAAATCTGTATTGCCTTAGGCAAAGGTGAACAAAGCCGTATTTGTCCTAACCTGGAAGATGCTCTCATTGACAAAGAAAGAAGCAGATGATGAACTTAATGGCAGTGGACAATGAAATTATCTCAATATGAAATTGATCTAAATGTTATGAGCATAAAGTTCTTTGGGGAAAAGCACTTTGTGGAATTCACGACTGAAATACTGATTTCATTGTTTTGTATTGAGGTAGAGAAAGGGAAAAAGAGGATGTTAAGTCACTAACTGCTTCTGTATTTACAGAATTTGTATCAAATGAAACAAAGTCTTTTGTATTGTTACTGAGAAAGGTACTGCTACATGAAATGCTCACACAGTAGTTTTCATGTAAATATGTGTAAAATCAATAGTTTGTGACAAGGATCAAGACAGCATTAGTCCTCCATATTAACAGAAATGTGAGAATTTCTCTATAGACACTAAATTGAAATATTCAAATATTTCAAAATATTATTTTTAGTTTTGTTTCATAATATGAACATAAATGATGTTATTATCTGTGAGACTGAATGTTGGTAGTTAGTCCTCCTGTAACTAATCCAGGAGCTGATAACACACCTTCTGCACCAGAACTAGTGCCCTCGTGTATCAGTTTAAATGAAGAAGGGCTCCATTATTTTTCAATGGAAGCCCAGTTCTTCAAGGACTTCATCAAAAGTAAAGGCCCCTCACCTTCTGACTGAAAAACACAGTTGTATTGACTTCTCTGAGGTCACCAAAGTATTGCAGTAAACATCCAGCTACTAGGTCTTAGAACAGCTGCTTTTGTGGTAAATATATTGTGATAATTCCTTTAAGTCTTATTAATGTCTGAGCTGTTATATTAAAAATAGTGCTTATGGCTTGGTCATCCCGTTTTCATAACACACAATCTGATGGAACATGTGCATTTACCAACATAGTTTTTCAAGCAAGTTTAGCTATTTTTTTCCTACTCTCCAAAAGGAGAGATTTACTTTTGTGCTGTTACCTATTGGAAATTGTCAGTTCCTGTTAGAACCATTTAGGTAGCTGCTGTAAGTTGAAGTGGGAGGCTTGTACCCTCATGCATAACAATTTTGAGAGATTCACTGCATTTTTTCCAAACATGGTTTCAAAACTGCAAGTAGGTGAAAAAAAATTAGGTTGTTACAAAGAGTTTCACCTTCTTAGAGGGTTGCATGGTTGGGATTTGGGGATGGAGAAGTGAACAACATCAAGAGCAAAACAAGTTATAGTGACTGTCTTTGCAATGGGCAAAGTATAAAGAAAGTTGTCAATATTATGCTTTTCTCATATTTATTAAATTAAATTTTTACATTCCAGAGTACCTTGTCATAAGTACGTGCATTTGTTAAAGATGTGATCAAACCCCCAAGATTATGTGAAATCCTGTTGATCCTTCATTTACAGTGTTGATTGTTCCCTCACTGCTGGGACCATTTATGGTGATCTGGATCTAATAAGGAGTCTTTTTTCAAACCTAGCACTTCAATACTTATTTGATTTTTGTCTGCCCATCTTTTTATTTACATCCAGGATTTTTTTGTTCTGTCTATGGGTTTTTAGATCAGCCTTATATTTCCACTCATTCCTTCTGCAGGTTGGTGTAAGGACAAAAGGAAAAGAAAGAATGGGTTAGAGGGCTCACATACTACCAGACAAAAAAAAAATATTAAGTAACATGGAAAAATATAAAAACTTCAAAGACAAAATGCAAAAAATATTCTTACAGTGCTGTTCTGTAGTCTTTTTACCATTTTATGTTTTTCCTATGTTTAAGGTAATTTTAGGTATTCCAACAGTACATGTGGAGGGAATATTTTCTGGAAAAGTTTTGAAGATTTCTGGATCTTCTAGAGAAAATGTATTTTGGATGTACACGGTGAACAAAAACCTCCATTTGTTCAAAATTTTTCATGCAATTTACTTGTTTCCTCAGTTGTCTTGTGAGTTATATGTTCAGAACTGAAAGCCAGTACAATCTTTACAGAATATTATTGCTTTTTCTCTATCTTACTGACTGTTCCCACTTTCAACTGCCCCTATTTTGGCAAATTTTAGACTTAGTTGTTGTTATTATCAATGCTGATATTATGATTGGATATAGTCTGTAAGCTCAAAAATTTGAAAGTAATTTTTTTAATAGCATCATGGCATAAAGTGACCAGTACATTCCATCTATATGGTACATAGATGTTTTTCTTCTTTTAGGCTAGGTTCTCTCAAACAGGTAGTTATAGCATCTGTTAAAAGTGCTTGCAGGTCATTTATACAAAATTAAAATCCTTTTCATACAGCAATAGTCAGCTCTGGTTTTGTGGGTTGGGTGTTTTGGTTTTGTTTTTTATTTATTAACTATGCATGGGAAAAGCTTGCCCTATAATAATGTGTTCAAATACTTCCCTCTGAACTGTTCTTCACTGAATTGTCTCTGGACCCAGCACACCCTGTTCCACTGGAGCCCCCACAATGTACAGAAGCAGCTCCAAACAAAGTTTTAAACAACAGAGACTATTTATGCAAAAACAGAGGTTAAATTAATTTTGGTAAAAACCAGAACTGATTAGCATCCTGATAGTTAAATTCATTAGCAGAGTCCCCCAGTTGCACTTTGGTTAAAGCAGCGTTGCAAGATAAATGAGTGATCCTTCCCATGCTACTTTCTTTCCTTTTAATAATCAGTGGAACTTTGGTTGCTGGAAACATCTGAATTCATTTGGTCCCATAAACACAACAGACAACTGTAGAGCAGAATTAAAAATTAGAATTACTGGAGATGTTAGCATTGTTTGTCGATTGTAAATATCGTCCTAAAATTTCTGTTCCACTAAAATTTATTCTGTTCTATTTAGCTAATTCCTATTCATATTTTTAAATAGCACAGTTGGGGATTCTTTCCTTTGTAATCTTTTTGGGAAGGAATTTTTTTCTAATACTTCAGTGACTTTCTGCATCAGATTGCAGGGTAATGTTACAGTCAGTAATGTTTACATCAACAAATGTAAATTCAAATTAAATCTATTATTTAAATAGCATAATGGAAACACATGGTGCTTTGTAGTCATGTAATTAAAGAAGATCTGTGCCTCCAGGAGTTTATGATCTGAAGATCAAAACCATTTCCACATGCAACAGACCTCTTCTAAATTATCGGTCTACAATTTGGGGATTTTGTCTTGCATCTACTTCAGCATAAATTTTACTCCTGAGCAGAGATTTCAACCAGGCCAGTGCAGAACTGTCTGAGATGCAATGCCTAAGTTTTATACTTGACTCTTTGTGTAGGGGCAATTTCCTCTCTAGCACAGGAAAGCTTGGTGTTTTGATGTCAAGATTTATACCTCCCTTATTTAACAGCAACACTGTGAACTAAACTTTGTGAATTATACTAGTTTAGTTAGGGGGGAGGGAAACTCAATTTCTTACGTTTAGCAAGGAGTCTGACTAGCCATGCTTTTTTTTGGCCTTTTTTTTTTTTTTTCCAGTTGTGAAAGTAATTTTGTGCAAAATTGCATTTGAGTTAAATTATTCACTCATCCTGGGGCAATAGCCTGTATTCACTTTCCAGCTGAGCCAACTAAAAATATGGGAAACAGACCAGCCTAGTATTCCATTGTTACCTTATATAATATGGTGTTTTGGAAATGATGGTGAAGGCAACTTGGATATTTCATGGATGAATTAGTAGATTCATAAACTGAAATCTTTGCTTGCTATTTGTTAGGGTGTTTTCTCCCTTCCTTTCAAAACTGAGCTCACAAATCGGAGATGTGGCTTTTATTTAAAAAGAAAAGAGGAGGACAAAGAAAAGGGAAAAAAAATCAAGTCTCTTTTTTCCTTTGAAGAAATTTTTGCCTGAATTGTTGGCTGAGTTCCCTCAAAAGGCTTGGACTCCTTCAAAACTTGGAACCAAGTTCAGACCCCAGCTAGGTAAGGTAGAGTACTTTGTTCAGTTTATTTAGTTTTCTCCCCACAATATGCTACAAAAGAGTCTGGGTGTAAATACATAGGTTCTTACTGTCAAATGTGATGGTTTGGGATTTCTTCCAATTATCATCCTAATTAGGACCCTGAATTAAAAAGAATTTTTCATTTCTTTTGGGCATGGGGAGCTAAATGAAAACTGGTCTGTGAACCCTGTGACTCACAGGTACCTGCAAATCTTCAAGCCCCTTTGTTGCTATAATGACTTAACTGCAAAGTGATTTCACAGCCTTAAGAGGCAACTTTTGCCTTTAACCTCCTTGTCTGAGGACTATCCCTAAATTAAAGTAAGCTTGGACAGTACCTTGCACATTCACCTGTTCTGTTCTGTGTTCCAGTGGTTTTTTTCTTAAAGCTGTTGCTTGGGATTGCACAGCTTGGAGGTGCTGCTGTGTTTGGTTTTACTCAGTTATTTAAATCCATTAAACATGTTTCCAATTTTGCAGTCCTATGAATGCTTTGAGCTGTGGCAGCTATAAGAGACATCTCAGCACTTTGTTGGGAACTATGGCCGCTTTTCTCCAAGCGTTGTGTTTCAGTTTTACCCATGCTGTGCTACAGATCCTAACATTGCTGGATTCAGGGCATCTCTGTTCCGTGTGGATTTAATACTGTACTGAACTTTTCTAATGTCTTCTAAGATAAAGCTGTGAAATGATTGCATGTTATGAGTTATAGGCATTAATGAATGTTGTTGTTTTTATTCTAAACCTTTTTGAGCAAAGTTTTGTACCTCAGGTACCTCAGGTACAGCTGTATGTTGAACAGAGTAAAGCAAAAGATTTCCCCACAATGAGTGATGGTGCACGTCCTACCTTCTGCATATTTGCAACTGGATTTCCTTTGTACTGTACTTTTTTTTTTAACCTAGCTGTAGCTTTCTGAGCCTTTGGGTCACATGGCGTGTGGCTTCACACAAACGTTTACTACATGACAGGCTAACTTAGCAACCAAAATTTGTTCTCTTCTTCTTCCTACTCAGTGCTTTTGTCTTGTGCTGACATATTGGATTCTGTGCTGTACAAAAGGAAGCCCTAGATGACAACTAGTTGTGCTTGGGATCTGTGTTTTTGGATCTAGACTCAGATGAAGGACTTGTGCTTAAACATTCAGTACTTGGCAATACCAAATACGAAGTTTCTTTTGTAACAGTTGAATCAGTGGTAATCTCATGGTTCGAATACAACACTGAAAAAAGATTAAATCCTTTATCAGTTGGGGTACCTGAATTTCAGGGTGCTTTGGGTGGAAAAATAACCAAGAAGAGTAAGTTTTACTAAGATGGTGTAGCATTGGTAGTCTTAACTCACCCTCCAAAATGCAGTAAAACAACAACCCCAAACTACAGAGGTTCTGTGAAAAGAGACAATAATTCTGACATCACACAGTTAAATAACAGACTCTGATGCGGAAAACTGTCCCAGATTCCAACATTCCTTTCAGCTGAGATTAGAAAACAAGGTAGACTTAGCATGAGAAATAGTGTCGTTATATGAAGAGATTGCTCTTGTTAGGCCCATATGTGAACCATATATCCAGATTCTCTCTACATCCGCTCACTTGTCTCCCTGTCAGCATCTGAAGAGAGATCCCCAAATGTTCAAATGTACCTTTCAGATCAGAGTTTAATTTTAGAAGACTATCTTGGCCTATTAATTTTGATTATAACAATGCTGTGGTGGCAGAGACATCAGATTGCAAGTAAAATTTCAGAAATCAAAATGCTACAAAGCTGTAGAAATAAATGCAAGTGTAACTTGCAGTAATAAGTCACCATAATTGTATATGGTAAAATATATGTCATTATCGAATAAGTAATAATTCATCAGGGCGTGTATTGTTCATGTGCACTTGGTGTGTTACAAACTGCAGTGTGGAGGCTGAATACTTCCAGGATCTGTGTGTGTCAGATGAGGAAGGCAAAGTTTAACAGCCAAAAAAATGGTTCCAGAGCTGACACTTGTAGAAATATGGAACTTAAGTACTGCAGAGCATCTTGGATATTTTTGTAATTTATTTGCGTTTTCATATTCAAGGAATTAAATTAATAAAAACTTATTACATTAGAGTAGTTTGCATACCATGAAACTTGTCAAAATTTTAATTGAAGTCTTTCAGACACCTGATTGCTTACTTATTTTCCCTTTAAGGTATATTTTCTTATTTTAGTCTTAAAATTAAGTACATGAAGTCACCATCAAGAGCTAGAAATGATACTAAAACAGGAGCGACGAAATTAAAAATGCAAATATGAAGTGATGTAATTTTTCAGTGTAGGGATTCTACGTTTTCTGTTTTGATAATGGATATCTAAGGGCATTCATGTGGTCATAAAGGAAAAAATCAATTCTCTTGCTAATATCCTCACTTCCTTGTGTAGTCCTTTTCAAATTGAAGAGGTTTGGTATTCAATTCCCTATTTCTCTTTGTCTCAAAAGAGGAGAAGCGTTCTGTTGTTTCTACAAATCACTGTAGAAATTCCGTTCCTTTTACAACTCACGAATGAGGTGCCCAATCAAACTGGATAAATGATTTACAATTATTATATCAAACATTTCAGGTATATCTAGAATATGAATACAGGAAGCCTTAAACCTATTTTTATGATCATTATTATTCCCTGTAATAAGAACTGTCATTTATTTAAAAACTTAAAAAAACCTCACTCTACCTCCCACATTCCAAAAAGCCCCACCCAAACAAGCCTAAAAAGATCTGATCAGGATATGATAGTGGAGTCTTCATCAGACCCAGCCTCTTTCTTAAGTGTTCCAAACTGCAATTCAGTGAACCTATTGGCACTTTCTACTGGAAATCGTTAATGGTGGCCATGGGTAAGCAGCAGTTCAGTTACACTCTGTAGTCAAGGAAGAAGCTTTTGACATACACTGCACCTTCATAATTTTCCGTTGCTTGTCAAGAGGATAATCAATATATTTCTTTTTTTTTCTTAGCCTGCAAGCAATAAGAAAGTGTGCAGCATTTTCATAATTTCTACGGAAGTCAGTTTGCAGCAGGTCTTGGTGAAGACTTCACACATGGTTCCTTTATTCACCTGTTCTTGAACCAGAAGTCACAGCACATATACAAAGTTAATTTTCTCTCTCATATCTATATCTAAAACCATACTTTTTGCCTGAAGCGTAAATTGAAATTCTGAAGTGCCTAATCAAATGTATGTTTCACATATGCAAAGGACTTCTGTTGGCCAGTCCTTCTATGTCTGAAATTCTCTTTCTGATGTTTGTATGCACTCTTATTGAAAGGAGGGCAGTACTGGATGTTGCTGCTGAGGGATTGGGATGGGGCGAGGGAGTCTGTGTGACAGCTCTCCAAGCACACCTTCCTCTGGAAGTTCATTCACAGCTGATGCGCACAGTCAGACCAAATGTGGTCACAGACAATTGGTTTTGAGCTGATCAGTTCAGGAGACATCCTGCTGGCTTGATTATTGCTTTGCTATCCAAAGCAGCACAGTGGATAAAATAGGCATTTTTCAACCCTAAGTGCTACTGAGTTATTAAGAATCTTTCAGGAAAATGCAAAGACACACACAGACACTCCTCATTTAGGAAAATAAAGGAAGAGAATATGTGCAATCAGATAACTGGAAATAATTTTCTCTCTCATCTCCCAGAGTCCTCTAGGATTGGGCCAAGTGGGCCAAGCCTGCGCATTAATACCTGAAATGAAAATTGGTTAATGATCAGAAATATGCGTGAAACATAGAAGGTCTGAAGAGATTAATTCATGAGGCTAGGGAGGGGTTTTGTTGATTTCATTATATATATTTTGGCATAATATCATAGTTTGTAAGTTTTGAATATTATGCATAGAACTAACTGAAATCTTAATCTGTAGTTATAAATAGTTCCTGTTACTGTAAATACCCTCTATATAGTTCTTTATTATAGCTGGTAAATCAAGCCTTATCAAATTTAAACTGAGCTAAATTGCTACGTCATTGAATACATTGCCACATTTTACGTTTTGAAATACAAGTGTGTTTTAAACTTCTGTCATCTTTTTCTTAAGAAAAAGAGAGAAAAAATGTAATTATTGGAGGAGAAAGTGTCTTTTTAATTTTGGTTTTGTATAAAACTATTCAAAGCAATGTTGATGAAATTTTAAATAGCCTTGAGACAGAGAGTACTGGGGGAAAGGAAAGCACTAGCCATAAACAAACAGTTTGGAAATCTAGTATTGTCCTCAAAAATGCTGGTTTCAACCAACACTGGTCGGCTCTTTCTGTGAGGATAGGACACAGTCTCCCCATCATTTGTGTAGGAACTCTAACTCTTAAATAGATGAGAGGGAAAACAATTTGTTCGCTGTGTAGTTGAACACAAGCATTCCCATATTGTAGGGAAAACTGTTTTTGTGAAGGCAAAGGAACGTTCTGTGCACATTGCAATGGAGACTTGGTGCAGGGGGACTGTTTGGAGCAAACACACATCTAGTTTCTGTTCCTCTGGAAAATTGCTAGAACAGACACGTGTGCTGCATGTTCCTATGCTCCACACTGCTTCACAGATAATCACACGAACAATACATGTGAGCAGCATTTGAGGTAGAAATGTTATCTTTTATCTCTTTGATGTCTTATTTTAGTGATGCAGGAAAAGTTTGAGGAAATAGTATTTCTGAACAAGAGGTGCCGCAAATTGTCAGCAGACAGAATTGCAAAATTGTGCAGTCTGTCCTTACATATTTCTATCTCTGCCTGTCCTTGGTTAACTGAGGTGGTTATTCATCACAGAGTGGTCAGTGGGAGTTTTATAGGAACATTTATTTATAATTTCTAGGTTCTATTTTTTTTTTTTAATTTCAGGCTCCAAAGTGTGTATTTTCTTTTCTGTTACAGTCCATTGTATCATAAATGGACAAATGATAGCTCATCACAAACAAAATTATTTTTGCAGCGTGTCTTTCTTGGCGTCTGGATTCTAAAGAGATAACCTGGATGCCTGCATGCCAGTGCAACCAGGATTTTTACAGTGTCAGTAATCTTTGCTCATCACACCAAAAAAATCAGTGTGTCAGTGTATTCCTGCAGAGTCATTAGCATACAGACTCACTTTGCTTGCTTAACAAAGCATGGTTTGGTGTGTTATAGTTTCCTAGTCTGCTTGTCTGATTCACCTCTGACAAAAGCAGAGAACGAATTCAGTCCCTTCTTCTGTGGCACACTAATGTGGGAAATAAATCTTCGGGCATAAGGTCTGAATGGCAGTCATTTAAATAATTCAAATGCAGCAATCATTTTGCCCATGTGCCTTTCATTTCTTTGTTTTGTTTCTCTGTATTTCCCAAATCACTGAGAGACAAATGATCTTCTGCGACAATCTATATTTTTAAAATATCTCGAGCTAAATAATCCCCGTCCTCTTTAAATGCAGTTTAATTGGTTACATGTAAAATAATTATTTGCTCTCTCTTTTGTGGTGTGGAGGGGGGAGTTGGAGGGGAGAAGTAACATACAAGCAGATGTGCTGCTAGATCTACAGGCTTCTGCCAACCATATGGCATCTTAAAGAAAGATGGTTGGAGCGTCTGGATTAGCAAAGAGTCGGGATGGAAAGCCATGTGTCGTGTTGGTACAGGCAGTTGTTTTAGCTCTCTGTAAAAGGCTTCAGGAGATTGTGTAATGGAACAAATGGTACTGCAAGCCTAGTAACAGCCTTACCGCTGCTGGAGAGGCAATTGGCCCCCAGGCGAGTACTGCTTCATCCTTGCTTGTTGGTTTTTTGTGAAGGATTTTTAGATCGTTATTTTGTGTTCTTCTTTTAACGCACAGGAAACTTGGGAGATGTAATTCTGAACTTTATACTTGAAAGAGAGCTATTGTGTGGTTAGGATTTTTTCACACTCTCATTTTTTATAATGAAAACATACAGTTCCCTTCTCTTTGAAATAAAAAGCTCGAGCCCCTCTGCAAATTTCCCGCATCCTTCATGAACACTTTGAGACATCAGTTCAATGAATTTGTAGCTGATGCCCAGATTTTTGGGGAAAACTGCTCTCTCTAGGATTTGCTTAGTTAAAAAGAGTGGGGCTATTGTGCTTGTGGCTGTAATGTACCAGCTTGGCATTTGTATTCTGTTTGACAAGGTGCTCTTTATGCAAACAAGGGGTCTGCTTCTATTAAAGACAGAACTCCTTTAGTTTTTAGCAACACAGGATTGGGCATTTCCTGGGGTTTTGTGTGCTTTACAGGAGTCTGTAGTTCACATTACAGCTCATAGGAGCTATTCTGGATCAGGATGAAAGCTATTGTATCCAGATCTGTAACAGAAATTGGTTTTAGTCATTTCTCTGCTGTCACACAATAGAACTCTAAATTCCTCAGTATGTTTCAATGAAACCAGGCCTCTTAGTAGACCTGTAAATGCAGTTTTCTCTCCTTGACAACATTTTTTTCAAAGGAAATTAAACCCTGATGTTGCAGTACGCAAGTTCAATAATTAGGATTATTTTATTTGAAGAGATTTTAAGTACATTATGATCCCCATATCATGATTTTTATGTAAGGAGATAACATGAGGGACACCCAGACATTCATTTGTAGGTAAATACTTGCTGAGCAGGTAATGTTATGGTTTCAGAGACATTAGAAACAAACCATTAACTACAGAAGCATCTTCCCTACTGAGAATCTTTGCTGAAAAATACACTACCTTAAACTGAGACAAATGCTGCTCTAATATAGCCTAGATTCACAATAATTTAAAAGTAAAATTACAATTACTGCTCTTTTTTCTCTTTAATTTTTTTCATACTCTCCAGAAGGCTCCTTATCTGGAGCTTAGGAAACAGCAGTACTCAGCTTAATCTGCAGTTTAGTTACAGCAGAGCATGCTTTTTCCTGAGCTGCCTGCGTGCCCCCCTGCTCAAGCCTGCATATGTTGCTCAACACTGATCAAAAGTAGCCTCCCTCGGGAGGGAGGCTTGGGTTCGTTTTGTCGGCCTGTTCATTACCTCGCCTCAGCCAAGGCTGAGCCAGGTGTGAGGTGGACAGTTGTCCACCAGGAGTGGTGCCAAGACCACCAGCATCTCCCTGGAAGGCTCTTGCGATGGCTGCTGAGGAGGAGCAGAGTCGGACCAGTGAGCCCCAGCGGGGGCCTTGGGCTCTCTTGGGGCACCTGCTGAGCTTTCACTGCCTTTCAGAAACCCCGGCTGCTTTCTGCCCCATGTTCATGTGTGAGGTCACCAACAGAGAAATGTGCATTTTCTCTGGGCTTCCCTTATAAGAAATTTTGAGTAATGATGTATTTATGCAGCAGCAACAGTATCGGAGGTTACTACGTCTACAGAGAGAGTAATTGATTGATAGCAGGTGGATCTCTCGTTCTCATTTTGCATACGTGTTTGTCTTCTTTATCCCTACTCAAAAGAACAAACCCCATAGTTTATTTTTGAACAAAGAGGCACAGCTTTGTTTTCTTAATTTACTACTAGTGATTTAAGGCAGTTAATATTCATTTATGTGAGAATGTTCAGTTTCCAAAAGTATACCAAGACTTCTAAGATTGCTTAGTTTGTTTCACAAAAGTTACCGCTGTGTACCACTGAAGAATGAGAACATGGGGAAGTAGTATGAGAAAAATATAATTTACCTAACAAAACTAAGCAAGACCTTTTGCCATAATCCAAGGGGAAAAGTGTTCTTCTCTTATAGTTGCACTGAACATGTGTCAAGAAAGCTATTAACATTTATTTCAATTTGTAGTAAAGAAAAAGCTGATAGTTTTGCTAGAATTTTTTACTATAATTCAAATGTGCAACAGAAGAGTTTGTGCATGCGCATGCACAGTTATGGACGGAAGGAATCCTGCTGGAAGGTGCTGGTGGTCTTACCAAGCTGGGATGTCTGTGCAGGGTCCAGTGACCGCTGACTGATGTGCTGAACTGTGACATGGGAGGGCTGAGCTGGAGACACCTTTGTGCTCGTTTTGTGTGGTATTGCTGACAGCTCTGTGCTGCTATTGCAGTGACTCCAGAGCTGCTATTCTCATCCAGGAGCTAAGCTGCTGTCACCAGAAAGGCATTACTGACCCTTTGCACTGGCTGTGAGCTGGGTGTGTTGATACTCATCTCCAAACTGCCTCGTTGCAGTCATATTCCTTATTGTGGAGGGCTTAATGTTTTTTCCTGAAGATAACTGTAATGATATTTGCCTCTAAAACAGCAATAAAATTCCTCTATTTTGTAGCAATAAGTTCACCTTGCAGTAAATTAAAGCACAGTTGGACTAATGCACATATACATTATGAAATAGCCACTCTCTTACAGAGAGCGTAATACTGTCTATAATGTACTAATACATTTTTAAGATGTATTTTCTGTGAAATGCTTCCCTTCAGTGTTGCTAAGCAATTGCAGGTTTCAACTAACTTCACATGCAGTTTAACTGTTTAAAATATAGTCCAAAACAAAACATGAAGTGGACTCTCTATTCATAAGAGCTGAGCTCGTGAAGGTGGGCTGACAATATTGCTCAGATTCTCCAGCTTTTCTAATTTTTCTAAAAAAACTTGTGGTTTCTCAGGATGAAACTGCTTTCCTCTCAGCCCTCTTCAATGCAAAATTACCTTACCATTTTTCCCTGCATTTAGTCCTCTGTGTTACACCCCCCATGGTGTTTCTTTGATGCTGTTACTCCCTTCAGTCTCGGCAGAGCTGGTT
The DNA here is from genome assembly GCA_013397845.1 of Melanocharis versteri. Lineage (NCBI taxonomy): Eukaryota > Metazoa > Chordata > Aves > Passeriformes > Melanocharitidae > Melanocharis > Melanocharis versteri. The sequence goes on along the minus strand of VZTG01007794.1, from coordinate 1,228,457 downwards.
TATGGGTGTACTGGGGAATGTGGGGAGATGGGGCCTGGTCCCAAGTGGATACAGCCCTGGCCCAAAGTGCTGTGTTGCGTGCCAGCAGCAGCTCCCTGTGAGGTGGGAGCACGCTTGCTTGGCCAGCCAGCACAAACAGAGGCTGAAGCCTCCTCGGGTCCCTTGGGTGTATCCACGCATGCCTTGAGCACAGATCTTTACCTCTCGTGCACATTCTAGGTTCCTCTGCCCACCTTGACCTCCTTCCCAGCCATTCCTCTAGATCCTTACTCCGTATTTGCCCCTATTCTCCTTTTTTTTTCCTAGGAAGAGTAAGTTTGGAAATTAGAGCTGTGATAGAAGGGGAGTGCGCTGAACTTGGGCAAATGGAAGCAATCTGCTCTGTGTGGATGGAGAGAGCAACGGGCCCTTGTATGTAAGACATCTCTCTGAATACTCAGCACAGAAAAAATTGTCTGTCACCAGTATAAAGTCATATTCCTCCTTTTCTGTGTCACAAGCATAAAACTAAACTCTGTACAAATCCTAAATCCTACAACTACCATTAGTTTGACTGTAATTTATGCAAACCGCAATAACCCTGTGTGAACCCTGAAAAGTAAGCAAATGCGTGTCGCCTGACAGAGCTTAAAGGCAAAATCATTTGTTTGAAATGAACTGGAAGGAGGGGCATCTCTAGTGTGGAAAATAAGGGTAATGGGGATTAAGCAACAAAACTAACGACACCTCCATAGATATTTAACACTCTGTGTTCGATATTTTTAGAGCTTATTTTTGTAGTGGTCAAACTCTGCAGTATAGCAGCCTTGGCTTTGTGCTGAAATACAGTTTTGGAGGACTGTGATATATAGTCCTTAAACTTGGAAAGACTCCCTTGCAGATAGCCAAATGAGAAGGACTGTCCCCAGCACTATTGGCCTCTCATCTGCACGGTCACTAGTGAGAAACGTTTTACCTTTCCAACACAGGTACTGACAGCTAGAGAGATAAACAGGAGCTTCATACTCTATACCTCGGTGCCTGCAGCCCTTGCTGGTTGCAGCCAGGATCTGGGCTCGGTGAGGACAGCAGGGCGGAACCCAAAGCTGTTCTGTTCTGTTCTGTTCAGTCGCAATTGCGACTGTCAGAGCAACTGAAGCAGTTGTAGCTCAGCTGCACTACCCTTTCTAGCGGTAGTTTTTTTTAATTAAGACAATATCTGACAAAGTAAATTAGCAGAAGCTGATGCTTTTAGCAGGTTTTTTGCTTCAAATGCCTGATGTCAGCTTGGGCCACATGTACATTCTGCACATGCCATGGGATAGAAAAAGTGAAGACTTCTTTTTCAATTCTCTGCTGCCTGCCCAGACACCACATGTACTGTCTGTTACATGTCGCTTCTGATGAGGTTCATGCTGGGAATTTCTTTTTAAAGGCAAAGTGTTTGTGAAGGAAAGAGTTCAGATTGGGCAGATTGCATTAAAAATTCTCAGTGTCTTCAACTTGAATACAGTGATTGCTTTATGTGGACACCAACTAGCAGTTTGTATAGGTTCAGGTTTGTCTGGTAATAAATGAAATAAGAGGAATTGGAGTAAGCAGTAGGGGAACCCGAGCACACGTTTATAAAAAGTAAACCAGCCACAAAAATTGTTGTAACTAATGACACAAGCACAGAAAAAATTATTTCAGTAATACAAATATGTATCTTATAAACATGAGGAGGCCATTTTTGAAACCTTACTGGGATATGTGTCTCTTGCCATTATGATTGAGAAATAGTGCAAAGTCTATTCTGTCTGGCACATAACAAAATGAGAGAGGTGAACATCTTTAAAAAAACATAAAAATGTAGTCTGAATATACAATTCAATATATTTCTGTAACATTGTCTGCTTTGAGCCCTGCCTCCCTTTTTTTCCCTAAGGTATTTTACAGCATTCTAAATTACTAGCCTGAATAATTTGGAGAGTTGTTTTACTTAATACTTGTCAACTAAAAGCATAAAATAGTAACCAGAACTATTTCTTCTCTAGAGCAAACCTGTTCCAGAGTTCATATTCCTATCAAAGGTCTTACTATTTTGTGTTCCTTTAAAGGAGGAAAAGCCTCATCTTCAGCCAGGGGATTCGGATACAAATAGACATTAGTGAAGCTTTCACCCGTATCTTTTCCAGCCTGCTGTCCACTCTCTTTCATTGTTTCCTTCCTGTCAAAACCCAGTAGGGCTAAAAGTGGCCATCACAGCAGCTAAGCCCAACTGCTACACCCCCCTACTGAAGAGCAGGCTGATAATGTTCTCTTCAGCATGTTAGACATGAGCTATTAGAAGCCCAGGAATAGATCCAAGCTCAGGTTTCCTACATGATCTATTTGTTTAACCTGTTGGGCCAGCTGTGGAAGTGAAGATATATTCTAATAGTCAGTGGTGACATCTGAAACAAAGGGGAAGCTCCTATGTAAACTTCTAATTAAACCCTATTTGCAATTGTTGTTGTGGCATGCAAACATTGTTATTTTATTGTAGACAGTATACTATAGACACTTTAAAAGTATGTGGAAAAATTGAGAGTGCTTTAGTAAAAGGGAATTTAGATGTTACCCAATAGATACATATATAAAAAAAAAAAAAGATTAAGTGATACAAAGCTACCTGGGTCAAGGGGTTCATGGTGAAATGTGGACATTTGCTTCTTAGGTGTCCAATTCCAAACTCTGCAAGGGATATTAACTTCTAGTTACCATCTGTTAATGTCAGTTGGATGAGTTTGTTCTGCCTGTAGTGTGGGCAAGTGCTTACCTTACTAAGCTAGAAGTGGTGTAGATCTGCTCTGCCTGAGCAAATGACAGTCTTGGCCTTTTTATGGCAACAGAAGTCTGATAGGGATTCCAGAGGGTGGGAAATTCCGTGGAAACTTTTTTTAATATGCCCTGAACTGTCTGCCTGTGTCCTGTTAGAAGTCAGGACTTCCAGTGTGACAGAAATGAGGAGGCTTATTCACTACCCTGAGTTCTTACTCACTGTTACAGGGTGGCTTTTTGGTCTGTGTGTTTTTCCTCCTATGGTTTTTTTTATTTCATTAACGTGAAAAAGGTGGATCATAGTGTTTTGCTTTTGAAGCTAGATGGGAGAATGGAGTTCAGTTAAAGGATAGGTTGTATGTATAGATATTCCTGTTTAAATTTTGGGAGCATGTGGGGGCTTCTCTAAGATGCTCATCACTTAAGGTTGTTTCAAGGCACTGATCTAAGGGTCAAGATCTTAAGTAAACAGCAATTTGGGACACTAGTGAAACTTTGGTGTTTAATTTACTAAATACTGCCTTTCTAAATTCATAGAGTCTAATTTTTTTACCTCAAAATTTACTGTGTGAATTTATCAGTACTGTAAACCACAGTGAAGATGCAAGTTGCTCATGAGTACTAATTTTATTTTTGGTTTCAGTGTCCTAGTTGTTCACAGAGCAGATTCAAGATACAAAGAGGTAGTGAACATAAATTCTTCTGCCTTAATGAAAACAACAACATCACTTCTGCACTTCTGCTATGAAAAGGGAAGACAGGAACATAGCAGAGTTGAGGTGGAAAGAAAGCAGAGGAGACCTGTCCTACCAGGCCCTCGAGAGGGGTGGGGAGTGACAGCAGCTGGGACAGTTGTGGCTGCAGAAACAAGCTCACCATGAGCACCAGCCTTACACCTTAACTCTTTGATGGCAGCACATCTGGCACCAAGATCATCATGTAGGCAAAGCAAGCCTGATCACTGATTTGTATTCAGCAGGAGATGACCTTAGTGCCTGATCTGTCTGTGTCACTTGCATCATTGCAGCATGGCAGAGGTCTCCAGCGTGGTCTTTGGTTTTCCCACTCAGAACCAGGAACCACCACTGATCATTGTATCCCCCTCAGGCAAACGAGCAATGCAGGAGCAACCTGAGAAACTCGTAGCTTGACACTCTTGCCCTGACAGGGCAAATGCGTTTTAAAGGCAGTTTGCTGTGCAGTGACGTAGGCTCATGGTGTTGGGTTTTGGTCATTTTGGGGGGCAGCAGGAGCCAGGCCCAGCACCCCCTCACCCAAAGAGATGTGACCCCGGTGCTGGTGGCCCCCCTGGGTGGCTGGTGGCCCAGCCCTTGCCATGGGGTGCCCAATGGCTGCAGCACCCACTGCTGGGGTGATGGGCTGGGCTGTTACCATGGCAGCTGGCAGATGGGGGGCTTGGGCAGGGTCAGCGGGGAGGCAGCCACGGTAGCACGCTGGCCGAGCTGCTCAACAACAGCCCTTTCAGTGCTGACAGCTCTGCTCTGGCTGGCCAGAAGTAGTTATCAGATTACTTGTATTAAAACCTAATTAAGATGTGTGCCAGTAAATGCAGCATGATTATTGGATTTGGTGATTTAGCTGCTGCAGGTTGCTGCAATCCAATCACGCCATTTCAGCAAATCCAGCTCCATGGAGTAAAGTGAAAACGTTTTACATCAGTAACCTGACTATGCTGAAAGAGTAAATAACCTTTTAATGCCTCTACTGTGTCAAGGACTGACTGATCCCCACTGCAGGGCGAATGGGTACTGCCCACAGATCCTTGCATGTTAATTTCCTTCAAATCAACCCGGAGGAGAGCTGACAGGTTGTATCAGCTTTTTCCTTCATTGCGGATTGCCTGTGGATTAACAGGCCTGAGTCCCTCAGGGCAGGGAGCTTGCAGCCAGAGTCTTGTGGGTGCCCCTGGTTTAGCAATGTGTTGTTATTGAGAAGAAAGCAGCTTTTGTTTTCATCTGTAGACCACACATAAGGGGAAGTGTAACATGGAGAGTGCTAGTACAGCTTTGTGCTGTTGGATGCAATGGAAGTTTATTCTGCAGGTGGAATTCACCTTGGTGCCAAAGCTCTGCTTTGTGTTTGATGTTTCACCTCATTTCTGCAGGGTCTTGCAGTGATTGTCTAGCCATAGCTGTCAAAATGTAACAGAACCCTATCTATCCCTTTTCACTTCATTTCTGGCAGATTGGGGTATAGCCTGGTCTCAGATCCAAATTTCACTGCTGTATGAAGTCTTCTGCATGTTGTAACTGCACAAAAAAAGCAAGGTAGGTTGGAGCCATTCTAACATAAAGCTGCCTATGAGCTCCAAGTACTGAGAATCAGAGCAAAACGTTTATCTTGAAGCTTTCACTGCGGCTTGTGATGCCTCGGTTGTGTTCTCCTTCTGTGGATCCATTCATCTCTTGAAACTGTCTCTTTCTTGCCTCCATGTAGAAATAGGGATTTTGGTTTAAAGTGGTTAATGGGAAATTATTTGAAGGCTATTGTTATTACTACTGACTGGGAGCTTTATCCTCAGTGCCAGGTTGTCCTGTGGGTAGTCCAGGCATAACATGGTTCAAGAGCTACATGTTTTCACTTAGTGCCTTGAAGTGACATGACAGAGCATGGAGTCAGTCCCTGTCCTTCAACACTGCCAGGCCAAGGGGGAGCAGTAGCATGCCATCCCAACTGGACAGACCTCACCACTTTGGTGGAAAAATTATCTTGTTTAGACAGGAGGGTGAGGACACAGTGGTCACTCAGATGCTCAGGACACAGTACATTTGCCTGGTAGGTGGTCTTGCCAAAGCGAACGTGGCGACCGTGCAACCTCCCTCACTTGTATTAGCAAAATGTGCAGAAGGTTCTGTCACCCAGTTGTAAAAATGATGGCAGGCATCGATGTGCAGTTGTAACATATGGGAAGTACAGTGAATGTGGGTGGAGCTGTTCATTTCTCATCTTGAATCATTTACGAGATCAGCAGGCAGGCCAGATACAATGCATATGGGAATGTGTGGCTGTGCTGCACATGTCACACGTAATAGCAGACACTGTGAGAGGGCCTGGAGCCTGTCCTCAGGAGCTAAACACACCAGAGCAGGCTGGGAGTCCCAGTGTGTGGACCAAGGGCCAGCTTGGCAGCAGTTTTGGGAGAGCAGACTGGCAGACAGAATTTGGGAGTTCACAGATCCAGATCTGCACTGACTAGAACTGCACCCTTTTCATCCATCATGGCCCAGAATTGTAGATTGGAATGTTATTAAACCTGTAGTCAAGCATTGGAGATACAGATAACTAAGGTAAAGTTGTGGCCTGCTGGTCAAACCCAGCTCAGTGCCTGTGTCATCTTTCTCCCTCTGCTCAAGGGGACAGTCTAAATGTAACACTGGGTGGAAAAGTAACAAACAGAAAAGTGTAATTGAGTGTTTCCATGATTAGAGACTTTTCCATTTACAGCAGTTTATTTGAAAGGACGTAGAGCTTCACAATAGAGCATACTAGGGCTTGTGTCCAGTAATATCTTTGAAATTTGCATGGGCTACCTGTGATTATCTACTAAAAAATGTTGTTCTGATGTAAAATTCACATGAGCTGGAAATTACTTCTGACTGGATGCCAGGAGTAAGACACAGTCACTGGAGAAATAACAAGTGATACCTGCTTTCGTGATTAAAGAAATAAATATGCAGTTGACCTGTCTTACAGCAGTGTTGTCCCAACTCAGGAAGTTGTTCCTCGAGTGTAAGCAGAAGGCCTCTGCATGTTTCTTCTGATACCTGCCAGCTTTTTCCCTCCGTTTTGCAGCCCCTGATGAGGAGGACCTTTGGAATGATGGGCTCTTTACATCTTTCCCCAGGAATCCCTGTTACACTGTTAAAGGATCTACGCTGACATGCCTAATTAACACTAAGCTTACTTGAAATAAGTGCTGTGTTCTGTACTGAGTTTTGGACATTGACCAGCTCGCAAAGAGCAGTGGACAGAAAAGAGAAGTTTTTGTCACTTCAGGTCCAGTTCGTCAGGGAATTTGGGTATTTGGATTTGTAATCTGGGCTATTGTGTGTGTTTCAAGAAGACAAGTTACTGAAGCAGCTACAGAGTGTGCAGCTTGCTTAGCTACAGGTGTCGGGATGCAGTCCTGCAGTCTTTACTGATGTCACAGCAAAGCAGATTTGCTGTCATGTCCTCATAAGGCTTCTAAATTAAAAGTGAAAACCTTTAAAAGTGCTAATTTAAAGTGTGAAAATACATTTAATGCCCATCCTAGGAGTAATACTTTAGTCTCAGCCCAACCACCAGCCTGAACTCTGGCCTCTGGGAGCTGCCACCACCAGTGAAACATCAAAGCTTCTTCCATGAACTCCAACTTCAGATGCTCTGCAACCCTTTTATCTATTTCTTTTCCAGGTTACAGCAGCTTGACAAGCACTGCCAGGCCACTGCCCAGCAGTTAGTGGAGTTGCTCAACAAACAGAATCAGCTCTTCAAAGAGAAGCACCTGCTTACAGAAGAGGTGCAGTTTCTGCGAACACAGGTACTGTGCCAAAAGAAAAGAAAGTCTGAGGGGAATATTCTGCAGCTTTAGCAGAGAAATCTGCCAGCAGTCTCATTTCAACTGCTGGATTTTGTTGCTGTTGTTCTTTTAAATACAGCATTACCTTATAAAAAAGAAAATAAAAAATCATGCAGTTGGAAAGAGACAGGTAGTTGAACCTGACTCTCACTTAAACCTAAACTAAATTAAAATAGTGTTTTGAAGTGACAATAAAAAAGCAGAAGTTATTCTCAGTGACAGTTCCTAGCTTTCTTATCTGAAGATTTTTGTGTTCCTTTTTCAGAGAAAAGGGAAATCTGTTCTGTAACATCATTAATGTTTAAACAGTAACTTGATGTTGATAATTGCTTTGAGGTTTTGCTGCCATTTGTCAGACTTAAGTCCTTCTACCACTTTGTGATTTTTTTTCTCTTTATTTTTAAAAGTAATTTAGCTTTTTTGCTGCTCAGTGACCACTCATGGTGAGACTCTTGGGATTGTCCTGTGTAGAGACACTAGCTGAACTTTGATGATCCCAGTGGGTCTCTTTCAACTCAAGATACTCTGTGATTCACACACCCAGATGTGAGATGGTGAATGTACAATCCTTCTTGCCTGAGCAGTAATCACAACACTGCTTCTCCAGCAGGTCTGATTGTTGCTTCCAGTAGTCCCTAGGAAGCTGTGGCTTCTTATGGGCTGTTCTGGCTGGTTTTGTTTTGGCCACTGTTCTTCAGCCAATAAGTGCTTTGGAAATAAGGGACAAGATTGCAGGGCTGGGTTTTTTCTTTTTCCTTCTTTCACTTTTTTTCGGAAAAAGGAAGAGAACTAACGAGCACAGAATGAGGTTTTCAGTAAAACTATCAGATAATCAAACTAAAAGGTTGAATCAGTGTATTTACTCAGTCACAAAGCAAATCACAATGCTTTCTAACTTTAAAACTTGTGAGTTTGCTCAGGATAGCTGGAGTTCGCTTAACATGGTAGCAAAGGACATTCATGTAGGAAATTTAGTCGAGTAGCACACCTGGCAGTAAACAGAACATGAATTGTCTTAGAACTTTAAAATACTTAAATCATACTATTTTTGTAGGTTTTTTATCTGTAGAAGTCAGTAAATGTTTAACCTAGGAGAATAAAATCCATACTTTGTTAAGCCCCTAATCATGTCCATGTGTTCAGTTTTATAGCACTTCCTGTTCTAGTAGACAAACTCGGTGGCTTATGACAGTGTAAGGTTATCAGCATGTAGTAACTACTGGCAAATTTTAGGGCAACCATGGTGTTCTCTCGATAACAGAGGTTAAGGAGGTGGCTGTTCCCAAAAGAAATTACAATTTCTGCTTTAAGAAAAGCACTCTTGGTAATGTGAACAGCCTTTACATGGTCCACAAGGATTTTGTTATTGATAATCTATTTTATCTGGAAGTGATTGTGTTTTTATGGAGTTGGGCAGAAGTACAAAAATCATACAAAAGAGGAAAAAATCATTCAGATATTACACTTCTTTCAAGACTTGACTGGCAAAAGCTGTTCATTACAAGTTAATTGTGCTCCAGAGGATACTTTTAAAGTTGAGAACACTCAGAAAAGAAGAATTATATAAAAAATTATTACAAAATGAGCCCTAAAAATCTATTTGCAGCTATTTAAAGCAATAGTGGTTCTCTGGGAACTGGAATTCAGCCCAAAAGAGCTGCTTGGAATATCAGACAATTGTTTAAAGGAAACTAAAGAGCAGTTCACCATAAATGGAAGCTCTTTGTAGAAAAATGCATGTAGTTAGTATAGAAATAAATACTAAAACCAAACAATTGCAGTCAGTGATCAAAGGTGAAAGTGACCTCATATTCCACATTTTACTGTATTGTCCAACAGTTCTCCTTTATAATTAACCAAGTTTTTGGAGGTTGTTTTTGGTAGGGAGGGAAGGTGAAAGCAACCAACCATTATCTAATCTTTTAAAGATGATGTAAAATACACTAACCTAAATGTGCTATTGTATCTTGGAACATAAGCGTCTAGTAACTACACTTGCATATTTCAGGAAAAAAAATGGGATACAGATCTCAAACAGGACACAGATGGAATCAAGTAAAAACCTGGATGGATAAAGAGAAATGAGCAGAAGTAGGTATTTTTTTTCTATATCCTATATATAGAGTGGGGGGGAGAGGAAAGGAGAGCAGGACTAAAACTATTTGCAGATGTGAGTTGAATCTGGCAAACACTTAAAGACAAAAGGAAAAAGGAAGTGTTTGAAACATTTTTGGGTTTGAAGCTATTGAAGCTTTTTGTGCTTTGAATTTTTCTCTTTAAGCACTTAAAATTTAAGGACAAGCACTCCATAGCAAAGTTTACCTAACAGAATTAAAAAAAAAAAAAACCCTTAAATATGTAAATTGAAGGGAAAGTGGGGTGTACAACTCTTAGCAAGGTGGGAACTTCTAGAAGATCTCAGATTTAACGCAGGTACTTTTTGGTCTGGATAGTCACTAGGTGTTTGCCTTTTGATTTGGAATCGGTTAGTTTTGTTGTCTTCAGTATTTTCTGTCTGGGGAAGCTTGAATCATCCCTATCTCTTCAGAAAGGCTGCAGTTTGTTTAGTAATACATCGTAACAGTTAGTGTCACATTGAAAGAAACATTATCTAAATATTTGTATTTGGAGAAGTGCAGTCTGAGTTACAGTAGTGCAACATAGCTATAGCTGTTCCTACTGCCTTGTAAGAGTTACTAAACTTCTAATGTTTAAAGAATTTAAAATTGCATCATTTACTTGAATCTAGCTGACCTTGTCAACAAACCCTGACAAGCCCTGGGCCTTGATAGGATTTGGTTTTAAAAGTCAGGTTACTTCCACTGTAATTTTTATTTCTAGTGTTACATGTTTGCTGTATGGGGGGAAAGATGGACAGAAAGAAAGAAGTGTCTTTAAATTCAGCTACATTCTGGTGTGTTGAGAGCCTGTTTTTCTTGGAAAACTCATTTGACACTGTAAGGAAAATTCTGGGTTTTAAAGTGAAGGAAAAGAAATGATCAAAGAATTACCTGATCCTGCTGTAATGCTGCATTCCTTTACTGCCCACATGAGTTAAAAGGTTTTTAGAATCCTTGTTGAAGGAGTAACAAAGGCAAGTCCACAGCTTTCGAAAACATCTTTCTCATTCTTAGCAGTGAATTACATGCTTTTAAAATAAGGTATTAAATCTCCTATTGCTGAAAAAAGCCCAGTGTTATTTCAGAATAACCATCTGCCTACAGCATGATGATGCTCACATTGTAATTTTCATTTTCAGAGAGCCAGAAAAGACCAGTATGATAATGTGTCCTGACCTTACAGCATAGGCTGTGTATCAGGCCATGGTTCTAATATTTACTAGATATCACTAATACTTAATAATCGGATACAGCACAACATATTCAGGACCTTGGAAAGGTAATCAAAAGTTTAATTATGGGATTTACACCTCTAATTTTGAAAGTTTTTTGAACACTCGGGTTTGGAATTTCTACCTTTGAAAGTCTCTTGTATATTGGAACTCACCCCAAGGCAGGAGGATAAGAGATATTTAATTCCCCTCCTACATGGGTATGAGATACAAAATACTAAATAAATGTGCACAGAAAGCAAACAAACATCTAAACAGGGATTGCTGGAAAGCTCAGCACCCCTCGCCAGGCATGAGAGTATTAGTGAGAGCTGGGATGCCTCTCACTTGCAGGATCTGCCTTGGTGTCCATCAGTTTGACAGAAATAAGTATTTGTCCCAGTGGATAATCCCCTCACAGACCCTGGCTGCCAGAAGGGGTTGCTAGCCAGCTGAGCCCGTGAGAGCACAGACGGGTAGGATTTGGACCTTGAGGATTACCTCCAGTGAGGGCTGTCATCCTGTGCTGCCCTGACCTCCCCACGAATATCTCCTCCTGCAAGCCAGCCCCTCCCTGGCCAGAACCCACACTCTCCCTCTGCTCTCCGTATGGCTGAGCCACTAAAACTCCCTCCTCCCTCCTTACAGATGTCTTTGTCACAGTGAGCGTGTCTGTGAGCCCATCACCCTTTTTCTAAAAGGAAGTTAAAAAACACTCACCCGTGCCTGTGTTCCCGTCCTTGCCCCAGTCGCTCAGCGGGAGGCACTGTCAGAATTACAGCTGTTCTGGAGCAGGGATTTTCTTTCCTTTCTTGTGTCAGCACGAATTTTCAGTGAGGTCCCAGCAGTTTATGCAGCAGTGCTCCCAAGTGCTCTATTTGCTTTTTTTTTTTTAATTATATTTTACAGAGGGGGGAGCCTTATTTCCAGCAAAGAGGTAGGTCATCCATCTCTGCTGTCAAAAGTGATTCAAGCTGATCCTTACATGGCCCTCAACCTCAGGAGACCTGAAGATTGCTTTGGTTATTGGGAGAGAGCTTTTGTTTTAGTGTAGTCTTAATGCACAAAGATGGAGCCTCTGCCAGGTGTTTGTAACAGCCAGTGACAGTCCACAGACAGGGGCTGGTGGATGTTGTGGGGTTATTTAAGCAGATGAAAATCTTCATTTCTGCTTGGATGGAGTTGAATCAGAAGTGATGCAAGTTAAACTATGACAGGAAGGGATAAAGATAGACCTCTGCCCTGACATAAGGCTTCAAGTATTCAGCTCCTCAGTGTTTGGGAATCTGCAGCTGTGGGAGTTCTGTACATCCCATCCAGTGTCTGGCCACTGGACAAAGCTGGGCACCAGCTGAGGAACAGAGCCTGGCCCTCCTGAGAGTTCCACCTTGGATTTTACAGCCATGCACTGGAGGATTGAGGCACCAAAGCCACCTGAGTGCTTTCTAATCAAACAGGAAATCAGTGCCTCTTCCCTCCTCCCAGTATGGCTGGCAGCAATAAAACAAACCAGTGCGGCATCTGTGGTTCCACTCCTACAGACCCTTCCAACTCATACAGCTAATACCCAGCCACCCCGTTAAAGCAGATGCCTCTGAGGTAAGGAGAGAGTGTCCAAAGGAACCTAGGCACTGTGTGCTACAGAGGTCTGTGCACTGAATACCAAAATATTCTTGGGAGGAGGAGAAACTAAGACTGGAAAGGCCCCTACCCCTGACTATCCAGTTACCAACTCGTTTACCAGTTACCTGGATGTGACAGTGACAGCTGTGCCCATTCCGTTAGAGAACAGCACACCTTAAATGACAGCTTTAGCACCTGGGCCCTTGGACAGTGGGGTACAGACTCTGCCAGGATTAGTGCTTGCTTTGTGAAGAGGTTCAGGCCAGGCTGGAGTCGGGAGATTTGCCCACTTCATCACTCAGGCTGAGGTTCTGCATGTCACAAAGCATTAATACTGGGTAACTGTGGTGTGGAAAGACACCCGCAACAGAAATTTCCAGGAAACTTCTTCAGGAGTTGAGTGTGTGGGGTCCTTTTAAGCTTCTGCCCATACTCTAATGCTGAGGGTCACTGCAGCACAGAGTAGGTTTCCTCTGGTTGTCACTACCCAGGCACTGACACAGCATTTAAGCCCCAAGGCTTTTCATTGTCGTAGTTTATTGCACTGGTTGCAGACACAACTGTAGCAGGTGGTGTTGGTGCATGTATTTTGGGGGGAAAAAATACCATGTTACTGTTTTTAATTCTTTAATGAACTGCAGCTTCATGATATTTTTTTAATTCAGCCTAACCAACCAAGGGGGAAGGAAAAAAAACAAAACCCTTCAGTCTTCTAATGCAAAACCAGCCAAAGTAGAAAGTTTATTTTTATTTCTGAGGTCATGTACATCTCTTAAATTCAGTTTTTAGCACTGCAGTGGCTTAATTCGAGGTAGCTCCCCCAGCTCCAATAGTTTGATGTCTTGCTCAATTCAGTCCTTAAGTGCTACCGAGGAAGCACGAACAACAGCTATGCAAGAGCTTCAAAACTGCGAATTAGCCTTCCCACCAGAGGTTTCCTACCGGCACCAAGGCAACAGTTTCCTGTTTTGCTACAGCTGCCCACCCCAGACACACGCTGAACACTGCATAGTAAACACCCTCTGGCAAAACCCTGCCATCTTCTTGGAAGGGAGAAGGGGCAGGATCTTAGACGTGCCCCAAAACAAGAGCTCACTTATTTACTGCTAAACAGGAGCCATGTCGAAAGCTCATGGAGATCCTGTTTTTCAGAAATCAGGTATCTCTTGTTCTTGCTACCTGTAAGACTTCTGAGCTTAGAAAGAGGTGAGGACAGCAGGCCCACAGGAAGTGCAGGCTTTGAAACAGTACTTGTTTACTCTGCCTTGCTGCAGTTCTAACCAGTTTTTATTTCTCTTCTAAGATCTTGCCTGCAGGCTGAAGTGACACAAATGAGAAACACAGGCACTGCCATACAGACTACCCATCTCTTCCTTTTATCTTTCAGGTCTGCTCTGCACCTGGCTGAAACTTGTCTGAGGCTCACCCAAAGACACCTCTGCAGAAAACAGGCACACTTGCTAGCTAATTTCAGCTGGTTTCTATTTGGTTTTAACTACAGAATCACAAATATTTTGAAGCCTTACCAGCCTACCAAACTTTCTAGGACAACAGCTGAGACTTTTCTGAAAAGACCAGGCTTGCAAGCCAGTTTCAACAGCTATTACGTGGTGTGGATGTCAATAATTTGTACAATTTTTATAAAATGTTTTTATCTATTTTCATAATTGAACATACATGTCTATATTATTTACACACTGAAATATCAATAAACCTAATAGGATCTCTAGGTTCCTTGTTCTGTCCTTCTGAATTCAAGGGAAAGCATGTGCAGGGGGAGGAGGGAGAAGGGGGCTGTTTGCAAGTGCTGCACATGTACACCGCCCTCCTTTTTACAAACTCAGTACCAGAATATACCCGGGAACTTTATTCAACAGGATATTTGTCACTTTTATACAAAAAGTGAGAGTCCTGACAACTACTTATTAATCAGAAAAGCGTAAGAAGATTGAGGAATATTCCACCTAATGCGGAGGAATTTCCATGGGTCAGGTTCCCCTTTAAAACATTCACTGAACAAGGCCTTTAAGAGAAAGGAGCCCTTGATTGTTCCAGAGGAGCCTTTACAAGAGTTGCTGGGCTCCACGCTGAAGTGGTGAAGCTGGACTTTTCCACCAGCACATATTCAGGGCACCAGCTGAACTTGGCTTCAAATTATTGAACTCAGAACATTTGGAGGGTACAGGTGGAGGGCTTTTTTTCTGGTTAACTGTGCACTCATGTTTTTCAAGGTCACTTTTCAAATACCCAACTGTTTCAGAAAGAATTTATCTGAATCTTTTGCTGTCTAGTGTAGGATAAGCTACACACACAAGAGAAAAGTTTCTACATCTATTTTTTTCAGTGTAGTTGGTAAAGGGGGAAAAAAGCGCAAAGAACAGTTCCCCAGCAATAAAGCTACTTCAGCCAGCATGAACACAGAAAACGTAACAAAAATAAGAGTAACAACACATGCAATAAATTACCATTGGGTGTGGAACACAATCTTTCCTTCCCTTATATTTTAAGAATTATTAGTGGTACAGCCCTAACATCAAAGTGATTTTTCCTCCCTATTTCAATTTCCTGCCATATAAAACTGCCAAACGCATCTGATCGCCTCCCTGAACAGCTTCACAGATATGACACTGAGCATGCTGAGAAAGGCCTCAGGTCTTCAGGGACAAGAAAAGGCTGCTGAAGGAAAGCCCTCTCTAGTTGAACTCCGGATTTTTCACAGTAATCAGGCTGACAACTTTTTAAGTGTCACTACTTTATAGATGGTTACACATTTTAGAATATACATTTATAAATGTAGGAAAATGCAAACTTTAAAATTTATTTTTTATTATTCCACAGCATAAATCTGTGTTTAAATAGGAGACAGTGCCTATAGGCTATGCGTGCAAAGGAACTCGGGCACCTATTCCTGACTCTTAGGCTTCACTGAGACCCTGGAGCACAGCGGGACCCTCAACCTTTCTGGACCTGCCTCACCTACCAGGTGGCTTCTGGTGGCCACATGCAGGGCCCCACTGCCAGCCACCCACATGCATGTACGGGTCTGATTTCAACAAAGGGTCCTGGGCTGCCAGTATGTATAGCTGGAAGAAGGTTTTTCATACTCATCCCAGGCATAGGTGCAACTATTGTGGTGCTGGGAGTCTACAAGGATTAACTTTCCCTGCAGCAGCAATTAATGAGTCTCTCTATGTAGCAATTAATGAGTCATTACAGCACCAGGCCTACCTGTCTGATATCCCTCCCCCCCTTCCCCTGCTTCTACTTAAGCACTAAATGCTTGGTTTTACAAAGTTTACAATTATCAGGCTGTATAATTGAATTCAGGTCAGCACACAGAGCATGATTCTGCAACACGGGATGCAGCCTGACCAGATAGTCCTGTCACTGCTGCAGCTTTGTCCTGGTCACTGACATCCTGGTATCACTGAACTAATGGATGGCTGTCTCCCTGATGCTCTTTCCTATTACAAGATCGGGGAGAAAAAAAAGGAGGAAAAAACAAAAGGAAAAAACCTGAGACCTGGATGAAGCACCTCTATTCCTGAGAAGCATTCACGTCAGAGAACAGAAAACCTGTCAGAAAACCCATCAGACCCACTGCTTTAGGGACACTCAGCCCTCCAGATCGGCTGGTTCAAACAGCCCTGGACCAACCCGTGGGCTTCAAAGAGTCCCATTCTGCAGTGCCCTGCAAATCCCACCTTCCCTTTCTTCCCTCTCCTTGCCCAAACATTGCCTAGCTGTGGGATATGAGGCCAAGAATTTCATCAGCTGAAAATCACTTAAATGGTGGATGTTCTGATAGGAGCGTATCTTCAAAAGTATAACCCAAATTTACTTTTATAAGTGACATACATCTCATAGAGTTAACAGGAACCACCTGTATGGAAACAGCCTCGGTCCAAAGCACAGATACATTTTGCTTAGTCATAAAAACTTTTTTTTTTGACAATACTGTAACTTAATCATTTACAAGCTGAAACTGTTCACCCAGTATCTGAAATACGTCACGGCGAGTTACAGTTATCACTAGGACTTCACAGCAAATAAAACTTGTAACTAAACATGCACAGATCATTATATATACAGTGATAAAAAAATAATGATGTACATTTTCTTGTAAGAAGAAATTAAGTAAATTCTTTGTGCATTTCAGGATTGAAACATCTAACCTATATAAAATTACTTTAAAATATGAAGTAAATATTTAACCCAAAACTTGAGAAATCTTTTGTAATCTGCAATATAGCCTTCTCATTTCCATTTTTCTTTCTCTGACACAGAACAACTTAAGAATTTTATCCTCTAAGATATTTAATAGTAATGTGCAGATATAAAAAAATACGTCCTCTGTGGCAAGCTTGAACATATATATATATATATATTTACAAACCTCCAGAACAAATTAGCATTAAAAAACACAGAAGTAGCAGATTGACATAGTGCTTTATTTAAGCTGTCTGTACGAAGGAAAATAATGTGCATCCCTATCATATACGTGTAAAAATACTAAGGATGTACAGTGTACAAAAACAGTTTCTTGTAGTTATTTCACATCCTTGTGGGTCATATACTTAAGGAAATAAACAGTTTAAGTATGACCAACAGTAATACGGTTTCTTGGGTTCGTAGTCGTGTCTGCTTAATATCCTTAACCATATGACTAGATCTTGCATGGATCTAATGAAAGAACTAGCAAGGTCAAGAAATGTCACAAACTCTAAAGCTACAGGGAGGTAATTCAATTACCAATTTAGAGGTTTTTATTTAAATAAATACTTTACATTTCATGCTTGCCTGTAATGCACTACCAGGAGCAAGATAAGGAAATTCTACTGTAGACAGTACAAACAGTAGCAGCAAAGTGTGTACATTGAGGTGTAATATATAGACCCTGCAGTTAGTAAGGAAAGACCTTACTTTTGTACTCTAGGAGAAGCACATGGCCCCTGCAAGAACAGTCAGCTTTAAGAAGCCGCAAGTAAAGATGGAAAAAAAAGGTAAAACAATACTGGAATAAATGTTCTTTAAGCAACAGGAATGTACTGGAAGATGGATTAGTGTGGAAAGCGAAGCTGTGTGCAAAACTGCCAGAATCCAAACAGAAATGACCTTTTTTCCTCCGAGATGGCTGCAGTACAAGAGGGCATACTGTATGTCATGGAAGTCAGTACAAGCTGGAGTCAAGGTCTGAAATGTACTGTGCTCGAAAGGCTCACCAAGACAACCAGCCACCACCTCCTGTCCAAATCCAACCCCAACTGCAGACAGCAAAAGAAGAGCTTCAAAAGTTTCCCTCAGCACTGCTTGTCCATTTCTCTGTCATCTGTTTCCTAACACTGGTAAGACAGAATCCCCCAAGCCTGGGCAGCACAAGGTGGCTGCTGACTCTCTGCATCATAAACTCGATCACTGACGTTTCAGAAGGCAGACAATGCAATGCAAGTGACGTCTTAAAAGGTTTTCAAATAGTTCACTGCCAGACCCTTCCTGCAAACCGCGCACTACCTGGCTACACAACAGAGAGCAAAGCACAGGGCGTCACTGCCAGGAGGAGCTGCTGGCCAGAGCCACGGCCAGTCAGTCACTGCCTGGAGGTGCCCTGTGCCAAGAAACTTATTGCTATTACAAGCTGAAAACATAGGGGAGAAAACACAGGCATGTAACACAGATTTTGAATCACCATAGTTTCAGTCTGTAAGTACAAGACCTTTGCAGAGAACTAATTAATGCCCGTCTGTTAAGTACTTGGTTACTTCAGTCATTCGCTCACTGTGTCAATGCAGACACCTCTACACCACCAGTCCAGGACAGACCTGTCCAGACAAACGCGTTTGCTGCTCACCTCTCTCTCGCACAGGGACAACATCTACACGTCTTTAGTGTTACAGGGTGACATAATGAAATCCTATGCAGTTAGAATATACATCATGATATATTTCTATCTGATTATCCATCCATTACTAAAGATAGAACACGAAACATGAAAAATTGTCTAAATTACTCTGCGTCTTTAGCTGCCTTGCTAAAATGCCCATCTACCCCTTGACCATCCCAGCACATGCACTGCCAGCAGTGGGCTTCATGCTTGGGCACTCAACTTTCCACATCAAGAGGCTAAGGCATCTGTGTAGGAACATCTCTCCTCTCAGACTCATCTACTCAGTCACACAGCGCAACCAGGAATACTCTGCAATATCACAGTCTTTGTGGGAGCTAACAAGAGCTGAACACAGAAATACTTCCAATGATAATCCCACGGAGTTGGGGGCTCCCGGTGTCGCCTGCAAGGGTGCGCGCGCTCCGTCGCTGCGCCGCGTCACGCCCCAACTCCTAGCACCAAAGGGTTTATTATTAAGATTATCATTGCTGAAGATCAAAGCTAAAGTTTACGCACATGTTCTGTTAGATACGGATCTTTGGAAATGGAAAGACATTTCCCTATCAGTGGAGCATTTGTTGTGATGTTTGAAATTCAGTCAATCAGGTACCACGGTTACACATAACTTGCTGGGTTTCGGGACTGTTTTGGTTGAGGGCAAATCGTCCTTGAGAACGGCTGATCCCAGAAATTTACTATCTTAATTGTTAAAATAAAGTGCTTTTCTTGTAATCACTGTGGTCTCGTTATTCAAATGCAATTCCTTCATATAGAACAGACATTTTCTCTTGTGCTGTCAGGCTCTTACATTATGTTTATCCTAAATGGAGCACAAGATGTAGCTTTTTTGTCTGCTCACTTTTAACCCTTTGGCACATGAGGTTGGAAATCCCCACCTCCACTGCCAAACTGTTAAAAGACAGTATTTCATTCACAAAAATCTGGTTCTAAGCAGTATGTACAATTTCAGAGCCTTGTTAAAATTTCCACATGGGAGAAAAGTGCATTATTCCCTTCAGCTTGTACAGTCCTTCCATATATTACAAAATTAACTGCTATAAGCCTGTTCTAAGATGTAGCAGCATTTGCAAACATGACACATACAAACCTTATCTCTAAAAATAAATACTACCGCAGTATAACCAAAAAAAAAAAAAAGGAAAAAGAAAAAAAAATGAATATTCAGAGTTAAACACCTGGAGAGGAAGCTAATTCACAAACTCAAAATAAAGACAAGTAAGGCAAACACCTGTTTACCTTGGTGCACACATTTTGGTGAAAAGCAATACCATTATGCCTGTCTACATTCTTCAGCCATCAGAGGTGATGCATATCATGAAAGAGAAAAGCATGAGAAAGATGTTATCTGGTGCAAATTATAAGACCCCTTGAACAACTTCAACTGCTGCTTTTATGCCTTCATTTCTTGCATGTATAATGTTCGATTCTCCATGATTGCACATGAACCTGGAAGTTCTAAGTGGCAGGCTGGGTGAGCCCAGCCCTTCTGCTTCTTCTGTAGTATCCAACAGTAATTAAAAAATAATATATATATATATTTATATATATCAACAGTTTAAGTCCTTCTCTCAAACATTTCCCAAGCAAATTCCAGCCAGATGTTAATGACAGAGACCTGCTTCAAGTAATGATATGCCTAACAGAAACCTTGCATATGTACATCACCACCTCTACGTTTCCTCATTCTAACCAGCACAAACAGATGCAAGAAAATGTTATCACCTAGTCTGTTTAGACTAATTACAATTTTGATTCATCTTCTGGAAGAAGATAAGCTGGACCAACACGGCTTTTGTTTAGCCTCCACTGTGAGGAAAAATAGATGACTACATGTTCACAAAGTGTACAATGCTGAAGTCAAGTCATCTACCTTCAAAGAAACTGTTAGTAACTTCTTGATGTTGCTATTATACTGAGACTGTGGGCAGCAGCAACAGCAGGAGAGCGGAGTAGAGAGAATCTCGTATATCATGCAAAACCAGAACGGATTTTAGGTAGGTTTGGGAAAGAAACTTGTTCAATTTGGAATGGTCTCTGAAAGTGCCCCTGCTATCATAGTAGTATCTAGTACTGGTGGTGATGTTCAGGAATCATTTTCAGTGATAAACCTAAGATGACAGTGAAGCAGCAGAACAAAAAAGTTATTCTCGTCCACTTGCAGAGTAGGAAAACTGGGGGAAATGCGGCCGCCTCTCATTGTCCATGCAGTCCATACCATCCTCATCATCTGTGTTAAGGAAGAAGTTCAAAACATCAGTATATTTGCAATAAAATTTTATCATTTACCTGATAAGCAGTACATCTTTCAGGGTTTGATGCTGAGTTTAAAGGCTCAGGATAAAGTAAGACTTCAGTTAAGCACAAAAGCTTATGTTCACCCAGCAGGATGACACACACTGAAAGGACAGCATGCCCAAAAGTCACTATTTATTTCAGGTTGATTGTTTGGTTCATTTTATTCTGACTATCACCTGAGAACTTCAATCACAACTACGCCTTCCAGGCTAATCCAAACACGTCAGCACACCCAGCCTCTGGCAGCACAGAAGCCGAGTGCCAACTGAGGCAGCCAGTTTCCATCATTTCTTGAGCTGAGCTCAGGAAATCATAGTCTTACTGTAGATATATTTAAGTATTCCTCCATTTCAAAGGGAGTTAACAGGAAAAACAGCTACAAAATGAACAATTCATACAGGTTCTATATGTTTCAATTCTTAGATATTTTTAGTTAACTACTTATTTTTACAGTATTTACTGGGATCAGAAGAAATATGGAATAAGCCAAATTCATAAATATTTTTATTTACGTAATTCCTCCAGTGCCAATGGAAAGCAGGCACCAGATGTTACCTAACTCTGAGAATTTGGATGTACATTCTCACATGGCTTTTTTAACAGAGATTATTCTTAAAGACTCCTGCTGAGACTGTTATTCTAACAATGTATTTATATGCGACCTTTCAGAATTTTGTGTCTTTTGTATCTTCATATGTTCTACACATAAAAACTAGAGTTAATGCAGGTCTGACATCGAATAAACAGACCCCAAGTTAATCCAAATTTTAGTAAAATTTGTTCAAGTTACAAAGATGAACAAATTCTTATCAAGATAGACGGGAGAAGAAAGGGTTCTTTTTTCACAGCAGAAAGACTTAAAATCACTTAAATGATGGACTTTGAGCAACCCAGTTTAGTGGAAGGTGCCTCTGCCCATGGCAGGGGGATTGGAACCAGATGATCTTTAAGGTCCCTTCCAATCCAAGCCACTCTATGCTTCTATGACTGTGTTCAAACACTAAAAATGCAAAATCCAGAAAATATTCTAGATCTATATATGAACAGAAAACTGCAGCTAACCTGGGAATCCTAAAACATCATAAAATGAGGTTGCTTTATGAAAAGGTAAGCAACCATATCTAAGCCTTTATTGTCTACTTTTGTGATTCTCCTTTCTCAGCCTCCAATGTAAAGAAACAAACAAAACCCTCAAATATCCCCATTCAGAAAGAAAATTCATTCAAGAACTCAGGAGCAAGATTTTAACTGCTCTGGTTTGGTAAGTAACTGTAAAGCCCTGGCTAGGCTGATCAGATCATGATCCTTTTGTGTAACACAACATGACAAAAACACAAACTATGGTGAAATCACATTCACTCCAATAAAGAAATTGTGCAAGATCCAGTGCCGTGGTTACATCCACATTAACACCTTCTTTAAGAGCTCTGCTGAAGCACAGGACTTGATAGGAAATTTAATTTTCAAGTAACTGATTTTTTTTCAAAGTATTGTCTTCAAAGTATTTCAAAATATGCCCATCTTACTAAAGCTACACAGCCCACTGAAGCCACCAGCACTGTCCACATGCTTAAAGAAGGGTCCATGTTCCAATTACTTTGCTGAACTGGGACTTTGACTGCCAACCAGTAAACACTTCAAGCTGGTGTCTTCTTTTATTTAAAAACAAACAAACAAAACCCCAAATCAACAATCAAATGAAAAAACTCCAAACAAAATGAACACAAAAAAGCCCACACCAAAAATGCCCCCCCAACCCAGAGTGATCTAATATTCTAAGCTTTGTAATTATTGCATCTTAAAAATAAAGCTGTCATTGAGAGTTACTCTTACACACTTCCATACGAAGACTTTTATTAGTAACAGTGAGAACAGCTTTTCCATTCAAACAGAAAAAATCTTACACACTGCTTTATTATAAACATTGTTACATCATGCTTATGCTTAATTTCTGACTTACATTTTTCAGGCGGTGTTATTGTAATAGTCTGAGCTGTAAATTCTTCATCAAAATACCTGGTATCTGTCTCAGATGTCACTTGAGGTTTAAAAGGAGGTACAAGCTGAAAGGCACCAAGAAACAAAACAAAATTACTAAATCTCAAAGCAGCCAAATTACTATCAGGAAAACAAGTAAGTGCTTTTTCCCTATGCCCCAGATCAAACAAGTAGGTCTGTGGAGAGGCAGCTGAGTCTCTATCTTCCAGTAAGAGACAGAAGCCATTAGAGTCAATCCCAAAAATAACAGTTCAGAATCCAGTTAATAGCACAACACAGCTAAATTCCAAGTATCACTCTCACATGACTTGCAGATAAATTGAGCTGCATAAAGATAATTACCTAGAAACTCTTCAGGCCAATTTAATTACCCACATAGTTGTCAGGCAAAGGCATCTCAAGATACTTCACCACAACTGGGTGGTATAAACAGCTAAGAAGAAAAAGACTACACAGGGAGCATAATAAGCATGGTTTGGGGTTTTTCTTTTCAGTGGGAAGGCCTTTATCTGAAGTTACCGTTAGAAGAAATTACGAACAGTGAAGATAAATTTTACATTTGAAAAAAGACCAGTTCAGGCTTAAGGGAGTTGCTGTATCTAAACCTGCCTACTGCTTTCACAGCACAGTGTGGGATTTCCCAACAGCAAATCACTGGTAGGCACTCACAGCCTGCAGGCAGGACTCCCTTGCCCCTCTTTTGAACCAGCCTTGCTACCCACCTTCTCCACCAGAGGAACTGCTGATGAATTTTTCCTGGAAGGCACACTGAGTATGGAATACCACACTGCATGCTGCCAGTCCAAAAACAATACAGCAGTTTCGTCTGTATGCCATTGCAAATTGTGTGTGTGTGTGTGCTGTGGCAACATTCTCGTTTGTACCCGGCAGCCCTTTGGTGCCACCTCCTCATATGAAATGTAAAACACACCCTGAGAAGAAGCATAACTGATTTTCCTTTCAATACAACAGGTTCAATACAACTGGCTCACTGGTATTATCACCTTCCATGTGGTTTTCACTAGTTTCATGGTCTCTCTCTCCTCAACTCCAGAACACTAACACCAAACAATTAACTTGGTCATTTGCCCCACAGCAAAGGAGGAGGAGCTGCTGCTAACTCCCTCCCTTCCTCAAGTTCTATGCACTAAACGTGTAGATGTACATGATCTGTACATACTAAGAGACTGATTTCATCTGATCCAGACGCAAGCAGTTATTAAGCAAAACCAAACCTATCACTTCGTATACTTAACAGAGTACAATAAATCTGATTAATACTTTTACAAAACCAAGTCCAGCTTTCCCTTACATTGTCCTGAATGGAAAGCTTACAACAGCAGAGAGGTATTTCGAAGTAAATGTTTGGGGCATTGTAGAATAAATGCTTAAGGAGCTGACATATATTATCTCAACATCAGAAGAATCTTCCAGGTATAAATCAAGTTACATCCAATGTTTACAAACAACGTATTCTATTTTGTTGCACAGATTTCTTCCCTTTTTGAAAATTATTTTTATATGCATCCAGGCTATCCCAAACAATTCTGCACTGTTAAAGCAGATTTCCAAAGTTGTACATCTCTCCAGCAATGCAGCCACACAATTCCTAAAAACAGAGTTGTTCCAGTGCAACATCCCACATTGCCATTTTATTCTCATAAACCCAAAAACACCAACCAAAAAACACAGCAAGAAAGCCCCAAAGCAAACCAAAACAAAAAACCACAAAAACACAAAAAAAGCCTACACAAGATTACGGGAAGCCAAGTGGTGTATTCTAGTCAAGGCCAAGTGTCCATCACATCCTTTTTAAAAAGACACTTTCACAGATCTCAGCAATAAATTCAGTATGAAAAAAAATTTGTAAGATAACAGGTTTATAACCATTTTACTACTTCTTGATTGGAATACTTTTTACTGGTCAGAAACAGAAAATACCATTTCATAAAAAACCAAAACTTTTCATTTTAAAATAATGAAAATACAAGCTTCGAAAAAAATTTCTTTTTTCTCAAGTCAAGGACAAGATGCAATGTCTTTTCGATGGTGCAGCACACGTCTGCAGTAGAACAAGCTACTCCTGCTGTGAAGTACACCAGAGACCTTTCATGCTACAACTACTTTGCAAAGAGAAGGAGCAAACCCTCACTTCACAGTCTGTAACAACTGAGTCAGGCTGAAGTAGTTAATGGAACACAAAAGGTATGGCAAGGTAAGATCATTATATGTAGCACTGTATGGATGTGCTGCTGGAGAGGAAAAGGAAAATGCATTAGATGACAAGTTTCTTTCTCAGAAACTTACAGGCTAACTACTGGTTTGTCCAGGGATTTGCTACTTCTTTTTTTTAATCCACTGAGATGAACAAGCCTCACTACGACTTTAAATCATCCCCTTCTTCTCTCCATCTACCCAAAATAGTAATGGTTATGGAAAATACTTTGAAAATATTATCTTAGGAAGAGAAGCACAGTGCTAAGTGACTCTTAAGGAACAAATAATTACAATAATAATTTTAATCAGGTATGAAAAGCACTGTTAAAACAAAACTCATTAAGTTGGCGCTCCGAATCAATGCTCAGCAGCTAGGCTTATTAGAAAACTGTTTATCAATAACATCCAATAAGTCACCTGATGAAAATTTCAGTGATGACAGAAGTTCAGCTGTCTGGGGAAGTGAAACAAGTAGAAGACAAGAAATTCCAGGCTGTAACTAAAAGGGAGGGAACTGATGCAAATTTATGTCAATGGTGTTATAGGATTCATCTATCTTACAATAGTATCTTTCATACCCTGGACATGAAAGGCATTTGGAAACTTCACTGACTGCAAAAACAAACTCTCCAGCCATGTGGCTCTCCACACCACAACAGAATACACTGTTTTTTATCCAGGCTGTGCCCTTATGTAGAGCCATGATCCCATAAAACCTTTGGAAAAGTAGAAGCAGTAGTTGAGATTAAGAAGCACAGATGCAGCTGAATGGAGAGTAGCAGGAAGGTTTCTTCAGTCTTTCCATACACTTTACCTCCTTCCCTCACAGCATCACCTCTACCTCCTACACAGCCGTGTGGACAGACAGAACTGGGGATTGCTCCTTTCCATCTGTTCTACCTCACCTGCACCAAACCACCTAGGGCTAAAGTCTTGTGCACGTCCCATTCCAGACTCCTGAGCTGACACCAAGGGCACACCTCCCCTTCCCCAAGTAAATTCCTGGCAATCATCTTTCTGGAGGGGTGTCTCTTTTGTCCATTAGTTGTCAGACTTCATTTAAAAACAGAAAGCAAAATGTCCACAAATTTCAGCTGTAATGAAACCAGTAGAAAGACAAATAAGGTGCAAATGCTGCAGAGATAAACACTTAGATTGACACTCCAGAAGCCTCCCCATACATCCCAAGGAAGACTGAAGCTGAGGTTTAATGATAAAGATTAAAACACCCAACATCAACCATCACTCTGATGATCACAACATGAAGATGCCAATCTACAGCCAGCAACATTTCACATTTGGTGAACAAGGAAATAGTATCCACATGCTATTGCCACAGCTATTTCTCATTTCTGGCATGAGAAGTCAGAAGTCCAAGGGGGATGTGAGCACCAGAAGGCACATCCAGTAGACTGCGTCCAAAAGGAGTAAGAGAAGCTTTTGTTAAGCACAGGCCTTGTCAGTCTGCAAGAGAGTCGCACTGCTTGGCCCTGGCTGCCAAACTTTAGTATGGGATAATTTTCTTCCTTTAGTGGCCTCAGTTCAGAAAAATGCTCCAACCAGGCAGGGAACTGCACCTCCTGACAATCTACTCTACGGAGCAGAAATACAGATTTTCTGGGTTGATGCATTACGCACACATATGCATAGATATGCATGTGTCTATACAAATAAACAAATAAAAGTCTAAACTCCGTGTGAGTTAAGTGACTTTAAGAGTTTGTGTTCAAGACAAAAATCCAATTTCATATCCATCTGTCAAGCTGAATCTGCCCTGGCCATTTCAAAGGCTTGATGTTAGAAATGACAGCAGAAGCAGTATCAAATTCTTAGTGTCTTCATTATCTCCAGTGAATGGCATTTCCATTTGGCATCCATCGAGAGCAGTGTGAGAGAAACACCACGGTTTTTCCACAGTTCAAGTCCTGGAAAATTTGACACCCATCTCCTAGAGGAAGGAAAGGGGCAGGCACAGTATTTGACTGTTACAGGTACACTGAGATGTACAGGCTTGATTCTACACCTTGAACTTTCTCACACTTAGTGAACAGCTACATAAATACTTCAGTATGAGAGAAAATATGTAACACTACTTGCTCAAAGATAATTTACCAGGAATCACTTGTCTTGGTGTTGTATAGGAAGTGGCTGAAGCTATTTCAAAGTAATTGTGATGCATTCAATCTGCCAAATGACATGTATGATGCTTAAGAACATCAATCTGATCTTCCTTCTCCTTTTAATTTAAAGGGAATTTTCACAGAATCACAGAATATGCTGAGTTGGAAGGGACCCACAAAGATCACCGTGTACAACTCCCGGCCCTGCACAGCACCATCCCCAAGAGTCACACCATGTGCCTGTGAGCATTGTCCAAATGCTCCTTGAACTCTGTCAGGCTGGTGCTGTGACCACTTCCCTGGGGAGCCTGTTCCAGTGCCCAACCACGCTCTGGGTGAAGAACCTTTCCCTAATATTCAACCTAAACCTCCCCTGACACAACTTCAGGCCATTCCACTACCATAAGAATCCCATCAACCAACAGACTGCAGCTGAATTGTGCTGAATAGATGGGAGGAATACCTGTCCGTGCCCCTCAAACTAGAGTTTCCATCTGGGGGAAAGAGGGTCATTTGAGCTGAGCTTCAAGCCAGTCAATAAGCATTCCTGTAGGGACTGGTTCCTCCCCATACCTGGCCCCAAAGCAGGCAGCTTGCTGCCCAGCCAGCAGCCACAGCACAGCCAGGCACTGGGAATACCCCATGGACCCGGCATGTGGTGGTCCTAGGCAGGGGGAGGAGAAGGAGCTGGGATTTCACTGGTGGAAGGACATACAACACAAGCCCAGAGGAAAACTGGCTTCAGCAGGGAGGTTTACCCACGGATAAAATTTTCCAAGTGATACAATGCTGTTATCATGGACTGGGAGAAACCACAAACCCCCAGGACCACAGCAACGTAAGTTTCAGAATCAGACACTCTTTATATATACTTTCCTCCCTGTAAATTCAAGCAGCTGGGGGAAGGGTGGAATCAACCTCTAGGTCTGCCCATATAGTTTAGGGTATCAGTGGAAACACAATGAAAGTATCAGACTGGTTAGATGTTGTCTGATCTTTTCACAGCTTCGCATGGCAACAACACAAAAGCAACCAACAAGCCTGATTCCTGCAGGTTTTGTGGCAGTGCAGATAATTGTACAAAAATAATATGATTCAAATAGCAACAACCTAAAACCAAATGGTGGTATTTTCCTATTTCCCTCCCACCCTTTCCCTTCAAAACCTGATACACGGTAGTACTTAAATGCACATTTAAGATCATAGTTATACTGCAGATTTTGCCAGGCCTGAACCCAGGACTTGGATCGTGGGATTTCATCATTTGCTGGGTTTGTGTCTTGAGTAAACCAAGGCAGTCACAGCTGAAGAGTAAGGAACAGCTTCTTGCAGCTGAAAGTCTTCTTTCCTGCTGGAAGTCACTGCCTCCACAGCGGGACAGGCGCCTCCACAAGCAGCGCCTGCAGCAAAGCCAGGCGCGCGCTTCAGGCATTGCTGCCACTCGTCCCTGCTCCCTCCCCAGCACTCACAAATCCATCTGCTGGGACTTCCTCATTTCCTTCAGGAACAATCGGCACTATTACACAAATCAGAGCAGGTATCTCAGCCCAAATTTCCACATGGTTTCTCTCATCTTTCATCTCTATTATATGCAGGAGGAAAAACAGGTCTCGCTACAAGGTCTGGACCTCCTTTGCCGTGAGGCTACCGAGTGCTTCAAGCTGCAAGCCTGAACACATACCCAAATTTCGACCTCTTAAGTAATGCCCATGTGCTTTTTGTTCAGTGAAAGACCCTAAACAGAACATCTGACAATTTTAGTGTATTTCTGCTACCCAAATAAAAATACCCTAAAGCAATTCTCGTATGAGAAACAGAGACATTTCAAAAAGCTTCCTGATTCTACCTAAAAATAAAACAAATATTTTATTTAGTACATGGGCTTTTGAAGTCTTCGGAGTTTGCCAAACTATTCAATTTCTCATACTCAAGCAGAGAGATAAAAACTCATCAGGGCTGAGATGATCACAGGAAGAACCTGGCACAGGCTGCTCTCTTTCATATGCCCTCATGGTTTTTCTGCCAAAAATAAAAATATCAGATCACAAATGCTAACTACTATACATTTTTCATTTAAAGGCAACGACCTCCTCTGCTGCAGTGTGCCATACAATATTTTTTATCATTATGTAGTACCAAATTAGGTTAACTAGTTAGCAGTATCAGAAACCTAATAATTCCATTTGACCATTTGGATCCGTTTGACCTGACAGAGCTGCGGTCTGTCACATGAAATACATGAAGTAGTTCACAGGTATATAATTCTGTTTCTAATCACACTAGTAAAGTGGTAACCTAGTAAAATGATAACATTAGAGGCACATGAGCACAGTGTGCACATGTACAAAACTATCATCCAGCAACTTCTCAAAATACACATGATTTTTTGGTTTCCATTACTCTGAAAGTGAACTTCAATTCTTTCATTTCTAACAGAAACACACTTCTGAAATGCAGCCAGAAAATTACAGTGCCACAGTGCATAAAACTCAGGCAAAATTACTGTGAAACATTTTTACTATGCAAATAATTATACCCACTATCAATTTCATCAAGTGACCCTACTGCTGAAGACTCTACATCCAACAATAAACAGCAACAGAAGCAAGCATAGAATAAACCTATTTAAAAATCAAATTTCTTTGATGTTCTGAGTTATTTTAGAATACCAAAATACCTCAAAAATATTCATATAAGCATTCTAATGAACATACTCAATGAAAGTTCATTAACCTTATTGTTATGTTTGAGGATTATATTTCAGAGCACAGCTCTGAAGTCTGCTGAGTGTAAGACTGTGTGTGCAGAAGGAACAACTGGATATTTTAACCAGGCAGACAAATGGCTTTGTAAGGAACAAATAGAAACAAAACTATTTTTAATTAAACAGAAAAGCACGCTGTCAGCAGTCATTTTCATGACTTATTTTTCCATAAAGGACATTGTGTGCTAACACTGCACAAAAGCAATTCCTATGATCCTTGAAGTTAACTGTTCAACTGAGGAAATTCAGTTGATGTTTTACTGGCAAATTTAGTTTCTCAAAGCAACAGTGTCCAGAGTAAACAAAGAATGACTAGAGTTTCTCTAGTTATAATACTCCAATAAGCCATATCCACTTCCATGAGCATAAAAGCAAATTGCCAGCATTTATATATTTTTATATAATCATATAAATTTTTTTTAATTTGCAAAATGCCTCCTTTTATTTTAATAGCTCAGAAAAAGATCTTGACTAAAACACATTTGCCATGTTCATTTAGAAAGAATCAAAGCATAAGCAATTAAGAGTATCTATACATTCTTAACTAAATAAGATGCTGAACCCAGTGTAGAATTGAAAGTTCTGTTTCTAATGTAAGATAATTAAGAAATGTTTTTCAAGAGAGCAAGAATAATGTAACAGCTTTTTTCCCCTCACCCACTCCTAGCACATTGCAATCCGATTGACTGTAGTGTTTTTGGGGTTTTTTTACTCTAGAAAGGTCCTCAACTTGTATTTTTAGATTTTATCCTCGCAGTGCTTCTCTACAATGTCCTTACATAACCAACCAGTGGTTGAGCTCATAAAGTAACCTTATTAATATACTTGCTCTGATTATTTATTGCAGAGTTTCTTGAAACCTTGTGATACTGCCAGGGAAAAATCACACTTGTATCAAGTCACTTCAGAGTACCATATTTTGTATCATCATATACAGGCTTTTATTTCAATTCCGGTATTTGTCAGAGAAGTTACCACACCAACAACCACACATTTTTAAAATTCCAGTTCAACAACAACTGAAAAAACAGTTTGTATCATTGACATTGTAGCATAAACATATTCTGCTCAGTCGTATGTCTTCCATTTTCCTTTTATTTGAACAAAGCAAAAAAAAGGAGAAAAAACTATCTTTTAAAATTACGCAGTTCAACTGGCAGATTAACAATGTAAAACAGTTGGGGAAAAAAGAAAACTCTTTATCAAAATAGAAAGGGTTTATAGCAACAAGTAAATTCTTACAGAAATACTGAGATAAAATCAGTTTCTGTATATAAAACAACTTAAGTTGAATTGAGTTTCACTCCCAAGTAAGATAAATTCATTTTCTAAAATCATTCCCAAAGTGTTGATCATTACATGAACAGGACTGGGTTTGGAGAAAACTGTTCCAGTTGAATTCTCAGCACTTGCTTTCTCCACAAGCTGTTTTGGCTCAGTGTTTTAATGCTATTTTAATTTTCTTAGATATCTCTTTAAGTTTGAAAAAGGTTTCTATTTATACACAAACAATCAGAAAGTAGATTTTTGCTATGAGTTCCTAATGATCACTTAATTTCCCTTTTTCATCAAACAACTTTTCATTAAAAGGCAGAAATAAAATGACAATTCAGGATAAACTATATTACATTTTTCACATTATCTTGAGGCACACATCTACTTTTCTCTTGAAAGCCCAGGAAGAAAAAAGAAAAGGAAAAAATTTGGACATTTACATAATAAAAGGTTTAGGTTGGTTTGCAAAATTTAGTCGTGGTGAACTGACAAATTATTACTGAAAACACAAAGATTAGGTAAGTACACCTTGTTCAGAATAATTATTCATTTGTATTAACACAAAAAAAGTTGCAAAGAAAAAAATTACTAACGCCAAAGAACAGCAGTCTACGACTATCAGTTGAAACCACCTTGCAGAAGCCGGATTATTCAATGCCACATAAAGACATACCTTTTTATCATATACATCTTGCCAGTTTACTCCAGCAAAGAAACTATGACGCATGATTTCTTTTGCATCATCTGGGCCTCCACCAAGTCTAAAGAGAGTGGAGGAAAAAAACACATATTAAACTTTTATAGGGAGATCAAGTTATCGTCATGGTTGGAAAAGCGACCATTTCTTTTTGACTATCTGGGAACAATTCTCACTCCATTAATATGTAACTTTCCCCCATTTAATATGAATTCTGGCAATCTCAAGAGAAGACATGATAGTGGAAGTGTCCATGCCATGGTCTATTCTTTTTGATTATTCCAACTACAGTGTTCACTACTGTCCATGATGAGCTTCTTTAGTAATTCATTGATTTTAAAAACATACTTAAGTTTAGTGTGCTTGAAAGATCAACTAATGTCCTGGCACTATTAAAAACCCAAACCAACCCAATAATGCTGATATAAAATTTTGCCAAGGACGTGCCAGGCACTGAATCAGTAATGACTCGTGCATCATTTTTATACAGTGTTCACTGCTGTTGCATCTGGGTGCTGTAACAATTAACCAATTACCATAAAATAGTCTCAATCTGAGTCAATTAGTATAAATTAATAAATTGTAGGCCTGCTGAGAAGGTTATTTAAAGGCCATCGTAAATAACCACACTACTCACTGCAGCCCACAGCTTGCCAAAGCCAGACTCTGTCTGGTAAATCATCTTAGGAAATGGATTTCACCTCCTTTGGGTGAACGTGCCCAAGGTGGTTTGAGCTCACAGAAGTGGTCACTGCTGCCAAAAGAGAAGCGTCCCGCCCATACCTCTCTTCTCTCACTTGCATCTATAGCATCATTTCCACTTGATGACTGAGCAGAGTCAGCTCCCTAACCTGGAGAAAAGCTAACCCTGACATGAGAAGAGAGAACCGGCCATTTTTTGTTGCATTAGCAAGTCCACTTTGACTCGACAAGTTGAGCTGCTGCTGTTGGTTGAAAAAGAACCCCACATCCAGTGACTGGAGCCGCTGTCTTGCTCAACAGCACATCGACTTTCAGGACTGCTCAGCTCTCACCTAACTTCTCCCTGAGACTGGGGATTTTACTGCCCTAACAGAAAGAAGCTGTGGCAGAAAAAAAAAGCTACTCTTAACTAAATAAGCAGATCATACATGTCAAATGTTAACAAGAAGAGTGACAAAAACAGTGTGTGTTTCATTAAAAGGAGCTGTTAAAGATATAAAGACAAATTCTAAAGGCAAGCATTTAAGTAAGATAAAATTCTCTCTAAAGCATTTATTGTAAGGAGGAATAATTTCCACAACCAAGCCTGTTTTGGTATTACCCTGCTGCCAAATTTCAAAAATATTCTGGACTACTACGTCAGTCTTGCAATAACTGAGTGTAAAGTTATTCTTATTTTCAAGCTGTATTCCTCCTTGTTTCTCAACTACTCATTGTAAAATTCTCTACATCTTGGCAAAACATGGCAGTTAGCCTTCAGTCTCCAGACTTTTCTCAATATCTTCTAGCTGCTCACAAAAAAGCTGAGTTGGGTTAATCTCTGTGTTCCTCCCCTATTTAGCATTAGCTAGCACAAGAACTTGAATATAAATAAGCTTCTAAATATAAGTCTGTAATAAACACTACTCTCTGCAAAGATTAATCACAAGGAAGGATCTCTCCAATTCTAAAGGTTAATATATTTGATGGGTCAGATTGTTTGGAGGTTAAAAAGCATTAGAAGCTACAGAAACAAAGTTTTCTTCTACTCTGCCTGTATTTGGCTGGCTGGTCACAGTTTGCTTTTCCTGCACACAGTAAATTCAGCTGGAGCAGACAGGCTGACCACTTGTGCTGTCCTGCCTGCTGCACTGGGCTGCATTCAGGCAAATCCCTTGGAGAAACACAACAACCAGTCCTGCCCTGAGTGCCTGCAAGCAATGCCCACTACTCAGAAGTTCTTGAGAACAACCAGCGGCTGAAGGAGGACTAGAGAAGAGAAGCAGACAATATCTGCAGCCCTAAAACATGCCAAGAGACCCACAAGAATGACAAAGATATTGGGGGGAAAAGGGACCTACAGATGAATCCCACTGATTCACAATGTCAGAGATTTTAGAGCCACAGAAGACTAGACACTGCTGGTCTGGTACTGGAGCCACTGGAAAATGGCTCTCCTGGGCAACAATCCCAGAGGGAAAAGCCCACCACAAGAGGGCACAGACAGCAGCTGGGCAACACCTGCTTTCAAACCACTCTCTTTAAATTTCACTCTGGCTGTATTCTCTAACAAATGACCAGTTTAATGATCTAATATGTGATTTATTTATGTGCCCTAATAAATGTAGCTGTGGCCGTGATCACAAAGAACAAGTGCTACAGTCCCCATGAGACACTGCAGTCAAGTCAGGGTTAAGTAATACTGGGAAAAACAATTGATATCTTTCCCTTTGTTCCAGTACACATTCTAAACCTTAAGAGATCCCTGTGTTTGCTGTGAATGATTCAAAAAGTTTGTCTTCCACAAGCTTTTCTTCCTTTTGCTGGTTAAATCCATTTTGTAAATCGTTGCTGGACAGAAAAAATGGAAATCTGAGACCGCATGGCTGTGTATGACCCTTTCCTGTGACTCACAGCTCCTTCAGTCAGGAAGACCAGGCACCACGGACCTATTTTTACATTACCCAGCACAATCAGAGCATTTATTATGCCTGCATAACCAATTAATTTCACTTACCGCTTATTTGGATCCTTTATCAGTAGGCCTGATAGTAATGATTTTGCATCTGCAGACAGAGTTCGAGGAAATTTTATGTCCTCCATTAGTATCAGTTCAAATAGTTTCTCATGATCTTGGTTGTAGAAGGGTAATCTTCCACACATCATCTCATACATGACAACTCCTAATCCCCACCAGTCCACTGCACGACCATAGTCATTATCTTCTAACACCTGAGACAGAAACCAAAAGCATCTGTAAGGCACAAACTATTTCATACAGCATCATTTCAGTCTGTTTGATGCATCTCTATATGAATGTGTTTCTGAGACTTTATTTTCACAGTATGCTACAAGGACTCCCAGAACCTGACTCAAAACTGCAGCACTGACTCACACACCTGAGCTCACTGAAATTCCAGGCTTACCAGGCACTGCACTGCTAAAAGCAAAATAAAAAATTGACAATGACCTGCTCCAAACAATCATGACTTCTTTTTACCCTTTCCTAGGTCCTCTACCAGGCCATTAATATCATCCACAGCTTTAGGAAGAGATACTATCTACAGGTACTACATAGGCACTAATGCCTCAGTCAGAAGTGGTGAAGCATCTCTTTGCTCAGTCACTTCCCTCTCTTTTACCCCTGTCTAAAGTCTCCAATTTAGAACCACCTTAATATTATTAAGACAAGTTTAGTTTCTTTATGATCTTTGTTTACATCAAAAGCCCTCAATGCCTTTCTCCTGACAGTTTCATTACATTCCATTAAATAGTCCTAACAGCTGAACTGTGCCAATGCAAAAAAATATGGCAGTGTTTACACAACACTATGTTTACTATGAAACTATGCTTATAGGGTATTATATAAACACAGAAACTGGTAAAGTTTATACAATTTGTTAACATAATGTCACCAATGTTGTGTACCTAAAAACAACTTATTGCACAGCCCTTCTCCCAGCAGCCCCAGAGAATTGGAATAAGAAATTTAAGCAGCGTGTCTTGAGCTTAATACACCTTCATACTAAATTGCAGACATGGAGACAACATACCAGCAGCATTCACCCATAAAAAATCATAAGCAATAAAGAAACTGAAGATCACTGATTATGTCATTCCAATTTCTATTAATTTCTAGTAGATCATGCCCCTTCATACAAAAAAGATGAAACAAAAGTCAATAAATGTTAAAACAGGAAGCACTACGACTGTGTGTCAAATAGCCAATATTTGCTGCAGAAAAAGCTATCAAAAAAACTTAAGAAACTAGAGTTAAATAATAAACAGAAAAACCAAAGAAATGCAACTAATAGAGTAGAATTACATTGGTAAAGAATGTAAATAATTCTTTATAGAATATTGTTACTGTATCACAGAAGGCAGATTCTGAAAGGCAGCACCCTATGACCAATTTTAAAAAAAAAGAACAAGCCAACAACAAACTAATCCCCAGGAAACAAAATACTTTCTACAACACACAGACACATACAATCACCATCACAAAGAGCTCATCCAGATTCAAACTGTAAACAGACATTCAGGAACAGTCATTCAGATAGTTGGTAGTGAAAGTAAAGCTTTCGGTCTTTAACAAATAAGGCAACCTCTACAAGATCAGAAATAACTTTATCCATAAGTAGATTATCTTGCAATTGTCTAAAATGGGTAATAACTTCCCCTGAAGCAGGGGCAGAGGCAGTCATCACGCCTAAGGGGACACGAAGTGACCACAGACACAAGCACTACACCGTGGCCAGCTCCAGCAAGGGGTGTTGAGCTCATTTATCTGCCTCTCCTCTTGCTCCCCCAGTAAACACAAGCCTGCTCTGAACTATCTGGGATAGCAGAAGTAACATGCAGTCTGGTCCAGTGTGGCAGTTTTGGAAATCCCACAGTAATTAATGCATTCATACTCCTACTTTTCGCCATCCTTAAGGATTAGTAGCGGAAACATGACGAAAAGAAGTATATGAAAAATCCCTTTTGTGTACATAAGATTAAAAAATCATAAATATTAACACATTAACACATATGATTTACAACTGTGCCAAAACAAACAGACTCATTACATCACTGATATTTCCAAATAGAGGGTGAAATTTTGGAAAGTGTAAAATACAACAAATTATCTGAATAAGTACATATGACAAAACTAACTAAAATAACTTCTGCATTTTAAAATTAATTAAATGTTTTATGAGTTGGAGCATATTGCAAGCTATTTGCTGAAAAACTATATATGAAATCTGTGACGCTTGTCTTTAAATCACCACTTCTTCTGCCACGGAATAAAAGCATTATATATTTTTCTGCTATAGCTGTTAGCACTGTTACTGTTTCATCTGTACAGTTAGTCTTTTCTTTTGAAGCTAGCAAAATACATAAAATTGTGAGACAGGGGGAGATTCTTTTTACAAGTAAGCTGAGGTGTGGCTTGCATGTGTGGCTTATAAAAGAAGGCAACAGGAAAATAAAACATATCGTTCTCAGAACCAGGCAAATCACATGGCCAATAGCTAAAGCAAATTGTATTTGCAGCTTTACGTAATTTATGCAGGATTTTACCTAATAATAATAAAAAGTATGAACAACCTTTTGCTGCATTCCCACAACAGCAACAAAACAGTGGTACAAAGAAAGAGCCAAATGTGATTTTTAACCTCTTTTTACATAAAATCATAAAAAAGCATAAAAGCTGGATTAACTGCCTCCCAAACCCGCATATCACCAGCCGGGTTCTCATCCCCAGCTGGCAAAACTGGCAACTCTTTATTTTTGTTTAAATACCTGGTTTACAGCCAGCCAGACAAGCAAGAGCATCAAAATTGTTTCATTTAGGCAAAAGGAAAACAGCCTGAAAATAGTGTAAATAAAGCAAAATACATCTCAACTTACTTTATAATAAATGTAATAAAATTGTGCATAATGCATTCACAGTGAAGATACACTATTATTTCCTTTAAGTAATTTCTCATCTTCGTGGTGTTTAGAAACTCCAGGATTTGTAGACTGTATCAAATCAATGGAAATAAAGTGCTGGAGTCCAGCAGCTCCTACAACCAAATCTACGCAGTTAGGGCAGGCACGAGAACATGTCTGTACACACTGCCCTAGCACTACAGAATCCTTTCCAAACAGTCCTTGGATTTGAGGGATTTGGGTTTAATTACACTGAACATAGGTCAAGAAAGCTTCAATTCAGTGCTAAAATGAACATGACATGCAGCTTCAGGCTTTGCACCTACAAATAATTCAGTTTTTTGCCCACCATGAAGGGGATACCTGCTTTTAGAAATACCTCCTTTGGTTGTGAGGAGTGATACTGCTGTCTCTCCAGTACTTGTGGGATATCCTTGTACATGTGGGGTACCAGTCTAAGCACCTGGCCAGACACAGACAAAGACACTGTGGAAAGTTTCATCTCTTGGACTCTGCTGCCCTTAAGAGCTGCCTCCATCAGCCAATTCTTGTTCCGTGCTGTAAGGACCCACAGATCTATCTCTAAGCACATGCCCTGCACCAACAACCCAATCCCCTCATGGTCACAGCAGAACAGGCAGCAGGCCCACCAAAACCATCGTACAGGGCACAAGGTCAACCACTCTGGTATCTGCTGTAAAGCAATGTACTGGTATTTTCTGGGAGTACAACACAAGAACCACACATGAGCTCAGAAAGAGCACTTACACTGACTACATACTCAGGTCAGGCATGTTTCCACACAGTAAAGATGGACTTACTTGCTTTCTTCCACAAAATTTGTTTAAATAGTCAGATCAGATTTATGATTTCCCTTCCTTCGTCCCCTTCACAGACATGGGGTGCCAAAATCCAAGGCACCTTGCCAAGATCTAGGTGAGGTTATAGGAGACCAGAGCTCCAGCACAATGTGACAGTCAGTGTGTGGATAACATTTATACTCATCCACCCCTGACATAATCACTGTACCCAAGTGACTTCTCATCACTGAGCAAAGCAGTAGGTGGACTGACTGCAGTTCAGTCTGGATGATACCACAGATCATGGGAAATAAAACTCAAAAAATTACCATCATTTTTACAACTTGGGGAAATCTTATTCTATTTGTTTTCAGAGCTCTAGTTCAACAACTGGTTCTTTCAGAGGCAGTGCCAGCCTAATTCAGGCTTTTGTTTCTGTTCTCTCACCACAGCTTCCCTTACCTTGTCAAAACTATGCAACACACTACATCAGACAGTAGAAAAAAAAAAGGGGGAAAAAGTTTCACCCTGGATTATTTTTCACCTGAATCAAGTTTTCTTACCTAAGCCACTCAATTGCCATGCAAACAGTTGTAGTAGCACAAGTGAGAACATGGGCAGCATCAGGTGTGGCATCACTGCAGAAAGAAATGCTTGCCAATCTCTGCCCCAAAGTTACACTGACACAGAAGTTACACTGACTCTGCCAGTTTTTCCTGCACACACAGACAGCTGCAACAGCTGTGCTCACTTAGGATGAAGATTAAGGCCCTGCTTCTCTTCCCAACCTGCATTTCTCTAGAGCACTCCAGCAGTATAACAGGGTTCCAAAGTGGGCATAAACTCATTGCTGCACTGAAACCACTACAGTTTTTAGAGGCATTGCAGCTCCTCTAACTCACACCTACGCCTGCAGTACAAGGACACAGCCTGGGTTTATAGAGATGCTTTTAAAAACAGCTGCAGAGGTGCCACTGAAGTTTGAATTCTCCCTTCTTACATAAATATGCAAAAGGTTAAGTAACACACGCAATTTCTAACAAGCAAGAAACATTAGCCAGGCATCTGTTGCCAGGCGTTTTCAGGTACTTTAGCGCTCTTATGGATGTTTTAGAGGCACTGGACAACATTAGAGTTTCAGCTAAGGGAGAGCTGTTTATTCACCTTAAAATTTTCATTTGTATTGTGGTCAAAAGGCACAATACAAATTTAAATTTTTTAAACTTACTGAGACAGCAGTAAACAGGGGAAAACAAAGTATTCTGTAGTGATTCCACTGTCTCTGCACACCTTGGGCTTTCTGAAGAGTATTATTGGCAGTGACGAGGTATACAACGGGATAATGCTTTGTATACAGAGCAGACTGTAAAGCCCTACATACAAAACAAAAAATTCAGTTCACAGACCAACCTTCGCCTTCGTGATGATTAAGACAACACAAACACACTGAAGGACTGCTAAGATCGCAGTAATTCAATTGAGGTTTTCCCTCACACATAATCATTTTGTTGGCAAGTCAGATGTACACATCAGTGAAGAAAAATACTCCTGTATTTACATTTATTGACCAAAAAATGCACTATCTTATCTATCTTATCTATTCCCCACTGCTGAGAAGCCCGCTGTCTCAGACTTGAAAAAAAGATTGTTACTACCACTGGAAGTTTTCTCTTTCCCAGAAAATAAAAGCCACAGAAACTACTTCCTCCTTTATTTCACCAGTGGCTGTAGATATTAAACTTTAGGTTTATTAGTCAATACATCTCCAGGTCCTTTGCTTTACGCATGTCACTCCTTTAAGGGCCTAACACACAGTCCACAGAATTTGACATCCATTTAATTTTATGTTGAAAGCCAGTGAAAAGATATCTTTTATTTCGTTACTGCTTCAGTATCTAAGAGGTGAAAGGTTTTTTGGAGGCAATAGCTTGAGACACATCTGCAAACTCCTATTTACAAGGGCTTGGGGCAGAGACATAGGAAGCAGACAACTGAATGCCAAAGAGAAGTTGATACATACACATGCAATGCTTTTACAAGTTTCTGTGAAAATAAATTTTTCTAGGAGGTGAGCCAGCAGTATAACAGGTGAAGTCTGTGACCATCTTAAGTCAATCATGTACTTCCACTTGCCCTAGGCGGAAACTAGGATTTTCCTATACTTTACTAACCACAGAACACTGAACAAGGTGTGACTACCTCAGACAAACTGAGCTCAATGTAGAAAATCCCTTAATCCTGTTTTTATTGCATTTTCTTGAAGTACAATATCCCTGATGAGCAGCATCTGGAAGATTTTCGGTTGCACAGAAGAAATGCACCCCACCAAGAGCTGGATTTCCCACCCAGCTCTAAATGGTAGTTAGTTGCTGTAACTTCTGGACCCTGCAAACACACACAAATTTAGCAGTAACCTTGAGCAGGAAAGGCTTTGTAAAATTCATTGTCAATCCTATATAACGGGTTGTCAGCATTGGGTTTTATCTTTAAAAGAACAATATCAAAATATTGGACTCATACTTTGTGCTAGATAATCAAGGCAACTTACTGGAAAAACCATTAAATTTTTGACCTAGTAATGTTTCTCCTAATCCATTAGATACAGACCTTCAGATATGACATTAGAAGTAGCTTGTTGCTCAATCAATAATTTTGACAGAACAGATGGGAAAATATTTAAACATCTAAACAAACTGTCTGCACACCTATGTTGTGAAAGAAAACTGAGAACTTGGATACACCAATGCACTGTTAATTTAAGGGGGAAAAAACTGTTTTCAATTAACCTTACAGTTCAGGTGGAGTGTATGTTCCTTGAGCATTCCTGGTAACCCTTCACACATTTTTATTGCTATAGTTGTTGGTCTGCTAACAAATATTCACCCACGTATTCTTCAACAGAAGTTAAAAAGTGTATTTGCTAGAACTTTCTATCAATTGTGGTAGCAACTACAACAATGAGAAAGTTTATAATCTAGCACTAATGAATAAAGGTAATACACACTTCTTTATAGACACAGGCTTTTACCCAGATATATGAAAATCCATCCTGCAGGAGGGTATGTTTACCAAGAATTATACAATTCAGTTACTATAACTGTATCTTGGTATGAAAAGTGAAGTGTTGCTGCATCAGTATTAAAAAAAACCTCTTAAATGAACACTTACTGGATTTATTATACACAGCTGAAAAGACAAAATGTCAAGGTTATAGATACCCTGGGAAATAGCTGAGATTTACCACTGCTCTAATTTTTGCAGGCAGTTTTTCTCCATTTTGTATCTAGTTTGCACTTTTGTTTTACTTCTGGCCCTAATGTAAACTATCTTCCTATCACATTTTTGTATTCGAGATTTTGCCCACCTCACCTAGCTTTTTGTTACGTACCCTAAAAAATACATAGCAAACCAAATTTGTTTTTCATTTGTTGGCACATGTGCTGTATCAGAAACATATATTCTAGTATAAATGTGAATTAAGCAAAACTTCCTAGGGTAAAGAGCATGCAATACTAATTAACGCATTTAACCTCCTAGAAGAGACAAGACCTTAGTAGAATTCAAAATCAAAAAAAAAAAAAAAAAGAAAAGAAAAATGTAGTTAAGCTACTGCATATGAAAAAGAGTATTCTAATAAGGGCTGTAAGAAACCAATGGTAACACTGGCAAAAAAAAAAAGCACCAAGAAAACAACCACATCACATTAAAAAGACCCCTCAAGAGATGCCTTTCATAGAAGGGCAGCAAATGAAAGCAAGATACCATTTCAGTCTGCAGAAAGATGGCACTTGTCTCTCATAACTCCACCCACTGTACCATTAGAAGAAAAACTGCAGACCTGTTCCTACCTGTATTATCACTGCACTAGCAGCAGTCTCTAAAACATACACTGCCATAAGATGCAAGATGTGTAAGAAGTAATAAATAATGATAATACTGTGATATGTCTTTCTAGTTGCTCATTCTTCCTGAAATTATTTTGAATATTTGCTGATGCTAAATGGCATTTGTTCAGCTTTTGTTTATGCTTCATTACTCTCAGAAAAACTAAAGACTTTTGCTGAGATGGAAATAACATTTGTATTGATTAAATGAAAATTAATGATAAAAGTTTCAAGCAATGTTATTGAGACAGTATTTGTAAGAATTGTCATACTTACTTGTTTTACAAAAAAAAAATGTTTTATTAGAAAATTTCTCTCTGCTTTAAAGTTCTGGTTTGAATACAAAAGTTTATTTATGGGCAGTGTTGAGCTAATCCCTTTTCTAGTATTCTGTTTGCTTTATTATTATTTTTGCATATTTGTTACATCTCTTCCCTTGAGAAGTCTGATACCGCATGTGGACAACTGGTTTTTGTGACTGGTGAGATTACCCAGGTAGCATGAAAATGCTAATTCTTGTTGCATTATTGGTTATCTGCTTTCAGGAGAAAGTCTAATTTTTTTGCTAATTTATCTGTTGTTGCAGCAATTCTTCTGTCTGTGTAACGAAGCAATGCTTTCCCACCCTCATCTAAATGCTCCCCAACTTTTGATCTTGGTACCCGTTATTGCCAAGAAATGATGTTCTGCTCTGGACACCCTGCCTTGTCCATCTTTCATCATTTTCATCTCAGGGGCCCACTGGCAATACCAAGCTGACAGAAGTGCTCAAATTCAAGTTACCAGCATTTTTGATGGCTTAGGAGCATAAGATAAAAGAATGTGGGACACTAAAATGTATTAAGTGGCAATCAAACAGAAAAAAGACCAAATTTGAATTTTCATGAGATACGAGCATTTCAAGATAAAACAACTTCTTGCATTTTCATCTCCTTACAATGTAAAAAAATAATCTGGTGCTTGGAACTCTAGTGTAAAGACAAAATTCCATATTGTGAATCTCCCATAAATCAGAAGGGAAAATTTTTTTAGGCATAGATGCTATTCCTCCTAACCCCCCTCCACTGCTCCTCACCCAGAAACAAAATGTTGCCAAATATACAACAGACAGCTGTTCAAGAGCACAAGCCAACAGTAAACCACTCTTCCACAAGTAAAATAATTCTATTGTGCCTCTGCTAAGAATCAGATTATGCATGAAGCATCCAGGTAAACACGGAGTAAATAAACTTCAACTACCCTTCTGAAGCCAAAAGAAAAATCAGTAAAGCAAAACACAACAGCATAACTACACTGTTCAGGTAATGAGCAAACTAACTATACTGTCTAGAAAATGAAAACAGGTTGGGAGAAGTTGAGGCTTTTTGGTTTTTAAGCAAGACATTCTGCCTCACCAGGAAACTGTAATGCCTCACACTGTAGGTTAAGACAAACACCTACTCAAATACGAAAAGAAAAAATAATTATGGCATCAGTGTTGGTAGAAGAGTTGGCAATTAATATTCATCAGGTTAGATACTTTATTATTTAATGGAATAAAATACATGTCATCATTGAAAATTTTTAAGGGATTTTAATTTATTTTTTTAATATAACTGAATAGATATGAATGTTGAGACTTCATTAAATTAATGCAAATAAATAAGCAAATTTTCAACCCTCATAGTAGGGTAGATCCTTAGATGAGGTTCACACAAAAAAATTTTGTTGTTGATTTTACATTCTCTACGTACTTAGCTTTATATTTGCCTATATGACAAAGAGGTAATGCTGCCTGTTACAGATTAGCTCTAGTCCTACAGATATCCTCATTACACATGTAATTTATTTACCATTATAATAACAGGGCTAAAAGTTTTTTGTGACATCAGAAGAAAAATACTATCATAACCTGCAACACTGCCAATGTATTACTATAAAGAATGACCTTTTTGACAGCATTCTTTGAGCATGGAACACAATTGATTTGAATTTAACATTTTAAAAGAAAGAAAGAATACAACTACCACCTTCCTAAGTCTCTGGCTGATAAAAATTAATGTTCTATCCTTGGACAAAGCAACACTATACAACATACTTTGCTAAATATATATTGAACACTCATAGGTTCAATTTCTTTTTATCACTTAAGTTTTGTATTGGGTTTTTTTGGGGGGGGGAGGGAGGGCACTCTATTTTGTTCATTCTAACTTGGCGATCAAAGAATTTTTATTTTTACACTATTACAGAAGTGCATTTTTCTAGGTTTCCAAAACCACCTTATTCAACCTTCCCCATCTGTCACCATCTGCTTCTTTTTAGCATGTACTTTTTGTGTGATCACATAAGCATGTGAAAAATAACTAACATTCAGATGATTGTCTGCTGGTACATTTGAGGACTGGGCATAATAAAAGTGAACTGCCAAAACGTACTTAACACTTCTAATTTTGTTGGGTCTTGCATGTAAGCTACATTTGATTTTCAAACTGTTTTACAGTTGGAAAGTTGATCAGGTACTCTAACTCAACAGTAAAACTGAGACTACATAATTAGCTCAGCACTAAAAAGATTATATTGAAAGGGAGGAACAAAAC
Organism: Melanocharis versteri; assembly: GCA_013397845.1. Classification (NCBI taxonomy): domain Eukaryota; kingdom Metazoa; phylum Chordata; class Aves; order Passeriformes; family Melanocharitidae; genus Melanocharis; species Melanocharis versteri. Next base: position 1,184,008 of record VZTG01007794.1, on the reverse strand, counting down.
CCAGAAATATATCCACACGAGTTCACACATCCCTCTTGACTGAGTCTGTCTGCACAATGTTGCCTGAGGCACAGGATAAGATGCTGCAAGCAGCCTACTTCTGGACAGTCACAGCCTGTGTCTTCTCTCCAAGCTACCACAGGACAAGGATAAAGGACTCTCATATTTACAAGCGTGTAAGAAATCTCATAGAAAAAGCTTGGAGAAGAAAAGACACTAAGTCAAGGGTAGAAATGCATAGAAATACAATGCAATTCCTTCACTATGCAACTGATACTGCTTCTAGCTTTAGGTGAAAAGTAATTGGAAAATGCCATCAGGGCACAAAAGCTGAATGATGGAGGTATCTGTTTCTGGGACTCTATGATGCTACGACACAGCATTTCTGCTTGTAAATGCACTTCTCAATGCAGTTTTCACAGGAAAATAACAAAACAAGACTAAAGGTGGAGAAACAAACTTACCTCCAATCCTCCAAAAACACATTAACCTCACTTTATGAGGATTTCATACAGAAATCTTCCCATCTTTTTAGAGTAGCACCACTACAGGCCTATCGGGTCTTTAGCAAAACCATAGGAACCAGAACATCAGTATGTTTTTATCAATGCAGACAATTTGGCAGTGTCTCATTATCCTTTCTCTAAAGCAAGAATTAACAGAAGTGAACAAAACAAAAAGAAGCACAATAACAAAAACAAGAACTGTCCCTTCCCTTAGATAAACCCTGACAATCCATCTTCCATTAGTGCTCAGCAGAGGTAACAAAATATGACTGAGAACTTGCCCTCTAGAGCACAATGGAAAACTGAGCCCAACATAAAGTTTCTTTTCCACCATCTCTCATTTTTTCCAAGTCTTAGAAGTTCACACTGGTCTTAAAACCTTGTGAATGCATATCCATGTTGCAACATCTTAACGGCAGCCTTCCCTTAATTTATGCCATTTCCACAAACTCCCTTTTCCATCCAGTAGTTCTAGAGGTGAAAAATAATGGCACATACCTATTATTTATAAAAAGGTTGCATAGAATTTCAAAAAGCACATTACTTTGATGCCTCAAGCATCTTCAAATTCAAATGAAATTTAACAGAAAAGGAGATTAAAATGAAATTGTGTAAGTCACGACAAAAATTACTCTGTCCTTCAGTTCCTCTGTATTCCTAACCAAACAACTTTTCAGCAAGCTTCTCTTCAGCTTTAAGTTGCTCACCGATTTCTCCGACCCTTTGTGTCTCTCTGCAACACATCATATCAGCTCCTACTCAGAAAAGATTAACAAAATAACATAACTGTCTTCAGTCCAAACTCTCTTTCCTGCCCAAAATCACGTTTTTCCCCATAAGAAAAATCTTCTAATTTCTTATCTGCGTTTTCTGATCTATCAATCTACCTGTGACATCATTACATTAATCTCATTCATTTCCTTTCCCTCTTATTAGCTTCCCTTGCTATCCTCCTTCAGTGTACTCAAATTCTTTTCTCTACCCCATAAGAAAAGGGAAAAAGGGGGAAGAGGGAGACAAAGGGAAAGAGGGGAAAGAGGGGAAAGAGGCTTCGGCTGTACCACCCATGCAACTTCATTTTCTCTGTAGTACAGTGAGCTGAATTTTGAATATCCTCACTTTAGCTGATCTCTCTCAACTGGCCTGCCTCAATTCACCCACGATGTTGACTGCTTTCATCAAGTTGTTTGCAAACAAGTGCCCTCCTGCTTTTCCCCACACTTTAAGGAACTCCTCTTCAACACTGGCATTGCAACTTCTATCTGCATTAAAATCCCTGTTAAGAACAATGCTTTGTCATGATGCCTGCAAAAACAGGAAACATCCATTCCCGTTGTCAGCCTGTCTCAGTGCATTTCAGTAGTTCCCTGTCTGCCTACACACATAGCACTTAGTTTCAACTTGTATCAGACGCGTCATGTGGTAGATCATCATATTCTCATTCCAAAATATTACCAGACTGCCTTTGGCAAATACCCTGATCCAATCCAAGCAGGCGTTAAAATAATAAAGTGAATGTATAGCTGCACAAGTGAAAAAATGCTTTTTCTGACTCTGCTGTCACCTTTTTGTAATCTGTATATACAACACTCTTAGAAAATTCACATCAATTCCTGAAAACATGGGAAAAGTGTGGGTTTTCTTGCTATAAGCATGCCTGCTTTCCCTTGCTGAAATTCAGCCACTGAAGTTTGATGGCCAGGTTCTAGATTATATCAAAGCCATATCCTTCCCAAAAAGAACAGTTGTAAGTAAGAAATTACGTGAACTGTGAGGAGAGACAGCAGTCGCCTCTTGATAAAAGAGTTCTATCCTTCACTCCTCTGAGATAAAACTCAGGGAAATAATTGATTACACATGATCTCTCTCACTCCCATTTTTAAAAGAAAGATCAGGAAAAAATTACTGGCCAAATAAGCACTGTATAATTGATCTTAATATTTCCTTAATCCTCACTGGTCTTATTTTAAAATAAGTTACAGGACATGCGCATCTTCTCCTGTCTAGAGGAAAAGGCTATGAATCTGCTCCTTTCTTGTTCATTGTCACTTTGAGTGACTGTAACTGCATAAACTATATTGAAATAGTCTGCTTTTTTAAATAAAATGCAACTGTTCTTATAGGAATGCATCTATCTAATCTGTACATATGAACAATTTTGTACATATCCATCCACCTAGTCTGTATTTTTATCCTAATAAAACATAACTATATCCTTCCATTTTCCCTGTTATTAGAATAGACCTACACATCATTGATCATCGACATCTTTTAAGAGTCATTTGAATGACATCCATGAAGTCTCTTAAAGACTTGTTCAGAGTCAAAACAGCTTTTTTCCTGTTATTAAAAGGATTTAAAACGTAAAAGTAATTTCTGGTATTTAAAGCTTGTCTCTCCCATGTCACCAAAACTTAGTACCACATTTGATTGCTCTCCTATAACAGAGACTGTGCACTTAGTCCTAAGAACTTGAACTGAAATACAGAGATCCAGAAACTGTTATCTCATCTAAGAAAACATCCTTACAAATTATCAGAACCCAAAAAACTTTTATTTCTTTGCCCAAGTCGCTTCATTTCCTGAATGTTCTATTAAAGGAAGTCTGTATCAGTCTGCATCTTTATTAGCAGGTCTCGTCCTTGACAGTCAACTGAAAACTATCAAAATCCAAACTGCTTTTAAAAGACTCACAGGTATATTTACAAGTACCTTCTCAGTTTTAGTCTTTCTTTCTTAAGCAAGTGATACTGCCTGTAAAAGACATGTGGTCCTGTCCTGCCTTTGCCACTCCAAAACCGCAAAAGAAGCATTTTTTGGAAAAAAAGTCAAGCGTACATCTGTGTTACCTAAATGGGATCACAGCTCATCTTTTTCTCATTGGATCTGTGAATATTTGCTGACACCACAATGATCCCTAATGTGACAGCTTACTTTGAAGAATAACAATGGAAATAGACTTCTAAGAAATAGTCTCTTTGGCCTGAAAAACTACTAAGTGAGAAACTGTAACATATTTTATACCTTTCAAATGGGGAATACCATAGATTCTTACAGCAGAAGGAAGTATTAAGTATTACCACAACACTTAAACACACACAAAAAAATTAGGCTTGTGTTAGTTCTACTGCAGATGATAATGGCTATTCCACTATTTATCACACAACCAAATTATTCTCAAAAAACTATGTAATTTCACAAACAAAAAGTTGCTTATTCTTCAATAAGTGTGACAGATGTACATCTGTACTGTTAACAAATATAAGCCCTGCTATTTGGCAGTGGCAACTATTTTCTTCCTAGAGGATGTGTTCATACCCTACTGTCTTTTATGCTCGGCACATAGTGATGCAAGACAAACACAGTCAATGCTATTTTAATTTTCTTTAGACCACAAAAAACTGGTGTTGGATAACAGTGAGGAACTAGGAGAGGAGAACAGAAAGGGAGTGCATCTATGGACCACTCAGCCAGAAGTCCTGCACACCCTGAACAGCTCAGTGTGTGATGAAGGTAAACATAAACTTCCACATGGGTTCCACAAATCATAAATCTGTGATGGTCCAGAATTCTATCTCCCTAGATGAAAATTGACTCTAACCTGGCAAGTTCATTACAGTTTTTTCCTATGGCCCACCATCCATTTGATCTCTGCATGGACAGGGGCATTTTTCTGGATCTCCTAATTATCTACACAGTCAGTGTCAGGCCCTATAAATTTGAGATGAAAGAGCCTTTTCAACAGAGGGTCGGAAGGACTATTTTGATCTCAGAAACATAAGGTCTGTGAGGAAAATGCAGCAACAGGTAGGCTTATTTACTGATCAAGAGTAATTCTGAAATTGCCTTGGGTAATAATTCTGTATTGATCCACAAAGATACCTTCACCTGAGAGAATGTCATGCAAGGAGGAAATCTACCTTAATCTTAGCTACTTCCCTGCTTTACTGTTGGACACATCTGCAACCCAGCTTTTGTAAAAAGATGGAATAGTGAGCAGGACTCTATGCCTCAAACAATGGTGCAAAAGGCATTGGGAAAGTCAAGTTTGGAACCGAAACCACAATTAATACAAAAGAAAACATGAAGTCAGTTCTCAGGCTGAGTACAGATTCCCACCAGTGCAACGCTCCTGGTCAGCTGCCTCCTGGGTGGCAGGCAGCCGCCTCAGGCTGCCCCTGTGTGTGACACAGTACAGTGTTCTAGTGTCCTCTACCACCATGGGAAACTGAGCTAAAAAACCCGCAGAAGGGATGCATCCATCACAGCTGACACAGATGAAAAAAAAGGATGCAAGGGTATCATTGAAAGGACAGAAGATTAATAGATTTCTCCACATAACTGGAGAAAATATCTTGCTTCTAAAGAAAGGCTGAAAGGTATCTGCCTTTAAACTTACCATGACCAGGCAAAACATAAGTATATGCTGCCATTTGTCTTGGGATAGACAGGCAGGAATTCAGCATGGCAACAGGAATAAAGTCCAGTTGTAACATTAGGTTCTCATGCTCTGAAGTTTGTCACAAGGTGGTAAATCTTTGGCACCTGAAAATTATTTCTGCGGCCTGAATTGCAAAGAGAAGTGATTTCTGAGTGTTCATTCTCTGAAACATGCACACAAATAGACTGGAGGACCCCGGCTCTTGAAGCCCTTTATCAGTCAGCTGCCCTGACAAATATAGATACAATTGTCTCAGGTGAGCAACTATCCAGCTAAATGTGTTGAGTCTTTTCATGCCATATCAGTAACTTGTCCAGGTTGCTTGCTCAAAACCTTTTATCTCTGAGGGAAAAAGGGAATGAGTCCCCTTGTTCTCAAGGTTAATGAAGACTAAATTTCCTTCAAGACAGATTTTTTCAGGGCGGGTCTCCAAAAACACTCATAATGGGAGGTAGAGCAGAGAAGTGGGGATTTTAGAGAATAGAAAAGCAAACTAGATCAAGTAACTTGTGCTGAGTGTCTAAAACCTAGAATGATACCCTGCCAAGTCTGACGAAAGAGAGAACATGTTTTCAAAAGTGAGAGGAGGACAAGCAGATGAAAGCAACTGAATGGATATTTGCACTCTTAGAAATGTCTTTAAGACTGCTGACAGGAAGACAGTGAGGGAGTAAGAGCCGGCACACACAGGACAAGTGGCCACTGCACCAAATCAAACAGGCAGATCTGCAATTTCTTCTAAGTAGCCATAAAAAATTCAAAGCAGGCCAAAAACAGTTCTGGAATTCTTAAATGTAGATGACTGCTGAGTGTCTCTGCACTAAACACAAAGGAGAGGTCAGAAATTGCCAAACAGAATAGTAACAATCCACATCCAAGACTTCCTTGGAATCTATGAGATGGAATTCTGTGAAGGAGGCCAGGTATCAGTGAGTTTATCTTCATAGCTCACGTAGTTAATGACTCACCAAACAGCTGAAACAAACACATGTGGACAACCTAAATTATTTAGGTACTTCAAACCTTCAGAGTGAGAGTATGACTGTTCAGATTTCTCTTTATTGCTGAAAGAATCAAGGAAGAGAGTACCAGATGGATGAAGGGAAAGTTAGTGGCTCCTAAAAATACTGATGTTTCCTTTACTGTTGGAGAAAGAATGAACCAAAAGATCTTGCTATGATCCAAAATGGTTTCATTAACTCTACCTACCACATTGACTTATAGCCAACTATTAGCAGTTTCAATTTCCTCCATGATTGCAAACTGAAAGGGACTTTAAATTTAAGAGATTTAGAAAGACTCTCAAACCCGTATACCTAGCCATCCTAAAATCTTAATTTCCAGCCAGCACTATCCAGAAGGTGATGTGTACCTGTTCATACATTCCTTAATTGCAAGGTTTAGAATAAAGACAAAATGCAATCAAAATTGCTTGTTGAAACAGACTCCAGGGCTTGTGGCTGCTACTCAGTATTCAGTACTGCTGAAAATAAGAGAATAAAGAGCTACGTCTAATCAGTGCCTCCTCTCTTCCAACTAAGGCACATTGTTGTTCTTTAAAAACAATACGTAGTAACAACACTTTATTGTACTGCTGAGTTGCAGCAAGTGGTGGGAAATCCTTCTGAAACTCTTTCTTAAATAAAGTGATAGGACTGAAGGGCCTTTTAAAGCCCTTTGTGTTTATTAGAAAGTTACCTCACTATGAGTTGTGCACTATGTCAATCAGAAATCTTGAATGCTGACAAAGGTGGAAATAAGGGCCAATTCAGCATCTGCAGAATCCTTAGCATTAAGTGAAAAAAAATTAGTCTGTCTTTCATATCAATACTGGAGCTGCATTGACAGCCCCTGAGGAGAGGCAGAGTGACATTTCTGAGCACCACAATCAGTACTGTTGACTGAAGCCAGGCAGGACAAAAACACAATCTTGGTGGTCCTTGCCTTGCCTTTTTTCAGCAGGCATCAGTGGCAGAGCTGTCAGCACTAATGACACTGGAGCAGATCCTTTGGATGACTTGAGCTTCCACAACAGATTCTCAAGTGGCCAAACCAGAGCTGCATGGGGAACCAAAGCAATGCCCTGATAGTCCATCTTTTTATCAAGCCTTGAGAAGTGTGATGCTTGGCACTCTGAGTACCAGCTAATGGTAAAGACGGGGTGGCACACTCTGGGATGCCACTTCTGCTTACATACTAGGAAGCAACCAGTTTTGGTGCCCACCTCAACCAGTTCTGAGGTTGATACACTCAACTGCTTTTAGCTGAAATATCTAAAATTTCAACTCCCTCTCCCTGCAACCGGGGAATTCACATAAAACCCATCAAACTCAGTACCCTCCTATTCCCCCTCGCCTCCACTGAGGCTATATAAATGCTACTTATACAGCTCAGTTAAGCAGGATCATATGTTCCAAGTGACAGACAGATGGAAGATTATTTTTGAAGAAATCATTGGAAGATAAAAACTTTAACAGAGGAAGGCAAACATGAGAAGGAAAATGCACGTTAGAGGCCTTTTTAAACAGTAAGAAGCAGAGCATCAATATATATACAATCACCACAAAGAACAGCAGCACATTCCATCCTGATTAACAGATACAGAGTATTAATCGAGCAGACTGTCGGTCTAAAATTAAAAAGAAAAGAAACATTTTATACAGCATTATAAGAAAATATTCTAAACCATACCTCTGGTGCCAGGTATTCTGGAGTACCACAGAATGTTTTCATAGTTGCTGCGTCTGTGATTCCTTCTTTGCAAAGTCCAAAATCTGTAATTTTTATGTGTCCATCTTTATCCAACATTAGATTTTCTAACTGTGTGTTGGGGAGAAAAATATTCCCTTAGTATTTATTAACAGGACAGATTGATGCATTACACCAATTTTGTAAAAGAAGAGTTATTTCTTGCAACAGAATGTAATTAATTTGTAACTAAAAAAATAAGGCATCTACTATATTACAGCATTTAATGGTGTTTACTGCCACACAAGTTACATAATTAGTTAATACTTTAATACAGTTTACAATAGTAAATGTCAGGTCAATGAATTCAGAGGTTTCTTTGCTCTAATATGACATCCCCTGGTCAAGATACCTTTTATTTTCTATACTGTCATGAAACAGCATGTATCCATAAATCCTTAAAATACCTCCAACTTCCAGAACCTTTTCAATAATAGACAGAATTGGGGATAGGGCAGCTACTGATAAAAAAAACCCCGAGCACAATTCCTCCTCATCTGCTTGCAAAGGACACTTCTTAAATTGTGAATATATGCCTCTGCATGCTTTGCATTGCTTTTTAAATATACGATTCTTGCTTCAAAATGTGAAAAAATTCAGAATAATGGCTAATATCCAAAAGGTTTTAATTAACTGTACTTAAAATACAGATAGAACTGAAACCAAGGAAAACATTCTGAACAACTTTTCTCAACAGAAAATGGTTTGGTTTTTTTCAAATTACAAGGTTTGTAGTGAAAATACCAACATAGAACAATCATAGCCCTGTCATTCTAAGTCTGCATAAGGCCTGAAATACAATCAAAGGTATCGATTTTCTGTTGAGTCTAAGTGTGTTACAAAGAAAATGCAAAGTAGACAACACGAGAAATAGAAGACTAATGATTTCAAACTCCTCTTTCCATATTATATAGAATTTTAATAAAAAACTATCACCTATCATTCTTTGGCCAAACAATTCCATATTTTCCCAGGACATCACAGCATTTCACGTTATTACAACAGATTCTGCTACAAGCAGGTAACCCAGTATTTTGGTTTCTGTTTGCCTCCCTGAGCAGAACTTGCCTACCATTGCCTCCTTCTCCTCGGTTCCTGTACAAAGGATTGCATGAATGAATTCCACTACTGTGCATGTACAACAGGAAAGCAAAATTTCCTGTACATGAAATTGAAGGCTTGACACAGAAATAAAACTGTCTCATCATGGAATTTAGAGGTTCCTCCCACACAAGTTAGAAAATGTTCCTGTTGAAAACAGAGGTTATTTTTCCACAGAACATGGTCACACTGCATCACAGAGTACCTGGAGCAACAGAGTACCAGGCAACTGCATACACTGGCAAATCTAAAACAAACTACATTCCAATAATAGGAATCTTTCCCAAGATAAAAAAGACAAAATAATTTTGAAATCAAAACTGAAATTCTTTTTCTGTTGAAGTAGTCTGAATTGTTTTAAATGTTTCCAAAGCATACAGAAACACCTCTTTGCTGAGATAAAAAGAATGCAGTCACATTGTTCCGATTCACTGCTTCCGTTGACTGGGGACACTGAGAATTGTGTTTGAGATTTGTGCTGAAATTTAAGTTAAATCATGAGTAACAGGGCAGGGGGTGGGGAGGATGAGGATCAGAACTTTAACTCTCCTTCAAGGGTTGCTACCACAGCATCCTGTTTCATTTTTTAATCAAGTTAAAGGCAGGGAATGTACCCATCTAGAGATTACTATATCAAACAACTTCCTCCAGCACACATAGAACTTAAAACTGAACACAGATTTTTTTTTTTCCATTAACTCTGAATAGTGCAACTTTATAATTACTTTGTGTTTGTCCCCATAGTCTCTGCAAAAACAAAAATTTGATTACTTTTTTTTCTTTCTTTTTTTACCTTGAGATCACGGTACACAATCTTCCCAGAATGCAGATAGTCCAGGGCAGAGACAATTTCTGCACCATAGAAGCGTGTGCGGTCCTCTGAGAACACCCGCTCTCTCGACAAATGGAAAAACAGCTGCAGGGTAAACAGCAGGGACAGGATTGTAATAATTACTGATTTAGTGGGGGAAATTAACACAAACATAAAACACCTCTCATCACCATATTGTGATGATAGATAGTGTACTCTCAGTGGACACTCAGCACTCTTAGACAGCAGCTGGCTTATCTTTTCCAGGTTTCCAAAGGGAGAAAGCGAGCTGTTAAATCAGCGTTTTAATCAATATACCAATCTTGTTTAAGGCATTCTGCTTGCTACTCATTTAACCTTCAGTTACCAGAGGAAAAAAAAAGAAAAGTATGCAACAGCATAATTCTGTACTTCTCCCTCTGCCACTCCCTCAGATATTTGCTTTCAGCCACTAAGAAATATCACTAAAATGTATAGATTTTGGTTCTGCCTCATGTTTGTCAGTGCTTTAGTAACTTTTCTTTGAACAGAAAAAAGTCTAGTTCTACAATAGATTTGGACTGAGCGGGTGAACTGGCATTTTACAAACCACACATTCACACTGCTAGCAATAGCAGTCACTAGAAAAAGCAAATCAACAACTGCTTAGGGCTTAGAAAAACAAATCTATGTATTTAGTGTATTTCTTTGCTACAATGTAAACATTGTTTGGGGTGTTTTGTCTCTTCTTTAATGCTTTTTATGTAACAGCACTTTGCAGACACTTTAAAGTCTTTCAGCAAAAAATAATAGTGATTATGTATTGCCAGTAATTTCAGCTGCAATGAAAAAGTGTAAAATGAAGCTCTGTAAGGTTGTCAGTATCTTAATGGATAAAACGTTACTCTCAGAACATGGAACAACATCTAAAAAAGCATATTTTGGCTATTCAATTCATATGTTTTCTAAAATGGTGAGTTTTAGTTACTGTTTAAAGAAAGTTTGGGTTATTCCTCAAGCAAAGATGAGAGAGTATATTTCTGTATTCTGCTTAAGACCAGACAGGCCATGTTACAATGTTTTTGGCTTCACCACAGGAGCTAACAATCAACAAAACAGAAATAGAAAAGATGTTATCATTCATAAATTAAACACAGACAGTGAAATCCACAACAACTATGCATGCAGGTTTTGAGTGTTTTTTTTCACTATTTGAACTATCAAGTAGATGCGAATTCTGAAATGGCAAGGTAGGTTAAAAAAACCCAAAAGCTAACCAATAAAAAAAAGCCAATGGTGTGCTTAATCTGTCTTTATCACATCCTACTTTATGCCTTTAGAAAATCCACACCATTCACACGGCACAGAACAGCGTAGGAATTACTGAAGCTATTTTCAGCAGGTGGACTTCTGGATGTGGCACTTAGAGATAGGGTTTAGGGGTGATTATGGTGGTGCTGGGCTGATGGTTGGACTAAATAATCTCAAAGGTTGCTTCAAACCTTGATAATTCTGTGACTTTTCAAAATATAATAAAAAGTCACTGATATGAACTAGAAGTCAACTTCTTTCCTAAGAACTGTAATTCATAATAGGTGTATCACCTTCGTCTTAGCCTAAACAAACTTCCCAGTAAACTGAGCCTTCTGGCAGCATACATCTGTGTAAGCAGAGACTTCACAGAATACAGAAACTGCGCTACGATTTAAGGAAAATATTTTAAAATTTTGTTCATTGGATCTGGATTCCCCTTTCAACTTCTTTTCCAGTGCTCAAGACACCCTGTATAAAAATGGCAAACCTGCATGACAAGGAGTATCTTGATTTTGTAGGTGTGTCTGCTGCTCCTGCTGCTTGCTCACCTGTTTAGGCACCAGTGCCTGGTGGGACATGAGCCCCTCCTGTAGTGACTTGCTCTCTGTACCGACGGCTGCCTAGTGGTCAGCGCAATCACAAGACCCATCCACACTAAACAACCAAGTCTGACTTCATGAAATGCCTCGTGTATTACCAAACCAGGGAAAGAACAAGTACATTTCCCACTTTGTGTGGTCCTTTCCACACATTTCTGCAGTATTTAAATAGAAAACAAATACCACTAAGTAGAATTTCATTCACATAAAGCAAAATACAAAATTTATGTCATTTATGCCTTTATGTCTGTTTCGTGGTCTCTTTCATAAATAATGAGCTAGTGATACTCATTTTTAAGAGCTTTTTTGTTGTTGTTTTGATGGATTGAAAGTAATTAAAAATACAGGTCAACACACTCTGAAAATATATAACTTCCAGCTAGCACTACATTCATATCTATTCTAAAGGACTATTGCAATTTTCTGTTTGAAAGAGACTAATCCAGTAGCTGAACAGCAGTCTTAGAAAATTCTAAAACTTCAGGACACTTGTCACCAACACTTTTGTTTTAGTTTCCATTTAAAAAGTGTCCCAAATCAGAATCTGAAAGTTGATAGCCTGACATGTTAACATACAAAGAAAATTAATTTCTTTAGTATTTATTTCCAACAAGATTATTGATATTAATTAAAAATACTAACTTCAAAGTAAGATGACCAGCTAGAAACAACTAACAACAGTTCTGTGTTTGTCGAAGGAGCTGTGATCTTCTGAGTTAGCTTATTTTAATGTATACATGACACTACAGTCACTCCTCTTCACATTATTACAGCACCTAACAGAGTTGTCACCAAACCATACTTGCTAGTTTTGAATGAAGAATGTACATTTAGAGATAAAAATTCACATTAAAAGCGCATTCATACACTCAGATATACGCTAAAGATATTAAGCAGATTCTAAAATTATCATAGGGAAAGCAAGGAGATTACAGGGAGATTACAGCATAATTTTCAGCAAATTATTTAGTTGGTTCACTATTTCAGAATAATTCTGCCACTATGCTCTATTTACAATTGTCAGAATAGGAATATTATATTTATTAAGTCAGAGAAAGAAAAGAAGAAATGTGATGGAAGGTTATAAAAAAGGTTTCCAACATTTTCACTATTTATTGATTTACAGTTATTAAATATGTGCTATAAAATCACTGGAATTGCAATAGAAATAGCTTTGGCACAAAGAAAGCCATTTTGCACATAACATTTTTGATGGCATACACGAGGGTGCTATTGTTACAGTGAGGAATGGAGCTACAAATTTCCTGTATGCCTTTAAAGAATGAACAACAATGCTGTCATGGGGTTTTTCCTAATAAAAAAAATTTAATGGAAAAATTCTAACGAAGATCAAACGTAGAAATATATTCAGCTGCAGATCCAAGCATGCCAAATATATAAAAGACACAACCTTGTATCAATTGATATGTTTAACTTGTACACACGCTAGTGACCTACTTAGCATGTTGTGAGTTGAATGTCTGGCTCTTGCTGTTGTGTATTGGGTTTGCTCAGCTCTGCATTTTATATTTGAGTGTTGATTTTGCAAAGCACTTGCAGCAGCAGCCTTGAAATTCCAAATTATCTGTTTATTGTTTCAGACTTTGTACTGCTTCTAGGCACATTCTATACCCAAAGAAATATAGCATCCTTATCATGGACTATCATAATTTAAGGCTAAGGAACATTCTCTTGTTTACTTATGTTTTGTTAAATAGGTTGTAAATCCTCTGTCTTTTTCTTTTTCTTTTTTTTTCCTAGACAGTAATAGCACTTGCTCAATTACAAAAAGCCATTTAGTTCTCTCCTGCCTAATGAATTGAAGAGCTGTGGAGCAAAAATGCCAAGAGGAACAGAGATTCAGAATTCTTGTGTGGAGAACGATCTGAACAAATTTTAGGGTTTAATTTTATTATACACATAATTACCAATTAAGTTTGTTACAAAGTACGGAATCTGGAATTATCCTTAAAATGCAGAGCAAGGAAGTTAATCAACTTATTAGCCAGCTGAACCAGTGTACTCTGCAGAGTAATGTATGTAACAGATTTCATTCCTAAAAGATTTTCAACCTTTAAAGCAAAATACTGGAAATAAAAACTGGGAAACATATACTTCAAAAGTATTCCCCAAAAATAAAGAGCCATTTGGTCAACTCAGCTAAGCCAGATGAGTATTTGTTTTCTTAAAATCAAATTTCAATTTCTTAATGCTACTCTAACATAATTCCTTCAGTACAACAAAGGTATTGAGAAGTAATTACAGTGGCAGAAGTGTCCTTCTAGCTATATACTGCAACATAATTTATAATCAAGAGACACTGGCAAACATTTCATCCACAGAGCCTAACAGCAAAACCAAATTTTGGCCCACAACAATTATTTCAAGATTGGGCGTTAGGCAGCAGGAAAAACATTCTCACTATAAGGAAAACATATTCAATATTTCCATCTGAATAATCTGTTTGAAAAAAATCTTCTAATGGTTTGCTTTAGTATATTTATGTACATAATATGCTCTGGTTTTTTTAAAGCAATTCAAAAGAGAATTCTTTACTGTAACACTCTGTACACTGTAAAAGAGCACACACATAGACCAGTAAAACTGATGCAGTTACATTTTCATTGTAACACGTTCTCTTACTAATTAAGCCTAACCAACTTGAAGTTACATAGGCAAGGTACGTTAAAGATAAATTGTTACTATTCTAGAGGGATATTAACTTCACCGTGGATCTAGATTTTTAAGAGATATAAAAGATCCTTGCTTACAATCATTTAACACAACTTCTTCTCCTCCAGTATGAAGTTCTGTGCCCCCTTCCCTGACTGTTTTCCTTTCTAGCCATAGAAAGAGGAAGCAAAGACTCCGACTGCTGACCACAGGTTTTATTACTGTACTAGGGCAGAAGCCTAAATTGTGTCATTTTCTTGCTTTCACCTGGGTAGAAGTCAAGAATATGTATACAAACTTCAAAACCTCCTTCATGAGGAGAACTGTTTAGGTAACGGTGCTCCTGAAAGACATAATCCATGAAAATTCCCAACAAATTGATTCAGTTTACCTACGAAGAAATATTTAATCTAAAGGAATTTTAAACAGAAGCACACTGAAGGTAGCACAGCACTAGGAAAAATCAAAAGCAACATGGCACATCTACAGTAAATTTCCTACTGGAAGTTTACTGTAATTAAAAGATGAGTTTTCAACACCTTCAACAGTCAGAATACATAAGGAAATGTAACTTCCTTGGAATACAAACAGAATAGTAGAAACAAGCAGCAAAAGAAAAAAGTCTGTGTATCATATAGGCTAAAATGCTGGCTAAACTTTGAGCAACTTACTTCCAGTAACTCTGAGTTAATAACAAGCCTATTTTTACAAATATTAAATCCTCTGTATTTTTCACCAGGCGCTGACTGAAGTCTGAAATTCACAAGGAAATTTGGGTAAGATTAAAGATTTTCCTATTAAAAAAGATGGTTTGTCCAACTTACTATTCCAGATCTCTAATCAAGGAGAAGTACGTAGGCAGATCAAGAGCTTCCTCAAAGAAAATTGCCTGCTCTCAAAAGGCCACTGTTACTCACTGGGGCAAAACTTCAGTTAGCTTCATTGAATTAGGGAACCATCAGCAAAGTACATGAGCAACACTGACAAACAGCAGCATCATACCTGGAAGAAAGCAACCCAATCCTGGCACGAGTACATTGCAATTGCTCAAATCCCCTAAGCCAAAGCAGGCTGCCACCCACAAACCCATGACACACCACACTTGCAGAAGCAGCCACGAAGCTGCACCACCTAAAGCAGACAAACGCATTGACCGAACTACAATTGACCAAAACAGAGTCAGAGCACTCTTAGTCATAAGAAAGGGGTTGAAAACATCCTTTGTGGGCTCTGCTCTGCATTCAAACAGGATGGAAAAGCACCTTTTCAAAAAGACAAATAGCTAAATTACAGGATGATGTTAATTACATACTTTAAGACTGCCTCCCCAGAGGTTACAGAAATGCAGTAAGATCTTACACAGAGGAAAACTATGAAGAGTTAGCTAGTTTATAAGACAATACTTAAAACTCATTGCAGACAGCATTGACTTAATATTGGTGATGTAAATTCAATGTCAAATAAGCCAGCTGAGAGTCCAAGAGAAGCCGTTATCCCTTTACTGCTGAGGGAGATTTTTGTATGTGGTTCAACACCTGTGATGTGCAGAACTGGGTTCATACATTGAGTCAAACAAGCCATCCTCCCATATGAGAACCCTACAGCACCATATTTAGGCAAGGCTAGTAGAGAATGGCCAAGGATGAGTTGGGATCCAAATGGGCTGCAGGCGTATATTACAGCTAAGCACAGTTTTATTGCAGGAGAAGACAACGAAAACATAATGCAAAACATTATGTATCATGCCACAGCAATTCCTGAATGAAGAAAGAGTTTTTTAATTAAAAAAAAAAAAACAAACCTCCGAGTGGAAACACTTTAACATTATCATGAAGTATATAGTTGGCAAAATAAAGAAAATCCCCCATTCATGTTGTAGCAAGACACAGTCTGAATAGCAAACAGCATCTAAAAGGTAGATAAAAGCCCTCTTCTTCAACTGCAGTTCTCTAATTCAATTTGCTGGGTATCATTTTTGGTATTTCATTCTTTAGTAAACAGTTGGAGGACAGCAATGGCTTCAAAGCTAACAACACTCTAAAAAGTTTAGCTCTTCAGTTGAAATTTCCAGAGTACACAGCAAGTGAAGGGGAGAGAAGCAATGAAAAATACGAATGCTCCACTCTTTCCCAATACATACTTGTCATAGTTATAGCAAAGAGAGCACACATTTCATATTAGGACAAAAGTAACACTCGTCAACATTTTTTTTGCTTGTTTACACTGGATTATGACTGTTTCATGCCAGAATGTGCTATAATATGCTTATATATAAAGAACAATAAGCAAGCTATATGTAATTATTTCTCTAGCATTAAACTACCTCCCACTATACAGCAGTCTAGTTTTCTGGTTTTGACAGAAAAGTTATAAAAACATGTCGACTTTTTCTAAAAATAAAACAGTTCAATTTTTTTTTAAAAAAACCCTTTAGTGATACTAGAAAGCAAAAAGGCAAGAAAAAAAATATCACCTTAAAAGTGTAATCTAGTGACAGCCTTACTGTGTAGATGTGTAGAACATCTTTCTTAAACTTACCTCTCCTCCATTAACATACTCCATCACAAAACACAAACGATCCTTTGTCTGGAAGGAATATTTCAAGGACTTGCAAAGAAAACAGCAAAATCAAACCAATTATCATCTTATATTAACCCAATGTCTTGCACTTAAACTGTAACAAAACTTAATTTTATCTTTTTAAGTAGAAAATTCTGATTTTGGTAAGAACTTTAAGAGTAATTAAAAGTGTAACTTTCTATTTGGAGCTTGAGATGAATTAACACAAAAACTTTCACATATTTTCTCATCTCTGCCACATGTCCACTGATATGAAAACACCATGCTTATTACAATAAAGGATTAAATGGCTACTAAAACACATAATTTTGTACTTCGTTTCTTACTGCCCTACACAGTACCAGCTATTTCCACTCACTGTACTTTATGATGTCCACTTCCAAAGTGCCCATGAAGAGAGACATTATCATATTCTTTTTTGTTTCTCCCAAATGAAATCTTAAAAGTCATCTTAACATCCAGCACGCTTTCATTTCCAAAGCAAGAACTAGTTTCTTATTATGGAACGTTAAGAATGCTAAGTGCCAAACTAATATAATAATTTCCATATCATTTTAAAGTTGCAACAGATGTCATTATCTTAATTAAAATTTTTAACTTGTCAACGTTGACTTATCAATGATACCATGGAAAATCTACAGATGAAGACTCGGCCTAAAAGAAATGAAATGCAGTAAAACTGATCCAGAACTACATGTAACAAGCATAAGAAGACTCATGTGACTAAACTGTGTGTCTCAATACAAAACTTGCTGAAGAATAACAGAAAGATAACAAAATACAACCGCAGTACCGTTGTTGCATTAGTTGATGGGAGGCACCCCTACTCCTGCTTACCGTTACACTCTAATTCAAGAAACATTGCAGGATCTATTTCATCTTTACTGAATTTCCAAGAATATTTCGGCCCACCAACACAAATGCAATCCTCTGCTTTCCAAAAAACGTGAAGTTTTTCTAAATAGGAAAGCTTCCATGCTATACTTTGATATTTTAATCCAAAAATAAAAACAACCTGTCTCAAAAAGCATGTTCATCATATTTTGAAATAAAGGAAAATATTTTTAATACATTCTCAAAGAAGAGAAATCAGAATTACTTCTACAGAAGAAGGACAGCTAAAAAGCAATATCAACTAATCATAATTCATCATGAGTCTCAAAATTTTCTTCTTTTCAGTCTTTCCCTTCAATTAAATACTAACCATATGAAGACAAAGGAAGTGGGGCTTGAGTTTTGTGGCTTTCTTAGCTACTTATTTTGAACAAATAGCTATTTTTATTGTTTTACTGAATTCTTAATTAAGTTTTCTTGGTAAAAAATACTTACACCTCTGTGAAATTAATAACTTTTATTTTATAAGTGTTCATATATAAAAACTACAAAAAATTGCACAACAGTTACACAGTTCTACAGTTAAATTTGTTTTCAGTACAGTAAGGCTTTACAAATTTATTAGAAACTTTATTTCTGAATTATTAATTATATATCTTGATAAAGGACATCACAAGCACCAAAAAGCTACTGATTGTTTACAAATCAGCATGAGAAAGAATTCAAAATTTGTAAAATATGTTCATAACGGATGTTTAATACTACCTGCTAATATACTTAAAACTAGTTTCTAATACTTACTGTTAAAAAAGGGTGTCTGGTGTTTTTCAATACCCTGCTTTCTGTAAGAGTATGAGCCACTTCATCCTGAGAAATAAAGAGAAGAAGTAGGTCTGAATTAAAATACAAAATTGTTATTTTAATTAATTATAAGGAAAAGGTCAACACTTTCAAAAAGAGAAAGCTACTGTACAGTTTTGAAAAATGAACAGACCTTCCCGTTTTTTGAGAAAATATTTGACACAGCACAATTTAACATATTTTATTTGGCTTTCTTATTTTCTTGCTTTAAAATCAAGTCTTTATGTACAATTCAGAGAAGAAAGAAATTATAATATTGGATTTGATAGCTTAAAAACATAGTCATCACAACTTCACAGTTCTGGTATGAATCACCTGAACAATGTATCTACAGAGAGACTAAACCAATGTGCGAGACACGTACGCATGGAGTAACTGACAGGCAAATACAGAACCCCGTCTCATCTAGCCAAGCGTTAAGTAAAGTCAGGTTTTGTGTTTTTAAACTTTCACTTGGTTTGGTGTTGGTTTTGTTTTTATCCACCCAAACTGTCCTTAGGAGCCCAGCAGCGAGCAGTGCTCCTCTGATCAGGCTGAGCGTCCCCGAGGACACCGGCCTCATCCTCAGGAATGGGAGATGTCTGCACAACCCCCAGCCCATTTCCAGCCACATTCTGGAGAAGAGGCACTTTGGAGAGAGACAGTGACACTGTCCTGTCCGCCAGCCTGAACAGGAAAGACAAAAACGAGCTCTGTACCAAAGTGAGAGAAGGGAAACAACCCAGCCACTGTGGATGTCTGCTTCCTGGCAAGCCCATCCATCTTTGTTCCCTGCTCCCTCTCACCAGCCCCTGGGGATGGCACCATGCAGGGGGCAAGGAAGGAGCCTGGGGGGTGACGGCGAGGCCCCCGGGGCACGGCCACGGCCCCTCGCACGGCCGGGTCTGCAGAGAGCAGAGCTGTGCAGCGCTGAGGATGGCGGCCAGCGGGCTCGCCCTGAGCCACAACACGAGCAGCTCGAGGGCTAAGGAGAAAAGCACAGCTCTTGGGGGCTTCACAGTATGAATACACAGCCATTTTATACAATTCTGCATGTAATACATGCTGTGAATCCCCCTCCCCAGGCTGCCAGGGGCCAGGCCTGAAAAGCCTGGGAGCCACTGGGAGGATGTAGCCACTTTCTGTAGCGCTAAGCTACCGCTGAGCTTCATGTTACACAGAACTAAGGACTATCCCAGTGTGACTCAAACTTCAACTGTAATCCTGCAGAAGTAAATATATTTAGTCAGAGTACACATTATTATTGCCACAAATAATACCAATATAACATTATTGTACTACACACATGCTTATCCGACTATGCTCTGAAGATAAGGTATTATTAAACTGGAAAGTAAACACAGATGTCAGGAGTTTTAAATTAGACTTTAAAAATTGTCAAAATAGGAAGTTGAACAACAACAACAGAGTCAGTGGTAATAAATTATGATGCCATTTAGCTGAATAGCAGTGCAACAGTGAGTATATACACTACAACCACATACAGGGGGAAAAACAAAAACAACAAATAAAAATCACTTCAAGGAGAAAAACAAGCATAAAGGTTTATTTATTTATTTATTTATTTTTAAACCTCTATGGTTCACCAGATATATGGCATAAAAAGCTGGCAATGGCCAGTTTTTCTGGCATTGCCTCAAGAGTCTGTAATACTGGTAGTAATTTCCTTGTAAGTGTAATATTAATCTGTCATGTAAACTTAGAATAAACAGATTTAGTCTGAACTGGGCAGCTGCTATACAGCTGTCAATGCACCCCTTTTCTGCTTCATACTATTCTGTTAGGGGTACAACCTTTTCTAGGGCTACTTTTTGCATAGGTAGGTAGCAACAGGACAAGAGAGAATGATTTTAAACTAAAAGGAGAGAAATTTAGATTAAATGTTAGGAAGAAATTCTTTACTGTGAGAGTGGTGAGACACTGGGAACAGGTTGCCCAGAGAAACTGTGGATGTCCCATCCCTGGAGGTGTTCAAGGCCAGGTTGGATGAGGTTTGGAGCAACCTGGTCTAGTGGAAGGTGCCCACAGCAGGGGGATTGGAACAGGATGATCTTTTAGGTGCCTTCCAACCCAAGCCATCCTGTGATTCTAGAGCGTATATTGTGTCACTTACATGCTGAGTTGGGACTGCAGATCTATTCTACCTAGTGATCATATCCTTAGCACAGATCTCCAGAAGTAAATGCTGTTGATAAATCCCCACTGCATGTTCACGTGCTGACCGGGCTAGATAGCTAAAGTCAAACTAAACAGTTGCATCTCTGATATCTTCAAAATTTCTCTACCTTTATACACACTTCTACGAACAAGAATTTTTGCTCCCCTTAGACAAAGTCACCCAATAATCAGGTTTAACCGTTCTAAAAAGTCAGAGATATCGTAGCAGCCAGCAAAGTAATTAGAAAAACTCTAATATTGAAAAATCTGTTTGGTATGTTGTTGATATAAAGAAACAAGCTGAAACGCTCTGAAGGCTGGAAGGATACAAACCAGCAGCTGCAGATAAGGAGCTCACAAGATCTCCTGAGGATCCCCAGGTGCCAGGAGTGAGCAGAACACTGGTCAAGGATGTCAGGCTGGAGACTGAGGCACAGCATGCAGCAACCAGACACGCTCTGAGACCCACAGGGCAAACCACAGAGACTGCTGCCAGGCCTTACAAGGAGGGCCACGGAGGTGCTCCTTCCCGTGCAGAATCAGGGGAGTGCAGCAGCAATACCCTCTGTTCTTCCTGTATCTCCTGACTAGGAAGAAGAAAAGGGCACTCTCTGCTGCTGTTACTCCAAACCATGTACATGCTGACCAGGCTGCCACCACACATGAGACAGCTGCTGAGGGCACGTAGAACTCATAGGTCAGTCTCTTCACTGCTGAAGACATAAATTTAAGTCTCTCCCTCTGTAACAGGGCTGGTTTTAATGATGCTCAAGGAAATACAATTGTTTTTGAGGCTTCTACTCCTCTACCAAACTTAGTCGAAACTGATCTACGCATTCTAAAGCTACTAGAAAGTGAGCGACAGACAACAAACATAGACTGCAAAACTCTTGTAAGCCCTGTTTTCATAGGTCAACAGGAAAATCAGATTAATCTGAAGGATATTTTAATATTTAATATGTGTAAAACAGTGTTTACCCATTCACATTCAGTTTTTATGGATACTGATATTATTAGCCTCAAGGAGTCAACAATCTGTCAGATCCACATCCCTCAAAACATCCTCATTTATTATTTGGGATTATTTTTATTTGTGTCTCATGGTGATAAAGGTATGTAAGTTTCTTGCTTTCAACTTGTTCCGTGGAAGTGGGATTCAAAACTTCAGAATTGCTAGAAACAAAGCTCAGGACAGATGATCTAAATTTATGCTTGAGTGATATGTTGACCAAGCACAAGAGCTAGTGACACTAATCAACTTTAAGTGATTGGACAATGCCAGTTTAAACCACTTCATCAGACATCAGCTTCAGACTTTCCCCATTTCTCAAAAACTGAAAAAATGGAATCATTAGTCCCATGCATAGCAATCTTATATAACATAGCAGGAACAGAGCACAGGCCCATTAAATTAAATGTGTTTATCTGAATAAACCTGCAATTGACTTAGGAAAAAAATGTGAAACATCTAATATACCCTACTACAATGCACTTTTTCTTGTATAAACTTGGATTGCACTATCCTCCTGCCCAGTAAAGTCTCTCAGTGTTCTAGCACACTCTAGATTATAAAATACTGGGAAAAGGCATGCAAAATGTTTATACACTTTTCTTTTTGTATTCTTGTTTTTTGAAGATACACACATACTTCTATCAAACTAAGTTATCATCAAAAATCAATACACCTTATGTATTAAATACTGATTATTCCATTCTTAAAAACGACCCAATATTAAAAATATAACCTTTCTTACCTTTGCAATAATTACTTCTTTTTTCAAAATCTTCATAGCGTAGTATTTGCCACTAGCTTTCTCTCGGACCAGGATAACTTTGCCAAATGTGCCTTTGCCCAGTAGTTTTAAGTAGTCAAAATCATTCATTGTCTATAAGGAGCAAAGAACAAGGATTAGCAAGACTTAGGTTACCCAGTTCCAACATATAACCAAATCCTGTAACTGATAAAATAAGAACAGTTTATAAAAATAGGCCCACTTCCGTGATTAAGTTCATAATCACAGAATTGTTTAGGTTGAGAAAGATCTTTAAGATCATCAAGTCCTGCTGTTAACGCAGCACTACCAAGTCCACCACTAAACCATGTCCCTAAGTACCACATCTACATGTCTTGTAAATACCTCCAGGGATGGTGATTCTCCCACTTCCCTGGGCAGCCTGTTCCAATGCTTGACAATTCTTTTAATGAAGAAATTTTTCTAAATATCCACTCTAAACCTCCCCTGGAGCAACTTGAGGCCACTTTCTCTCATTCTACCACTTTTTACCTGGGAAAAGAGATCAATCCCCTCCTCTGGCTATACCCTCCCTTAAGGCAGTTGCAGAGGACAATAAAGTCCCCTCTGAGACTCTTTCTCCAGGCTAATCATCCTCAGCTCCCTCAGCTGCTCCTCATAGGACTCTGCCCTGGACACTTCACCAGCTCTGTTGCCCCTCTCTGGACACACTACAGCATGGATCAGATCTGAACATTTCCCCTTGGATTGTGGGGGTTTCATTTGGCACCCTACCAGAAATACCTCTTAACACTGCCTACATATTTCACACACCTACATTCCAGGTGTAGAGGCATGGGGCATATCCCTGGTGTGCAAACGCAAATAGTGGCAGCGAAATACATTCACTTGTGTGAAAGAATAAAGGGCAAAATTTCCTTCTGAAATTATTTATCCCTTTAAGCTCAAATGCACGATACTATTACTGTGGATCTGAAGTTGCTGTCGACAAACTGTGAAAGTAATTTATGCAATTGTTCACTCAGAGTCAGTTTGCAATCTGCTCACATAAGAGGTAGAACTGAAGTTCCATCAACCACGTTAATGCAGAATTCCTTCGTTTTTAAGTGTTCAACCTTCAACTTCAAAGCTGCAAAAGGTCTTCAACACTCTATTGAACACCTGGATACCTGGGTATTTCAAAGCTCTATTAAGAAGATGCTTCCCATATATAAACCTTCTAGCTATATCAATAGGAATTAAATCTTTTTCCCATGTAACTGTTGATTGGTAGCTTCTAAGCAAACTAACCTTGATGCTCACACAAGCATCTTCCAGTGACAGATCTTGTTTTGCTGCCAAAACCACCTCACATCAGGAGGAACAAAACTGTTTATCCCAGCAAGAAATACGAGTAACAGAGATTTCAAAGGCTTGGTATAGGTTTTACCCAAAGCAAATTCACTTTACACAACTGAGTGTAAAGTTAAAGTCTATTACCAGACAAATCCTTAAAGAGTCAACTTTTCCAAAAACTAGTATAATGTGTGATAGCTTGCAGTGCATGTCGTAGCATGTAAAGCTGTGATCCAAACACTGTGTGGCTCCTTGTATTCAATCAACTAAAGGTAAGACTTCTCAGCTATCATGTTCAGTACCTTGGAAAGTCAGGTTATCTACTCGATAGTTCTATGACAACCACAAAGCAGAAAACACGTGCCTTTGAGAAAAAGCAGTGAATATTGACAAAAACCCATGAAAAATTAAAAATGCATTCAAAACACAATTCAGGCAGAAGATGAGTAATTCAGGGCAGAATCCTTCAGTCATAAGCTATCATGTTCCCTGACAAAGAATGGCTGACAGCTTTATTGATAAAAAATACTGAGCTAGTGACTGTAACAACTTATCACTTCAAACAGTCACAAATTTATGGGATCACAAGCAGCCACAAAGGAGTAACTTCTCCCACTCTTCTGATTTTCTCTAAGACACCAGAATTAGAAAGGGACCATCAGAGTCTGAATAAAACCAGGTCAGAAAAGCTGTCCTTTGCCCATACACAGAAGGAGGATCTTGGCTCAACTGATCATAGACATGGATTTGATGCTAAGGGCAGCAAGCCAGTCAAATTGAAAGACTGATTTGCCCAAAATTTGCTCACATAATGTTCAGCAAAGCAGTCCTGAATCTAGATGCAAGCTCAGTGAAAACAAGTTAAAAATATATGTACATTTATAAGAGAAAGGTAATAGGTTTGCAAGATTTTGAGCCATGGCTTAACAGCACATTATGGCGGTGGTGTTAGTGCTAAGAATAAAGTCTCCTGATGCTCTCATTCCTTAGAAGCTTAGCAGAAGGCTTAGAGATGATACGCAGTGCAGGGTAACTCAAAAAGTCTGCCAAAGAACACAAGACCTTGGGAGATAAAAACACAGATGCCATAGCTAGGGGTGTACTGAAAACTGGTGGAAAAATGGAAATACTTCCTAAACCTGAAGGAAGATGGTGAGCACGTTTGGAGGCTCCCATAAGATTGGATTCTTTCTCCTTCATGATTTTCCCTAGTTTTTCATTCCTACTGTACTCCAAGTTTTGAATCTTTTTCTTCATTACATTACTTTTAGGTTTCCTCTGAAAAATCTGTTCTTTATTCATCCTGCATCCTGCAAATCAAATTTGTAAATGAAGGGAAAGCAATGAGGCCACAGGAGACTGCACTAACCAAAAAAAGTTATGATGTTCAGTCTTCTGTAAAACCTTTTTACTCCCCTATGGGAATATGTGTTCACCACCTAAACACATCACCCCCTAAGGATGATCTGTTCAAAAAAATACACCCCAATGTAAGTGTTGAAAATTCCTACCAAAGAAACTAACTTGTTTTTTTAAATTCCTGATGTGCACAATGATTATACCACGTGGAGTTTTCATCTGATTTCATCAATGAAAAGCTCTACTAAGAAGTAATAGTACAGCAAGAAACAAAAGCAGTTTGCTAAGAATTTCTGGTATTACAAATTTTAGTGATGTGTAAACCTTAAATTGCACATTGACACGATTTTAAAAAAATTGGGAAAAAAAATAGGTGCTTCTGGTTCTTCCAGCTAATCTAACCAGGGATGTAGCTGTCATGTCTATTCAAATCAAGTTTCACATCCTAAAGGCTGTTTTCTTTTCGCTACCTTTTCAGAGAAGAACAGGCCTAACTCCTCTCTGTCTTGTCTCTTAATCTGATTATGCTCTTCTACTCATATGTATACCATCTGGTGCATGCACAAGCAAAATTCACTGGGCTTAGATGTAAAATCAGGTGACAAAACAAGCTTTTGTCAAAAGAGGACACATTGTGTAAAAATCCCTGAAAGGAAAGAAATCCAACACAAAAAAAAGCAATAAAAATGCATTAAGACATTGTAACTGAAATGGTTCTGATTACATTAACAACTATGAAAGCTTAAACAACAGCTTTTCAGAGACATTTCTACAAAACAGAAACAGTTTTTAAAGACCTATTTTTCACAATTTCAGTTAAGATGGAGGCAGTGGCAATTCCCTGTCATAATGGTCACTTAATATTTTGTATTCCAAAAACTTCTGAGCACCTTTCACTAACATCTTCCAACAGTTAGAAATCTGCCACGGGATTCTGAGTTTTGGCTCTATTGTTTTTATTATTTTTTTCTTTTTCTTACTTTATTATCTTTTTATTTATCATTATTACTGCTATTATTTTTTTTTCTAGTTCTATTATTTTGCTCTGTTATTAGATGTTGAATATCACCATTTTTCATTTCACCTTTGTTTTGTAGTTTGCTTTTGGCTTGCTGCCAAAGCCATTAAATATTCTGTAGCACTGCCCATACACTGTCCCAGCATATTATTTCAGCATTTCTTAAAGCACAAGTGGCAAGACAGAAACAAAACCGATCCTCCTACTCCTGTTCCCACAATCTCTTTCGTTGTATGGGAGAACACACTGCACTGTGAACAAGGAGAGTACCTTCCAGATAAACTACTTGTATCACACAGCATTGATTTTGACACCTTGAAAATGAGTGTTGTTATGCAGTGGTTTTGTGCTCCACTAAGAGGATACACAGGCTTGCAAGAGTGCTCAGATCTTTAATAGAGCAAACCTAAATCCCTTCCACATAATCACACTGCCTCTCACAAGGCTGACACATCTTAAACACTGCCTCTGTCTTGCTATCACTTATCATATTTTACCCTGCAGCACAGTCATTAAATATCCATGCCACCAGGCTAAAAGTTCAATGTCAACCTGACAATATCTGTTCAGAGTATTGTTACAGCTCTATATAATTGATTTTACCTTTTTCTATAGCAGACAAAGGTTAGAAATTTGCATAAAATAAAACTGCATAAAAGAACTCTGGACTGCAAACTCAAGTTCTCAAAAATTAGGACATGATAGAACTAAAGTTACTTATGACACCTTTGTTCTATTCTTAAGGGTATAGGTCTCAGCCCTGATTATCCTGTGATTCTTACTTTATGTAGTGCAACAAAAAAAAACATGCTCTATTAGTAAATCGAGAAATGTTCACCATTTCTTGCATTGTTCATTACTCAAAGGCATTCAGTTATGTGAGCTATAAGACTGTTTTGCTCTGTCAGCAGACTTCTGCTTAATTTTCTACAGGCTTCACTTCTAGCTAGAAAAAATGAAGCCAGTCCTTTGTAAACTGGTTATTATTTTTCATGCAATTTCAGTGCACTTCATAAGTCATGTCAACTCTGTATAGCAAATGAGAAGCATCCATTTGAATGATCCATTCCTCAGGAGTAGTCCATACAGGACAAAATGGAGACACGTAAGCAAACTTTGAGTGGCACCAGATCTTTAAAACATGCTCTTGGTTGTGTGCTTAACCTGCTGATTCTGGAGATGCAACCACAAGTATGTTATAGTCAACAATGCACTTGTTCCTACTTACACCAAAAGCTGTAAAGGACTGCAGATAAACGAAATGCTGTTTTCTCCTACTTCATTGAAAACTAAAGCTAAGTTATTTCCCAAGTTAGCAAAAAACAAGGTCATTAAAAGCCAGATCCTGCTAGCCTTTCTCATGCAAATTACCTAATTTGTACTGGGTATTATTTGCATGAGAAAAGGGGCAAATGTACTTGTCCAAAGAAAATATTTTATTACCATACTTCTGAAATAGTAAACAAACAAAAGAATGAAATAATAGTCAAACAATAAGCAGAATGTTAGCATGTGCTGAAATGTTTGAACTTTGTTTTTCAGAAGTGCCATATCAGATAGCGTAACAAATAAATAAAACTAGAGCAGCTCAGCTTTATTGAAATAAGTAAGTATTTTGATCTTATAATACACCGAAATTTATGTTGAAATACTATTCCCTGCACGTTGCTTTACCCAACTAGACCATTCTACAAAGGTTATTTACATGTGAGCCCTGACAGTTATTTTTTAAGCTTCTTACCTTTCTTTTATGATGCGTTGTTGAAGCATCCATCTCTTCTTCTCCTATATTGTCTATCTGAGAAGTTGGACTACAGTTCATCCTCTCCTCTTCTTGCCTCTGAAGTCTGTCTGCTACAGCCTGGATTGCTTCTGTCCATTCTTCCCTATCATGAACAAGCCAATATCTCTATTAGAAACTCATAAAATACATTACACAGTTTATAATGTTTTTCACATGCTACATTGCTTCAACGTTCAATTCTCATGTTACACAGCAGAAGACTCACATTAATTAATGACTTCAATTTCCTTCCAAACTCTGTGTTTTGTTAAAGGTGGTGAGGTTGACCAGAAAGGATCACTATATGGGTAATTTCAAGAATTAGCAGTTTCTGATTCTGTAAATATTTTACTAGTGGAAACTTGAAAACACTTGTTCCAGATATAATACACCTGAGAGCACAGGATGCCATCTCTTATGCAATACTATCTCATAATAACTTGCTATTTTAAGAGACTTTTTGGTATTCCCCCTTCACTCAAGACGTTTTCACAGCAAAAAAAATAAGATTTATTAAACCATATCACGTGTTCAACTCTTTGTCTGTCTCCTCTTAAAACTCAACTTACAGGCTTTTTCTCAAATTTCCCTCAGAAAAGGCCCTCAAAGGTAACTGAATCCCTACAAGCATCCTAAAAACCTGTGGCTGCACTGAGGGGCAGGCCCAGGTGATGGTTTTTGTGGAGGGACAAAAAGAGCCAGCTGAGTCCATGGCTGTTCTGTGTGCTGGACAGAGGATGGAAAATTTGAGTGTGTTGTCCCATATCTCCTACATGCATTAAAAAAGTTCTTGGTGCAGTAAAAAAGTTAATTCTTACGAGTTTGTGAATGTTTACTGAAACAAGAAAAACTAATAAGCCAACATAAAATAAATTAAAATAAGCATGCTGCTTTCTGTGCCAAAAGAAAGGAGCACATTAGGAGGAGTAAGACAGCAAGGCTGGAAATATTTCAATCCAGGCTTTGGATGTTCAAAATTTAACACTTCAGAGACATATCATGACATAGTTTTGGCTTATTTGAACACACTCATCCCACCTACTCGCAGGCAACTCTTGCACTAGTTATGAGCTCAGATAATATTTTACAGAAGCTGACTTAAAAATCTTTTAACTAACTGCTCACATGTGCTCAGAATGTCACAGTTCCAAGTGCTGATTGCTGTGCAGGCTCAGCAGAGACTCTGGTGAGGCTTCTGCATGAGGATGGAGAAAAGGAAAACAAGAACAAAACCCTCACCGTTCCTCTGGAGTGTCTACGTGGAACGTCCTCTCTATGACAGTGGTCCACTGAAGACATCTGATAATGAATGTGTTCGGCTTTGGTCGCTCTGTTTTCATTAGCTGACATTCTAGAGAAATACATGACATTGCCTTTTTTATACGTTGCCAGTTAATGGGTGAAGAGCAAATAAAATTACTTAGATGAAACACATTTAGCTTATGTATTCCCATTCAGCATCTACCCAGCACACAAGGAAATACAGAACAGCAATACAATCACAGGCTTGAACAAAAGGTAGCAGGTAATAAAAATAAGGTGAAGAAAGCAGTCAGAGGAATTGATGAAACTTGTATTGTTGTCCATATAAAGAGTGCCATCTCCATTTGTTAACTCAGTCTGTGTTATGAGGCTAAGAAGAGTTTTAGGTCCTGGATTGCTATAGCATGCCAAGGAAACAGCAGTAGCCACTGGCATATTTTTCCATCTGCACCCAGCAGGAGGAATATGACATTTTCCCTTCAATGGTAACCATGTCACAATTACTGATAGTACTGTCACTTCACGGTAAGATTTATTGTAAAATACCCTAAGAAAATTCAGATGTTGAAATTAGTCTGAT
Source organism: Melanocharis versteri (assembly GCA_013397845.1). Lineage (NCBI taxonomy): Eukaryota > Metazoa > Chordata > Aves > Passeriformes > Melanocharitidae > Melanocharis > Melanocharis versteri. The sequence goes on along the minus strand of VZTG01007794.1, from coordinate 1,154,312 downwards.
TATTAAATATAGAACCCCACACACACCACCAGTGGGGTTGCCCAAGGAAATAATCTAATTCTCTTTGTGCCCTAGAGCAGAATCAGGTCTACCTATGCTATTTCTCGTAAGTATTTCTCTACACTCTTTCTAAAATCCCCAAAAAGTACTAATTTCAAAACCCCTGTAAGCAACCTATTCTATCCAACTATAAAGAAATTGACTATTTTTATAGCGGAAGATCTTTCCTAGGATGTAATGCAACTGTTCCTACAATTTCAGCATACTGTTTCTTGTCCTTTTGACTAAATTACTTCACCTTTTCAGCAACTGTCCCTTTTAGACATTTCTTTAAGACTTTAAGACTTCTTTAATTCTCTTCAGTCTTCTCTAAGTCAGTTCAATCGATTTGTCCTCACCAGTTGTGCTTTCAGAGGCAAGATCTTCCTTGTTCCACAATTCTAGACATATTATAGACCACCTATTACTCCTTTGTTGCAAGACCAAAACGCTGGCAATTCAGGCAATGATTCAGTTCTACGATGTAGGATACCGCACTAAGCACTACAGCTGCAAAACTCTGACAAACTAGAACTCCTTATTCATGCAAATATATTTAAACATTTTTGAGAAGCTAAGGTTACTCTGTCAAAAGTGTTACTTGTTTTCCTGCAGCTACCACAACGTAGACACAAACCATCACATCTCATGTCTGGAATATTATCACTTGTTCAAAGCTGATCCAGATCAAATGTATGCGTGTGATCTAAAATGATTCATCAGGTTCACAAATCAATCAGTAATGATATGGCAAATGAATTCCCGTTCACCTACAATCTGCTGTAACTTCTTTTTGATATAGCTACCACCTACCAGTTGACCCACACCTTTTACTTATGTAGCTTACTATTCTTTATTCCAGTTAATGTCAACGCTTTACCAAAGTCATATGACATGCACCACTTAACAAGGCATGCTTTTCTTTCACAGAAATAAATTATGTTGGCATGACATATTTTCTCTTCACAAATTCAGGATCCTGAAATCTCAACTATCATCCACTGTGATTTTTTTATTTGAAAAAACAAAGAGTGGAGTGGATATGTCTATCGATAGTGGTTTTTTCTGCAGCTTAGCAGAACACCTCAGAAGCTTGACAGACACAGGTATGAGAAATGAAAGAGGAGTAAATATTGTCCTGTGCACATGTGTATTCCTTGACAAACAAACTTATATGTTCACCATACATCTATAAATTATTCTGTAAGTCAGACTGCTCACTGTCAGGAATGGAGATGACATTCCATTTAACAAACATTTCATTAGAAAAGAGAAACAGTAGTTCACCCTCGTTGCTTACACACACTCTGCTAGGTCTTGGATGGAATGAGAGCCATCCTCAACATGTAGAAGAAACATCTATAGCAGGATGGACACAGGAAGAGGGAATTTAACACAAAAGCTGGAAGAGAAACAAGGAGGACAGAAGCACGATGAAGTAGAGCTGCTTAGGGTACCTAACCAGGGCTGCACCTCAGTGCAATTACTCATGAGATCAAAGAAACCCCTGTCTTCAGAGGTATGGTTCAAGCCCAGCTATGATCACAGCAACAGTGGAGGTACAGTTAACAGGTTATTTTTTTTAATTTCCTCAGCTCTAGTTCCAAGGAATGTGTGGGGCTACCTTCCTAGCAGAAGAGACTAGAAGCATTGTCTGCTCTAAGATTATCTCATCTTACTCCTGACAAAACCATCCTCTCATCTTTAATCCTATCACACTTCAATCATGCAGGCTGAAATTTTCTTTACTGGGTGTCTGCCTAAAGCTGCACACTGCTGGAAAATGCTGCTTTTTGGAGAAGAGACTTAAAACTTGGCAAATCAAGACCTTTGATATCCTTTTAGTATTCCTGTGAAAATGTAAGGCATCTGGCCACACTACATGTGGGAGGGATAAGAGTGCAGTGGGAGGAGGGTAAAAAATTACAATAACAATTACTAAAGAATAAAATCATTGAAAATCTATGCATTGAGTATAATCCAGAGGCTACAGCTATCTCCTGCCTCTCCACATGCTAAACTGAAAGCATTTCACTTATATTCGTAGTGCCTTAGCCTCTTCCTCGGACAGTATGGAAAAGAAACTACCTCATTGAGGCAAAATCCAATGTAGAAAGATGGCACACAGCAAGTTATTTACAGGAGAGCTGTTAGGAAAAAAAGACTAGGGAATAAAGGGAAGAAAGTGGAAATAGGACAGGAAAAAGACTGGAACCTATATGAGAAAGAAAAGCATGGGGATAGCTAGAGTATAGCTTAACTAGAGTACCTAGCTTAGAGGAAGGAAGGTGAAAAAAGGTGCCAGGGAGAAAAGTGAGGTGACTGTGTCAGGATAGTCTGAAGGAAAAGAGGTAGAGAGACAAATCTGCAGAAAAATCTGTACCATTTAAAAAGTACATCCTCTCCAATGCTTGTGACGGAACTGAAGATTTTGAATTCCACCACTGATTTTCTCTTTGCAAATATATACAAGTATGCATACATTTAAATTGCATTAAATTTTCCAACTCACATATGAAAAAAATTGAACTAATAGAATTACACCTGTTTATGTACAAATGCTATGCTGTGGTCTTCACTTATATATATATGATATACTATATAGAGTATAATAAATATATATATATTGGTATGTACTTTAGGTAAATCTGTATCTAATATACTACTTATATTACATTTTTTCAGTCAGTCCTCAAAGTGATTATGCACATTATTAACAAGAGCAAAACATATGGATGCATATACTAAGCTTTGTAGATACAAAAAAACATTTATTCTGAGTTTTCATTACAGATTATTAACTAAATCAATTAAGGTAATAAAAAACACCTTAAGAATTGAAAATGGTACTGAAAACATACAAAAAACTCCAGACAAACAACTGCCAAAAATGCCCTTTCACTATCACTGGAGGAAATTATTGGAAAATAAATGTAGCAGAACTTAATTAGCTTTGGTAATATTCTGTTACAAGTGGCTAAAGGTTTGATTTCCTCGTGGAAGGTTAAAATTGAATACATTCATATCTGTCCCTTTTGAAGCAAAAAGGGTTTCAGAAAGAAGTGGAGGACCAGCGTATTCCCAGAAGAGGTGTACTACCCATTCTTTTCAAGTAGATAAAAATAACTGAAGTCTGCTGATATTTAGTAGCCCCACATTTCATGTGCTGCTGTATACAAACGTACAGGATAAACAGTATACCTACCGTGACTACAACATGAATAAAAACTTCTCTGTGAATATCTTTCACCTACTACTAGGGGGAAAAAAATCTATTAAGATGAATAAGTGCTGTAATACACAGTTACTGCTAATTACCAAAATATTTTTCTACTAATTAGTGGAAAAACCATAGTAGTTTAAGACTGAGTGAATAGTTTGGAAAATACAAAAGCACAGAAGAAAGAGTGAAACTGGCTACTGAGAGCTGGCTCCGAATGCTCGAGTGATAGTTGGGTCATTACCAAGAGTAGAGAACATTCTACCATAATGTCTTCAAGTTTGCTACTATACATAAACATATGTAATTAAAGGACTGAATCTCAACTCAAAACAGTTGGAAGTCTAAATTATCATTCAAAAAGATGAGTAAGCCAGTAAACAGACAGACTCAACTTTGTGTTCTTGTATGCTAGCCATCTACAACTTGGAATTACACATTTTATTCCTAAAGCTTTCTGTCTTTCTGGGATGAAACATCGGTCATGAGAATTTTTCCTTTAATATTAGAGGGGAGGAAAAACCTTGGGGGAGAACACTTGTTCAAAGCAGCAAAATACAAAAACAGTAACAGATAGTGACAACTCTGTTCCAACAAGTGCATAGCACTCCTTTGGCCATTTCTGGATGTATACAAAAAATGGGAAAAAAATTAAATTAAAACACTATAAAGAAAAGCAATGGATGTTTCTCAATTACTGAAATTATCCTTTTAAAAAACAAAACAAAACTAAGTCAGGTACATACCGGAGATTAACTTTTGTCTCTGTATCAACAAACAACCTGACAATTCTAAAATGTTCGACTATCTTTTTCAAATAACTGCTACTGTCTAAATTAAGTAGTTATGCTAGTTAAACTCTCCTGAGCAACTCTAACTACAAACTGTATTTCAAAACGTTCTGTTTACTTTACACCATTCTGAACCACAGATGACAAAGTTTGCTTGAAGCTGTAATTACTCTGCAAAGCTGGGAAGCCAATTAGAGGGCCTGAAACCTGCCAGTTCCAAAAAAAAAAAAAAAAGCACAGATCATCTGTTCAGATTTTATTAAAAAGTTTAAAGTTTGAATTCTATAACTTTAACCATATAATCACCAGCATTCTTTTCCTAAATGCAGTCATTCAGCATAAAAAAAACCAGAAAGAACACTAATACCATTTTATTATTTCATATATGAAAGGTTTCAACTTCAGCAGAATGTGTTGATATGGCTAGACAAGAATACTAAACATTCAAGCAGCCATAAAAAATTGTAGTAAAAAAATGAACAGAAGGTTGCATATCTGAGAAATTATTTCTAATACAGACAATACAGACTGACTTTTAGCACAGAGGATAACTTCCCGTGATTATCAAATTATATCAAAAAAATAGTATCAAGCCACTGCTTGCATTATTTAGAATGTATGCACTTTTAAACACATAGGGAGAGTGTTGTCTTTACACAGATCTATATCTCTCTATGCATCTATCTATTTGCATAATAATTTAACCTTGATTTCTTATTTTTCCCTTGGTCTTTCCTTTCCAAGATAAACATTTTTGTCCCAATCTTCGCCTACTTAATTGCTAATCTAATTTTTCTTTCTCATGTCAAAATTTAATGAATACACCCCTTACAAATACCTTTTTCTGTTGTTGCTACTCTGCACTCCAAATCCACACATCTCTGATGACCGTTTGCGTAAAACAAGTAGTAGACAACTAGCAGAACTAATACACCATTTTTGTAACACAGAGACAGATATACATATTTTTGCTCATATACACATGAAAATCCATGAATTTTACATATAGGAACAAACATATGTGTGTACCCATATACACACCCTTAGCTTGGTCCCCTTTTGATTCTCCCACTTGTTTACCCACTCCCTATGGGAAATCTACTTCTCTGAGGCTTTCCAAAAGGCTTTGCTCTTTCTTACTACATCTTATCTGTGGGGAGTATCACCCTAAACATAGGTTTGGTCACATAGAGATTTATGTGAACAATTTAATATCTCTTCTTTGATCCAAACAAATACAGGTTTATCCTAAAAATGCTATTCCCAAAACTGTTCATAATAGACTGGTTTTGTCCATTGTTCTCTTGATCACATCACCGCTTTTTTTGGCATTTCCCATTTCTTACCCAGCTCTGTCACATCAAATATAGGTAGCTTTTCAACATTGTCTGTCCCCACAGCCTACTCTTACCCTTGTTGTCGTTTTCTATTCAGTATCAAAATGCCACCCATCCCTTTACTGTTACAATTTCATCATCAGTTCTCTAAAGCATTTCTAATTTCTCTGTGTTTATCATACTGGTTCTCTTTAAAATCCTCCTTAAAACTCTCCTTCACCATGCCTTAAACAGGAGGGAGGGAAGGAGGGAGGAAGAAAAGAAGGGAGATGAGAGTAAAAATCTAACCTTGACAATGGATTAGTTGTTGATGTGCTGAGACCACTGCCTGTACTACAGGCTAATACTGCCTCATTGTTTTCTCATACTCCCCCCATCTGTTTGCATCCATCTGCTGTCACTTGCTTTATATTTGGAATTTTAGTATTTTGGAGCAGGGACTGACTTTTTGTTCTGTATGGGTAAAAATCCCACTTCTGCGAGGCTTGGCTCATGGAAAGTACTTATATGTGTTTTGATAATATAAGAACATATATGACAATAAAACCCTTAATTATATTCCTTGAAGCTGCAGAAGATCAAACTTGATGCACTTCATCATGCTGCAAAGTCTTTTATTTCCAATACTTCAAAAAGTACCAAAGTAGCATCCATGTCTTCCTGTCACTACATCAGGTTTGTCATTTGCCCCTTCATGCAAAGAGGGAGACAAGAAACAGGAGATTTCTGCACTGGTTTTGCCTGGGCTTTACTTTGTTTTCATGGAAGACAGTAAAATTATATGTCCTTCTCTGTCTTTCATGCAAACACCCGAGTTTTATTTAAGCAACTGGGTATATCACACCAGCATAAAACTTTCAGGTCTGGCTATAAACTTTTAAGTCAAAGGACCAAGTATACCACCTAGAAACCATTCATAAAGTCATTTTAAAGCCTCCCAAACATTTCTCCATGCAACACAGATGAAAATATTTCCTACACACATTAGATTTGAGTTTGAATTTCCATAGATGTATTTGCAAATGCAGTATATGCCACATACATTGACTTTTTCTCTCCACAAGTATTTTCAGTGTTGACTGAACATTACTTATTCAATTCTACTACTATTACTTTGGAATCAAATTCACACTGTAATTATAAGTTATATCTTATCTCTGGCTTCATGTAATCCAGTATTGTAACAAATTTTTAAAAACTGATTTAAATCTCATGGAAAAGTTATTTTTGGAGTTGCACACAAGGTCATGTCTAATGCCAAAGTATTTTGATACATAAATTAAGCTCACTTAAAACAGACATACGTATTTTCCTACCCATTTCTTTAAATTATGTCTTCAGAATTCTTTAAGCCCTAACACCATTCCCCCAAAACCTTTCAATTTTCCTGTTTTGAAGATTTTTAAATCCCAAAAATAATAGAATCTTCTCTCTGGCCCACTGAAAAGTTAAGACTAGGAAAAAGTAGCACAGATTCTCCATTAAGAATAGCCAAGATTCTTCATAATCACTTCTGCAGAGAAAATAAAATCAAGTTTATAAAATGTTATCTTTTCATAATAATAATACAGTAATAAATTGCTTTTTCTTTTTAAAGACAAGAAAAAGGGTAGCTGTACCAGAGTGCTTAGAAAGCATTATCTTTCAAGATAGGAAAAAAGTTCCAGGTGACATCATTTTTGGCCAAAGCTCAAAGGATACTGTGAAGGGATACATCTCTTCCCAATTATTCCCCATGTAAAGATCAAAATGAAGGCAAAGGGCCAATTCTTAGAGATACTTCATCCCAAATGTGCTGTGTGATTACCTACACACTCACTGCGCATGTGAGAAGTTGGGGGTTTTTTTTATCAGTGAAGTCACAAATCTTCCTTAAGTAGAACTGAAGTAGAATTCTTCCCCACTCTGCTTTCCCAAAAAATGATGACAATCAAAGACCAAAGTGGTTTACATAAAGCAGCGTTTATTCCACTTACACAACAGTGGGCCAGTTGAAAACAGCATTATGAGGCCATGTTGGGTTTTTTTTGAGGGGGTGGAGGGGCATTGAGGAAATACATCCTGTTACCCAGAGTGTTAGCTTTGTTCTCAAAGAAGCATAATGGAGTTTTAAAAGACAGGACATTTTTATCAGGCCTTTGCCTGTAGAGAGAAGTCATACCAACTGAATCCAAAATTATTTTTAAACTGGTTCTGACTGCATAAATGCCTAAGCAAAAGCAATTTAAATTAACATATTTTATTTTGCAGTTGAAGTGGGCTAGGAATGCACACCCACTCAGTTACCGTGACTCAGTCAATCAAGATTATCTGTGCAAGCTACAGCAGTTTGATTACTTGCAACTGCTCCTCTCCACCTGAAAAGAGCTGAACTGATTTTGAACCAGACAATTCCAGTAAGCTCACACCTCAGAATTTACCCCTGAAAACCAGTATCACCCGGTTTTAAGTTTTCACAATGAACTTCCCACCCATGTAATTACACCGCCTTCATTTATCTTCAAGTGCATGGTAAGATACCACAGCAGAGCTTTTTGTGAGTCTCAGTGTCAGGGCATGAGCAGTGAGGGACTAACAGCCTACTTCAAACACACAGCTCTCGCAACTCCCATCTAAAAGAAGGTGGCTCTGTTAGGTGTAAAATAAGCTGGCTCCACCGGAGAGGAACCAATGATTCCTACACACTTCAGTGTCACCAAACCTGGCTGATTTGCTCACCCTGCAACCTTGCAGCAGCTCCAGAATGCAGTGCAGGGTGCCCATGGCTGCCTTCCCTGTGCACCCAAAGTTGGGGGAGTAGTGGCCACAGGGGGGTAAAGTCCATTCAGGACACCTAAGGCCAGCCTGTGTCCTTCCCCAGGGAGGACCTTCCCCAGCTCCACCCAGTCGTACCCTTCACTCAACTGTGTTTTATCTTCAGTGCTCCAAGGAAGAGAGATCCCTCATCTCCATTTCAGGCCCACGTGGTTCCCCTGCATTTTGGGTGGCTGGCAATGGACTGAAGCACATGTGCTGCCACAGTCTCTCCCTCTCTGAGTCTACCTGTTTACAAACACACTTCCAAATGCCTTCCCCCCACATCTCCTCCCAGAACACCCCAAGGAAAAGGGATGGCCTCTGAACACTCCATTCTATGACAAAACATCCCTCAATGAGAAAGGCTCTATTAGCAAAGACACATTTATCACTGGAAGCACTTTTAGCTGTATATAAAATAACTTCATTCTCTCCGGCCTTCCTGTCATTCCCAATGGAGTTCACAGATGGCAAAAGACCAGGGAAAGAGAAATGCTCAGGTGCAGAACTTTAAAGTTATCTTGGAAGGAATCAGGGAGCCACACTAGGGGAAATGATACCATGCCTGGGAAAGAGCTTTACTTTTGCAAAGCAAAGCTGATGTCACAGGAGTGGAAGGCAGGGGACACTGGAGGGAAAACATATGTATGATGGAAGTAACCAGCTTGACAGAGCTGCTTATGAAAGTTTTAAACTACACAACAAGCATCATACAAAGTAGAACTGTGCAAACTTTCCAGTGTTTAACTCCAACAGTACTATGAAAATAATACCACAGCCTTGGCCTTTTCTGCTTAAATAACAAATTGCAAGCAAGAGCCAAAGATGTCTATCATTTGGAGAGCAAAAAGTAGACTGAGACCACACTCTCACTTTACAGATAGCTACAAAGATTACATGAAGATAGGACTGTAAAGACATATCTTTAAATCCCTGCCAACCTAATCAAGATGGTATTAACAGTGATCTCACACTCCATCTGCCTGGCTAGTAATTTATGAAAAATGTACTTCACTATTACAGGAAAAATATGTTGCGCTGCTTGTGGCCACAAACCTACTGCAGCAGCTCAGGAACTCTTGGATCAGAGGCCGTGAGACCAGTTCTTGACATTTACCAGGTACTTCCCATGAGATGTGTGTGATTCATTCATATAGCAGTTTTTGTTTATTTGCCCTACTGATGATCTCATCTTCAGACAGATAAAATAGCTGATAAAAAACTTACAGTCCCTTGCAATTTAGAGTGTAATGCCATCCTGGTTTGCTTTTCATCCTGTGAATTCTACACAGGCACTCCACTTAATTTCATGAGATTCTTTTGATGAGTGATCGCCCTATTCTTGCACTGATCAGCCAACATTTCTGATAAAATTATGCCTTTTCCTGTCAGAAAAACAGAAAAAGTCATCTCGCTTATCAAAACTGGATTTCTTCAATTAGTATTGCATGCTTGTTCCTTTAGCTCACACAGCCTAAGAATCAGACCCATGGGACTCGCTAGTTGCAGAAATGATTTTTTTTTTTTTGCGTGGGGGTGGTGGGGGTGGTGATGGTGTCATCTTGGAAAACAATGTGAAATATTTCAATTTCCATCTAGGCAAAGTTCAGAGAGCATTAGAGAGCATTCTAATATCAGAATTACACAACATAACCTTTGGGTACCAAAAAAACCCCAACCAAAACCACTACCAACACACCGGAACTAACTGGTAATTATGTATTTCTCTGCTTAGCAGAACTACCATTTGGATCACTCTTCTGGTTGCTGCAGCAAGGGAAATCCGAATATGCAATGAAGAACATGGTAAAGCAGGACAAAAAAGTCCACTGTATTTCTAAAAATTGTCTTTCCGCTGCAAACTGGGGAAAAAGGATCTAGAAAAATACTACCTGCTAAAAAAGAGTAGTTAGAATATGCAGAGCAATAACTAAGGAATGAATAATGGCCTATGATTTAGTCAATTCCTACTCATATGAACAACTTAAAGACATCACTGCTTTTATGCTGAATACCAACAAAGCAAAACGAGCCTCTAATACTATTAGAAGGTTTGCACAATCAGTATCATTTTCTATTGCAATCAGAGTATTTAAAGTTTTCCTCTTCTAGCTGTGAGATGAGACATGGGCTTGGAGCACGAAATTATTTTCTTACCAAATAAAATACACAAATTACTTTGTATACACAAAGGTTGAGTCAGTCTCAAGTACAATTTTATCAAGAAAAAAGGAAAATTCAGTCTCAGTAGCATTTGTTCCATCTTCAGCAATGAAGGGAACCCCTTCCCTAAGTACAAATACTTTTGTGGGTCCTACACTCCTCTATAAAACTAAACACTGCCACTTGTTGTATTGCAGTATACTAGTACAATTTTGAAAGAAACTGGGTAAATTTTCTTGTCTTCCTCTGAAAGTTTCTAGCTGTGATATTTGCAACTCAGAGAGATTTTTTGCCCCCTTAATTTTGCTCCTCAAATACTTTTATTTCTGTGCAGAAACACTCACCAACCTCACTCTGACAGATCAAAAACCCTACAAATTTGTCTTTTAGAAACATTCTTGGAAAACACGCAATCTTCACTTTATCCAACAGATACACATTTTGTAGCTTTGTTAATATATGCAAATTGTCTGATTGCTCGAAATTACTCATTAACCAGGCTGGAGAGCTGATTACCTGATTATCCAAGAGAAAAATAACTTAGCATGATTTTGTGTCATTTGACAGTCTAGATAATTTTCTAATTAATTTGAGTTTTCTAGTGAATTCAGAGATACTAATGAAAAACAGAGAAGAGGTCAGCAATCTGAATAAAGGTAATCTTTCAAGGAATTTTCTTCTTACAGCAATCATTTGTCAAATGTCATTGTTATTTACAGGCACTTCAGACACACACAAACAGAATGAGAACTTAGATTTCCAAAAAAACATTCAAAAACTTCCATGCTACTGTAAATGTATCTTGTGAGCTGGATGTCAGTGGTGCATTAGTATGGCACACGGCATTAAACTTGCAGTGTTACCAATAAATTCTGAATTATACACGAAGCAATATGTAGCAGATAATCTGTCAATATGCTGAGAGAATAATAAATACTGGAAATACATACTTGCCACTGAAAAGTTGTTGAGTGGATATGGCAGATCCACATCCTGGGGCTTCTCCTTATAGCCTATGAAAGAGCCATCTGTCTTTAGCAGGAAGTATCTTGGCCGCCAGTTTTTTATATATTCTCCTAAAGGAGAAAAAAGTAAGTTCATTAGCACTGTAGAAAAAACCCTAAACTTGAATATTAAAAAACCTATCATATTATCGGTATCAAACATTAATTATACCAAAAGCTTTTTAGATATTTTCAATTTACAGAGAGAACCTTAACTCCGCCCAAAAGAAGGGAAAACAGAATTGCAGTGGTAAGCCTGGACCGTACAACGATGCCCCTGGAACAAGAAGCTAAAAGTATGGTATACTAATATTGCATTATTCTACATTTTAACATACTATACTTTTCAAATATCCTACATGCTTACACCATAAACAATTCAAGAATTTTTTTACAGGAAAAAAAATAAACTCTACAGCTTGACTTTTAATAACCAAATGAAATCTAAACTACTACAAGGTAGAACATTTACCCTGCTGAGCAAAGCAAAAGTCATTAATTTCCTTAGAACATACACTAAACAAATACAAGGAAATTGGGGGTAATGGAAAAATCTACACAAAATATACTTGAAAAATATAACTGAAAGCAAAAGGAATAAACAAGAAAAAGTAGAAGCCAATTACTGTCTAAGAGGTAAGTCCACCAATAAACCTACCATGCCACTCTTCTCCTACACCAGCCTGAGAAAAAAAGATTCTGCAATGTATGAGGAATTTAGGATCAGAAACATACAGAACACACAACCCCTAATTAATGCCACTTATTTGCTATTCAGGGTGAAAAATTTCCTTAATACTATTATACTTTACAGTGCCACACCAGAATCTCAGCAGCTACTTAATTTTTAGAGTGCAATTACTCAGTTCATACAGGTTAGTTTAGATCTGCCCAACTTCCCTCATCTTTGACGTCTATAAATTCTGCAGAGTAAATAATGATTATTAGTAAAACTTTATTTAACGTCACCATTTCATCGTTATACACGTGAACATTTTCAGAAACAAAGTGTATAAACAATGCAGAACTTCCAGCAAGGAGCCCAGGACTTCTCACCGTTTGCAAAACAAACCATCCCAGGGGCTGCACTGGTCCTGCACTAAGCCCCAGCCTGGCAGTTACCACCTCAGCACCTTGTTAGCTATAGCTACATAGCTTTTAGGCCATTCAAAAGTCAGAAGGAAGTTTACATCCATCTAACATGGAGGTTACTTCATTCAAGGGTAATCCAAAAATTCATTAACTGCACCTTCACCTTTCCATCACAGCAATCAACTGTCACTGAAGCTCAACATGGGAATTGCTGATATGGCCTTGATGAACTTGAGCACAGCTTGTAAGGATTTTGACAATACTCACGGCTTAACAAATCCTACTGCAGCCACTAACATGTCCAATTTTCAACATGTATTTAAGCAGAGAAGGAGAGCAGGGAATATAAAATGGAGAAGAGAAAAGAGGAGAAAAATTAACACTGGGCTCTTCAGGCTGCCTTATGTAGCAAAACTCTTGCTATTTAGTCCTGCTTCTAGATAGCAGGGTACTTGCTTGACTTTATTATATAGACATTTTCACACAGGTGGAAAGAACTGAAAAAGTCCAAGTGTGACTTAATTTGACCACTATATGAACAGAGCAGATATGGCACTAGTTATATTTGTATTGACGCAGAGCTTTATCTCAGGCCTCCATTCTAGTTTGGCTGGGAACATCCCTCCTGATACTGCCAGTCTGAGCTCATTCGATGGTAGGAAATCCCAGCTAACATGAAAGCATGCAACAAAAACCAAACCACAACAAACAGGTACAAGATACTTTGTAAGTTGAGGAAGAAACACAAGCGCAGTGTGGGAAAACAAATGTGTAACTTTAACACCAAAACAATGAAAAACTATATCAGCATTACACGAAAAGCAATAAATTAAATTTGCTGAATACTTGAAAATGAAATAAGTATAGGCCTAAGTAAAGGTATATTTTAAAAATATTTTAAATATGCCCTGCAAAAAATTTGCTGAAATCTGCACGGACTCAATAGTTGAAGCCAAAACAAAACCTTAGGTATCAGATCATCCAATATCAGTTTTAAAAACATTAACATCTTAGTTGCGTTCCTAAAGAGATGATGAAGAGAATCTTCTGTATTTTTCTAATAAATTACATCTCACGTCATTGTAAGAGTAAGTGACTGTTAGGAGAGAAAGTGCCTGTTACTGGGTTTGCAATCTGTCAAGATCTTAGTCTTACCTAGAAGGCAGACACCTAAACCTGCTGAAGAATTCAAGGACAGCATGGAGACAATATCAACATGCCTAAAGCAGGTCACCCATCCAAGGACTCAGGTTTCAAAGAGAGTCCTCCTTTCTGCAAGGAATAAACTGGAGAGGGAGATAAGCAGACTCTGCTCTAGGAATCAGGGCTGATAGGGTAAGTACACTTAATAGTCCCTCAGGAAAGAATGGCAGCCTTTGTTTGCTTGCATACGCTCTCCAGAATGAAACCTGTTGGAAAAGGAGACCATTCTAACAGGTGGCCTTACAGACCCAGCACACACTTCTCTGATCGCTTACTCCCTCTTCACCACCTAGGACAACACTTCAGATTGAGTACCCAGTAGCAGCCGAACACAGATTCTCCTCATCAGAAAACTGGACAGACTTTTAATCACCTACTGAGTTATGCCTGGAGAAGAACCACTAGAAGAGTAGAATAGCACTTTCAAGCTCCTCTGAAGAGAGTTAGCAACTTTGGATAAAAGTTAATCATAGGACAGGTAAGTACCAGCTTACCTATGAGCACAGCTGCACCTCTGTCTTCACTCTGCAAACTATAGCCAGACACAGAAAAAGCAATTTAAAAGCAACTGTAAAACACTATGGTTTCCTAAGGATCCATATATTTCTTTCACAGATGTATTTCTTTGAAGAATGTTTATCGCAAGAGGTTTCCCAACATGAATCATGGTCAGACTACTTTTTCAAAACATCTATACAAAGACGCACACACACAAACCCTGGTTTTGTCTTGAAAATACCAATATTCCAAGTCTTCTCCAAGGCCTATATGTGAATATTTATCATCTGCCCTACATTTATTTCGTAATTTAATTAACGAATGGGTGAACACTTTTGAAGACTAAACGGCGGTATCAGTGAACAGTTCACTTAGCTGCTCAAGTGGTTTAAGAGCTCTCAAGATGCACTCTAGGTGCTCTCTTATAACTGCATTCCTTTTACATAATCTGCCTAAAGATAGAAAAACATTTTACTCCATACTTCTTAATACACATGCCTACTGATTTGCCTTGAAAGAAATTCTCCATACAAAAAATGCTAAAGCAAAGCAGAGTATTTGAAAAAAAAAAAAAAACACTTCCACATGTCTTCTAACTTAGCAGCCCTGCACTTAAAAAATAAAAGGGTATTTCTCAGTATTACCAATATAAAATCACTTTAAAGACATTTGGAATGTATGTTTATTAAATACCTCAACACAAGCAAACTAGACGAAATCTACATGTGAAATTTATTAATTCAAGTGAAAAGTAATTCTCTGAGAGAGGAGAAGTCCACACAGGCTAACCAAACCACAAGATATCCTGGCAATTTAATAAAATGGAGCTGCACTATTTGAAAAAGCAGTGGATCTGCCATAGAGCATTAATCAGTTTGTACCCTGCTTCCTGCTGAGTTAATGTAAGTTAAATTATTATTTTGCCTAAATTTACACCCTTCTAAGTTGAAAACCACATTCTTTTAGGATCTGTTTATTAGACAGTAAGAAGAGGTCTCTAATTGCAACCACTGCAGAAAAGAAAGCCAAGTAATTCCTACATCATTTTAATTCTAGGCAAAGTTTTTTAAGCTACTCGAGGAAAGTGGCACTAGAATATGCTTCTCACTGATATATACAGACAATAAATACATACACACAAAATACAAATCCTATGTTGTTGGGGGTCTGCTTTTTTAATAACTACTGAGAGAATACACCCAAAAGATTAAGTAAGACAGCAGTATATTCGTGAAGCACATGAAAATTCAATCTGATCTTCATGCAAAAAGCACCCTCGTAACACGCAACTCTTTAATTAACACTGTATTTAATAATACACTGGCTAACAACAGTAACAAAGAGTGCTTAATGAAGGTTTGTTTAGAACATGACCCTCGCGGCTGCCTCTTTATTTGCCTCTGTACTGCAGCCTTAATGATTTTTCTTTTTTGCCTCTGACAGCCAGTAACAAGAAACCTGCCTTCAGGACATTTCACGAAATATGTTTATTCCAGTGATGCAACGTTGGTAGTTTTCATACTGTTGAGAAGCTATAGAAAGGAGAGCTTTCTAAGAAATCATATGAGTAGTAAAAAAAAATCCGTGTTAGACAAATGTATCACTCAAAAGTTTGTAATTTTTTTTACTTTACCTCACAACTCAAACTCTCTCTTCAAACACATATTTCACCTCAAATTCAGCAGTTGTTGTTGTTAGTCCCACCATTTGTAATCCTTAAGCATATGGAAATTTAGCAATTATTGAAAAATTAATAAGTAATTTAAAATTAATCTTATTATTTTAAAATGTATTAAAAAAAAACACTTTCACAAAACTTCTACATTTTTCAATATGTAAATGGTTTCAGAGGTGTGAAGGAAATGTCTTTAATATACAGTGCTGATAAGCAACAGAAACCTGAGTTCAAAAACTTGTTTCCTTAAAAGAAGCAACAGCTGCCACACAGACATAAGTGAGATTTAAGAGGGGAAAAAAAAATGAGGGAAAAAAACCCTCCAAGAAGAGAACAAACTAAAATTCTGCATCTTGCCGGTTTCATCAATTTACTCTAATTGATTTAATAGAAATAATACACAAACATTGTCCCCCCTTATTTTTTTTTCTTTTTTTTAAGGCACTTTTTTGTTAGATCAAACTCCCTACAATAACATTTAACAAATAGAGGTGAAAAAAACTGAATTTATCTAAGAGAATTAAGCAACATAATATAAAAGTAAATCACAAACTATATGCAATTTTTTTTTAAAGAAACAATTGTAATTAATGTCAGGTCAAATAAAATTATCAGAAATAATGCCAGTGGTTTTGAGATTGAATTTCCTTACCTTGGCCCTCTGAGGGCAGTGTTACCTAACACACGATTGGAAGCATCAGCAGACTATTTGATTAAGTCAGCAGACACTAAGTAAATGCAAAGCACTTCTGTTAGAATATTTACTTATTTTTAATTTCATTGTAAGAAATTTGCAGCACAGTTCAAAGCTACTGCAAAAAAGAAATGTTTAAGATAACTAAAAAATATACCTAATCTCGTAATTTATGTCCTTCAATCTAATGTATGTATATAATAGTATGTTATGCAAAGTATTTCACAAAATCTTATTGCACAGTAAAAATTTAAATGAAACTGTGATTTTTCCTAATGTGCCTTCGTGTTTTAAAAGGTATTTTTATTAGATGCCCTCTCATAAGTATTTGCTGGCAGTTCAAAGAAAAGAAGAATTTTGAACTATCACTTTCTGATTCGCTCTTACACTGCGAGACAGTGATTATTTATTTATACTAACTGTTTTCCCGCAGTTCCCAGTAATGCTGAATGACATTTTGAGCACATCTGTACTTGCATTAGACAAATGAATTTTTCCAGTCCCAGCTGAGAATTAGGAAACATTTCATGATACACGTGGGCATTGGCTTATACCACAGCTAGGTTTCCATCAAGTTTCTGGCAAATTGGGAAGTTTAGGTGAGAAAGTTCAAGTACCTTTCACTGCCCACAACATCCCAATAGCGCAGCTCAGATAGAAGACTGGTCAATTTATGTCCAGCTATTTACAGGTGTGGGGCCAGAAACCAGAGAAAAGCCCACAGATGTCAATACTCCGCAGAAGGCAGCGAGCAGCCTCGGGTGCAGGCTCTGGAAGTGCCTCAGCTGAGCAAGGGGGGAGCAAAGCAGGGACAACCCTCAGTCCTCCATGCCAGCCCAGATGCACTGAAGAGCTGGCAAACAGTAGATCCTTTGTTCCTGGAGCAGTACTAAGGAGTGACCAAAAGAGAAGGGCTCCTACTAGCAAAGCAGATTCCGTCCAGGCAGAGGTGCAGTTGCAGGCAGGGAGAAGACACGGAGCAGTTCTCCATGGTTTCAGGTGCACATCTGCAGCTGAAGCGATGGGGAGGACCAACCTCCCCAATGCAAAGATTTACCCTGCTCTTACTGCGGGGCTTTCTTCCCCCCGCCGGTTGTGAATGCAACATACAAACATATTCCGGGGTTCTAGGGTTCAAATCACCGGCCACCATGGCTTTTTCATTATGACTGGTGGAGTGAGTCATTGTCCTATCTTGTACAAATGCAGCAGCACTTCAGCCTCTGCTATTTATTCAACGATTTCCTGTTGCATTAATAATCTTTTCTCGAAAACATGTAAAAAATCTAGAGGAAAGTATTCAATAACAGGGAGACAGACATACAATTATTCACACATAAATGCAGTTTTGAAATTGCATCTACAATATCCCCTTAAAATTACTGGTGTGTTTTGGCAATGCATGGAAAATAAATGTTCATTTTCATATGCATGCAATTTTATCCTTTTAAAAAATCATACCAGAAATACTGAGTGAGCTGACACCCTGACAAATTGAGAATTGACCTTTACCATGCCCATTGTGAGCCAGCAGGAAGAAAAACTTGCCAGTTTCAACATCACTCTCACTTCCCCTTCATTCTTGAAGGATAAGAATTAGAACAATAAATAAATTAAATAGCAGTTGCTATTAGCACATGCTGTCTGGAATAACAGAGTCCTGTATTGCATCAGCATCTCTGAGCAACAATGGTGATCAATATTTTCTAAATATGATTGCTATTCAGGAATGGAAAACCAAGGTCTGTATTCTGGAAACATTTAGGAATGCTCCTCGCATTTTCTAAATTTCTCTCTTGAACAAGGCAATATAGGAAAAAAGCCCAAAAATGCTGCACTATTTAGATGGTTTTCAGAGCACTTTTTTATTTTTCAATAGTGTTAAGCTGTATTTGTGTAAATGCAAAAAAGCATTTTAAATATTGTTTCACATATTTTTTATAGCTAAAACCTTAATGTTCTCAGTACTTTAAAATATTTATATATATTTTTATATAGCACTATCAGCATCAAGTAGTACCTTGTATAACAGGAAAAATACTACTTTCTTTTCTTCTGCTTTTATCAAGTGCTAGTAGACCAAAGGATTTTTTTCAGGTTTTGAAAATATTTTAAGAGTAGGACAAGTATACAAATCTATATTATATTATTAGTATACTAATCTATAAATTACAGCGAATAAGACAGTCAGTTACAGCAGCAACAATTTAAATTCATGTACTTGGTACAAATGTATTAAATCAGATTATTAAAATACAATGGTTTTTACATGTGGCCAAGTTGAATTAAACATCTTCTTAATATTGTCTACTTACAGCATTTTGTAAAACAGCTAACACTGGTTTACACATGAGATTTCAAACTTTCCATCGTTTGCAAAAGATGTTTTTGATAGATATGGTACGTTTGACAATAGCATTATCATTCAACTGAGTTTCTTTAACAGATACGTGCGTTGTCAAAAATTATGTGACTTCTGCCCCCTTAAAACTGGTACACTTGCTAGCATGTTTTCACAAAGCAAACTGTCTCACTTTTAAAACTGGCACACTGCAATAATTTTAAAATAGCTCCTCTGAACTTTCTCCTTGTCGCTAGGTGTGCTCCTAGCCTCAAACTTTGCTAGGTGCCAAAAAGCCAGCACCAACACCGTTCACCTACGTTTCTCCCTCAAGGCACATCACTGAAGTCAACCTTTTGGCTTTGTCGCTGAGCCTGCATCATTTGCAAAGAATCAGTATGAGATAAGCCCAGGCATTCCCCAAAGTGCTTGAGCTGGAACACCCCATTACTGCTGCACACATCAGGAGATCTCTTTGCTTACATGAAGTGCGTCATGATTTGCAGCCTTGCTGCACTGCCCAGCGTAACTGAGCTTCACACCAGCAGTGATGGAACACATAAAACACCACAATTCTGGGAAGAACCAACAACCCAACGAACAGGCAAAAAGCACATCTCCATTTGCAGTGCTGATGACCTCTGTCTAGGCTCAGATGCAGAAATCGGTACTCTGGCAGGAGGCAGCCACACCTGAATTTTCAGTTAAAACTGACATAATCCAAAACTGACATCTCCCACTCTGCCGCAGTGATGACAGAAGGGCACATCAAATGCTCCCATCAGTAGTTACTGTTATCAAGGACCTACAGACTCACTAGACTTAAGATGGAAGACACAAAAAAAAGGAGTTCCTTCACTTTTGGTAAGGGCGTGGCAGGAAGCACTGGTAAGGTTCATTCCAATAATATTTAAATCATGCTGTTACTGACCAAAAAACCCTGATATATACTGATAACACGAAGACATGTCTGCAATCCACATCCACAGTGCACCTCAATCACTGCTTCATTTTCCATTTTTCAGTTCAGCACAGATATCTGAATGTTGAATGTCATGTAATACTAGAGAATAAAATGCATTATTTTGAAGTTTCCATTTTTATCTTCAAAGTAAGAGATCACCTGTATAATAATGCCTTCATTTAGCCTTTCTGGGCTAACTTAATTTCCCTCTATGCTTGTATCCTTTCTTACCTTTCTTTCACAGTATCCTGGAAACTCACCATAATCACTGAACAAGAAATAAGAAACGATTTTAGTGAAAGAAAGAAAACTATATTCCTATGGAACGATCCAAATTTATTTTATGTGGAACTGTCAAACAGGAAAATATAAGTTATGCCTGACCAGCTCCTTGCCTTCAGAGAAAGAACTGAAAATAAGATCAAGCGAAAGAGAAAATTAGTTGCTAATCTCATTCTAACCCCTAGCATACTCTATAATACTAGACAATCACCAATTGGCACTTTCTGCATAAGAAAAGCTCAGGATGCAGAAGTAGGGGTATGCAACGTACCAGTCTTGCAGCAGACAGACAAAGCTATGTAAGAACTTGTAAAGCACCTGTCCCCCAAATGTCTGAGACTGAAATAACTACATTACTCTTCCTACGTCCACAAGTACCAAATTTGTTAATTTGTTGCTTTGGGTTTGTTGTTTTTTTTAAGCTCACCACATGGAGAAATCAAAAGTTTTCTTCCCTACTACAAGAAAAGGCTCTTTTTAGGAATAAACAACGGAGGGAGGGAAGATATTAAACTCCTGAACTAATTAACAGAAGTAAAAGAGGCGGTGGGGGACAATGATAATTAATATGTACCCTCCTCCTAACCAAATCTCCACATACATTCATTCTGTATATGCACACACAACAGCAGCATCATAAACCGTCTCAAGTTCTTGCCATTATTCAGTTCGACATCTGCACATGTTTATGCGTCTCTCCAAACAACCTCTTGAACACCCTGCTGGAGCTGTCATTTTTTTCTTCTCCCTATCTGGCAGATGGCAAGTCAACAATCGGCATCAACAGCAGCCGAATATCTCCCCCCTCCATCCGACCCCCCTAAACAGACACAATAATAACTTCTTTGTGCTTCCCCACAATGCAGCTGCTTAAACCATTTCGCTACAAGGCTGCTTTGCCTTAATAAAAAAAAAAAAAAAAAAAAAAGAAAAAAAAAAATCCCTTCTGTCAAGTCTAAAAAGCAGCATAATGTTAAGCAAGCTAAAGCCACAGCACAGCTGCAAACGGGCAGACACATTGACAGCTCCTCCCTTAACAAAGCCCTGTGAATTGAAGGGGGTTCATCTGAGGCTCACACAGTAATTAGTATAAAAAAGTCCGACAGCCTCTATTATGCTTGGAAAAAAAAACTGGACAGAACTGGGCTGCTGTTTTGCGTCAAGAGTTCTGCTGCAGAGTAGATAAATCATGTTGGGTTTTTTTCCTCTCTTTTTAAAGACAGTAATAAGGAGGATGAGAGAAGCTAATTTGAAAACTTGGACACAGTAATTGTACCATATGGTGAGCATTTATCCCTTCTGAAATACACGCTAACAGTCACTTACATGCACAGTGCTTTGTTTTACAGTTGTTATTCTCCCTACCATATTCATAAAATGGATCTGAATATCCGATACTCCAGAGAAGTTGTGTGTAATTAGCAGCAAAACTGCCTGAGCTTAATATATTGGCCTACCATAGCAATCCAATTAATTGCAGAAAAACCCATGCCCCCGAATTTAAATAGTGTCCACTTCAAGGATTTTTTTTTTATTTCTCTCAAACTGGCTAAATATCACACATAATAAAGTTCACAGAAGTAATTTATTGACACTAATACTCTTTGATACCATTGGCTCTAAAACACATGAGCAGGAAGTATTTTTCTTCTCATCCATGCAGTATAGAAGAATTGAGTCACAAAGAATTTATGAGTAACCACAAAATATTTCAGTTCCATCATATTTGGGACAGGAATTACTCAGTAAATTAAAGGTGAAACTGAACTTCAACACAGGGCACGGGAGGGAGACAAAGACTTCAAATCCACTCCCTCACCTCCACCCCCCATTTTCTTCCTGGATCATCCTTTGCAATATTTTTGTTAATAAACCAAATGCTTAAATCGTAAGGACCTGCAAAATTTCGAAAATGTAACATCGAGCCCTTGGGATCTGCTTGTTCTTTAGCACATACTTCCAGCTTTTCACCCTGTTCTTACAACCAAATCATCATGGAATCACACAAGATAAGGAACCAATTGAGTGGAACTGGGAAAATGTAGGTTTCTTTACATAAAGAAACATAGTAATGAAATAGGAAATTTAATAAATCTTAAAGTACTGCTTTCAGAAAATAAGATGTAGTAAACTTCCATGCAAGGGAAATAAAAAACTTAAACAGGTTAGGAGACGAAAATTTAGTGAAAAATTACCCAGACACAAAATGAAGTCTGCAGCTGAACATAATATACTTGCAAAAAAACAGAATGTTTTCTTTCTATTGGTTTTTACCTCAGAAGACAACAACAGAATCTACTTCAGGTAACAGAAAAATACTTTCAGTCACTCTAGAGCAAAAAGGAGGTATTGGAGCAGAGTGTTAAGTACTAAAGAGTCCCAGAACTAGGCAGAATACATCCACAGTTACTAAGAAATTGCAAGTGAGGTGAAAGCTAAAGGCAGAAAACAGCTATCCTTCACTGATAACAGTTTGACTGAAGGATTCTAAATGGAGAATTATACCCCACACCCCCAAGAAAAAAAATAAAAAACAAAAAAGGTTTTAAAAACCTTGAAAATTTCAAGTCACTTGGCTGGATGGGAATCAAAGAAAACTGCTTAAAATTCTGGTTTTAATCGCACACTTAAATAACACAACCTGACATAAGATAAACAAGGCAACATTGCTTTTGAGTAGAAAAATGATGCCCATCATATGGGCTATCTTTAAGAATGTCAAGAAAATAAAATGGATGGAGACTGACACAGTTTATTTCATCTTTTAAGAAAAGCTTTTAATAAGTTTAAAGAAATTAATTGTGTCAATGAAAAAACCATGTGGTGGAACAGAATAGAGAAAGGAAATTGAGTAAAAGGAGGAGATCAAAATAGGATTACACAGTCTAATGTTCGACTTTCAATCCATGAAGCTCAACAGTTCTCTGCTAGGAACGTTTTCAGTCAATATATACAATGATCTGGGGTTACCACTGCCTAAACTACAAGACAGTAAAACTCTTCGAGTTTATTAAGAATGTGAAGAATTTCAGAGTGGCAACACTATGCCAGTGAGCTGAGAAACACCAGACGACATACAGTGAAGAATTACTTGAATTAATAAACAGTTACAGAAATAACCTGAAATGCTCACACACTGTTTAGATTTAAATTAACCACTAAAGAGCAATAAATATAATCCTTGTTTAAGTATGCAATACTGAGAAGAAAGGAAAATATTCTCATTTGCAAAGTTACAGAATTTTACAAATACTGTAAATATTATTCCAAGGTAAACAAGTAAATTACAGTTTGGATAACTACATTTTTTTAAAAATGACAAGACAACAGAAGAGCTTCAGAGACAAAACACACACACACACAGAAATAATCAGAGTTAGAGAGAAGCAGAATGAGGAGAGAAAGACTGGATTAGGCTTCACTTTCAAAGGAAGGACTATGACAAAAGGGTTTAACAACACAAACGGCCAATAGCAGAGCATCAGTCATTTCACAGGAACACATTTTCAGAAGAGTTCAGGAAAAGATTTTCAAACACTCTGTATCCACGGTCCTAGCTGAATGCTATCAATTCACCACAAAACTAGTGGTTTGCACCATGGCAGTGCAGCCACTCTTCCACCAGTCCAGCATCCAATCCTACCAGCACTTTTAGAAAAAGCCAGCCTCTCCTTGAATGCTGTGACACATTTCCAAACTTGTGTGAGCACTTTTTCGTAAAAAATAAAAATCTCACAATCAGGAAATTGGAGTAAACATTCGACATAGGCATGTTCTTCCTTTAATTGCTATACATCTTTTGTTCTAGCACAAATCTGGTACTAGACAGGAAGTATTGATGGTGAATGGAAGTCCCAGCCCTTGGCCACTTTGGTTCACCTCAAATACAATAATAACAATAATAATACCAGGGCAGTCCGTTTGGGAAGGCAAGGACCAGCTGCAAAGGAAGCATGCAGTGCATCCCATGTCCTACTTGACTGCATCAGCACTGGCATCCACACAGCTGAGACACATCTAAAAAAGCACACCCCAAGAAAAAAGGTTTTCACCAGACCAAAACAATTTCAGGTCGCTGTACAGCTAGTATCAGCACAAAGGAAAGGTGGCAGCAATTGGCTGGAGGCAAGAAAGATGCAAAGGAGAAGGGGCATCAGCATGAACTCAGGCAAGATTAACTACTAATTAATCAGACTGCTGCTCTGCCTTGTGAGTGCAATTCTTGTTTTCCAGTCAAGCTAGAAAATCAGGATCAAGTGATTCAAGTTTCTAAGATCAACTGCATCTCTAAGTAATGATGCCACGATGGTTCTGACAAACTATTAAACCAAGAACTTCCCTAATGCAATTGCACGTTCTATACAACCAAATTATATCCTGACATACGTGCCAGAATATACTCTGTCATTTACTCTACACATATATACAGAAATTATAAATTAAAAATATATAAACTACACAAATCTCTGTACTCTGAAAAATAACTGAAAAATCACTTAAAACACACAATTTGAAAAGCTAGAAATACAATACTTCAACATGTATTTGTGAAATATTTATTACAATGTAATAATACTACAAAATCTTAGCAACTTAGAGATCCCAATATAAACTGAAATTTTGAGTTAGCTGTGAAATATGTCCTACCCTAACAGTAGCACTAAAAAGATAAGAACAACTTGGTCAGTAAAGTATTTTCTTAAATTTACAGATTAAAATTAAAGAAGCTAAAAAAATAAAACCCCAACTCATTTATAACCTCAGAATTCTACATCTTTCTAAAAGCTTTCATTGCCTTAAATTTAATAAAACAGCTCATAATCCCCACATAAGAATCATAACAGAGTTCAGCTCTAATATGCATGTTTTACATTAATTTATTTTGCACTATTTTATTATATTACAATTGCAATAAACATTCAGGCAAATGAGGTGTTAAAAAGTCTTTTGCTTCAAGTTTTTCCAGCCTCTTAATTATAAGAAAGCTTGACTGAGAAGCAAAAACGCAGCATTTTCAGCCCTGCCATTTTACTAGCACAAAATTTTTGCATCATTTTCAGTCATTTTAGAAACTTTTAAAACACAGCTATAAAATATGACCCCCAAATTCCAGCCACAAGATGAAACTGAAAGATGACTGACCTGGATAAGACATATAAATTTATCTCACCAAGCTCAGGATGAAGTTTGTTACTCTTTTTTTCACTAACAGACACACATCTTGTGGTTTCTCTGCTATTAGCATACAATTTCTTCCTAATCTAACTACTGAAAAATGCTTAATGACTCAGCCTCCAAAACAGTCTAATAACTCATAGGATGACCTTAACTAGATCTCAGCAAACTCTACAATTATTTGATTCAATGCAGAAGTGAAATTTCATACATGAGAAAACACTGATAATCTCCTCCTACATCTGGCTTTTCTGAAATTCTGATTATACATACAATAATTAACTGGCACCAAATATTTAACATTTGTGACACCAAAATAATAGGGACCAATAAGGAACTGTAATTTTCAAAAAAATATATTTGCATTTCTATTGAATTAAGTAAACAAATTTGATACGCTTTTAGTGACTTTTTTTCCTCTAGAAAATAAACAGCACAATTCTCTAATTAGCAAAAATGAAATGGAAACTTACAACACTGACTTGAAAATCCTTGTGAAAGTCTGTACTGGTGATGTCACAAATGCTGTCACATCTGAGCAGGTATTGTCTGTAGAAGGTTCAGAAATGTCCATTTTAATCAAAGCATTTATTGAAGGTAGTTGTGTGTTTTGCTTTTATTTTAACGGATTAGCAAATTCCCTAAGAATCATGGTTGAAACTCTCTTTAAGACTATCAAATTAGGTAAAATCTAAATAGCTGAAATACAAGGATCTGATCTGTAATGGATATAGAAAACTGTGTAAGAATGAGGGGAAATCCATACTTCATGCTTCCTTCAGCCTTTAACAATGATGTTTTCATTACACTGATGTAACACACATATTTTCTAATTTGCTTAAAATGAACTACAAATTATCTCCTCAGAGTGCTGAAATGCCACTGATAAAGTACTATAAGACAGAAGACACAATTTCTCCAATCTTGCAGTTATTTTTAAATTAAATATTTTAACTTCATGATACTTCGAAGCCAGTAATATCTTCCATTTCTCCCCACTGCAAAACACTATTAAACAATTATTTTTCTTATGCCAAATCCTCACGTCACTGGTCCAAACCTCAGACACAGAGATGAGGACTCTTAATCACCTGGATGAAAGTTTTAATTGTCTGATAAAATCCTTGCCCTTGTCTCTTTTTTCCCTATGCAATTTGGGAACATGGCACTGTCAAAAGGTCCAAGCTGTACTGTGGGAAGGGATTTGAGCTGTGTAGGTGCCCAAAGAACTCTTAAACATTCATCTTCCTATTTAGAGCCTAACTAGATGCTTAAGCTTCTTATGATGCAAGCCATCTACATTCTATAATAACTTCTGTATGTTCCCAGTAAGAATAACCAAACAAAGAAAGAATCCTTTCCAATAAAGACTTAGAGTGAGCAAAACTTGGGTACAGAACTTCTTAAAAGATCTTTTAGAATTTCATGTCTGTGACATAAGAACTGGAACAAATGACAACCGCATAAAGCTACGCTTTTATTTCAAATTTCAAAGAGGAGGAAAAAAAAATCTCATGCCAGAATGAGGTATGAGGACATATGGCCAGTCTATCACCTGACTACCAAACAGCACTACCAAAGCTGCCACATGTTTGTTAATCCCGAGAGGTAAAACGCTGCTTTGTCTTCCGGGGGTCGTGCTGCAGATGAGCACCCGTTATGATGCTGATGCATTTTTCCATGCTGACGTTCACCAGGGAATACAGCTTCCACATCAGGGAGAAGTGACACAAATTTTTCATCTCCTCTAAGTGTCTTCCACATTTCTTCTCACCGAGTGCGCACACAAGAACACCACGCATCAGCAGCACAGCAGAAACAGTTTTAGGAAAGCTTTTCTTCTGGATGTCTACAGTTTAATTCAGTTAAATTTTATATCTCGACTATTTAGTTTAGGTACATTAGGCATATTTAGTCTTAATATTTAAGAATATTGAGTTTTCAGTGACAGCTTGGTCTTGTAACAGCAGATAACAGTTTGACAGGGAATGACTGAAAGTTAGTGATGATTATTCATTTACAGACAGTAACCTCTCTTCAGACAATCCATGATTAAGCAGAAAAACATTTCCCAGAGATCTGGCCATTCTCTAATGTACTTATCATTTCTGTAAGGAGCAGAAGAAGGGCGTGTCAAAGGATCAATGATCAGTAAGCTACAGAAAAACTCTAGCCCTCTATAAGATTCTGAAACAAACCTGTTTTTTCAGACTCCCCTAATTCCAACAAAACCCCCCAGCGTATACCAGGTAAAATTTTTCACTAAATCTGTAGCAGGATGCTTGGCCTGGAATCTGGTCAGAAGACAAAGCAATGCAAGTTCTCTGTGGGGAGCTCCCATGGTGCCATAGTGGTATTTTTTGGCGTTGAATATGCTAAAAGGCCGGCCGGGCTTACCAGCTTCAAACACACATCTGTCCTTTTGAAGTAAGACTTGACAGATAAGCTGCTAAACTGACCTGGAGGCCTATGACTGGCAGGTCAACCCCTTTACGCTATTAAAGTCCAGTCTACTTTCATAAAAGTTAGATTCTTTCACACCCTTTTCTTGAAGTGTGTGGAGCTTCTCCTGGGGAGCTTGGGACGCCTCTCTACAGTTATTTCCTAGGTATTGAGAGAAAGAAGTACTCACACCTGGAGTGTGATGAGATAGAGCAAAACCTCTACTTAATGTTTCTTTCGCTAGCTTTAATATAATTGCTTTAATAGAGTGCACTACACCGTTTATGTTATACAATAGTTGACTAGTATTTTTTAGCTTTTATACTGTGTAGTAATTCTGATTAAGATCTTCTATCTGTTCATTTGTTGTAATAAATAACTCATCTTTTATAAATATATCTGATTTGTCATCATTAAAACCTGCAGGATAAAGTGATTTAATCCCACCTCTGTAATTCTTTATATTTAAACCGCTGACAATAGCTGAGGCTAAGGAAGGATTTACCTTCATTTAAACCCCTTTCTGTGAAGGAGTTTAAAAACACAAGGGAGTTCTACCTGCACCTCAGATTCAAAGAAAGGGCTTCTCGAATGAAGTTTGTCTAAGCCTTCTACTTCCCCCTGTTACAACACCTCAGCTGATCCAGCTGAGGAGAAACTCTTCCTCCTCCTCCTCCTCTTCCTCTTTCCAGTCCTGCTGCCCAGTGGTCTCCCTTGTCTGATGTGCCACTTGTGCAGCTCACTAGCCCAATAGGTATAAAATAAGAGGGGGTAGAGCAAGGCAGAAACAGAACAGCTTCCTGCAAGATCAGATAACTGACCCCATCAGCAGGCAAATCATATTCTTTCTGAATTCATCACAAGGTATCAAGGGGTCTATGTTCCAGGCAGGGTCTACCTGAACCTCCCCCTTCATTAGCAGTGTACCGTTGGATCTGAATAGATATAAAAATTAAACCATTCTTTAGACACTGTTTTCAAAACTTCCCTCTCTCTGTGGCACAGTGGATGGACATCTGTCTAAAGGACCTGGTTATGTGAGCAGCAAGTGGGAGGGCAGTATGTGTACCTATTGCTGACCGTACAAGCACCCAGGCAGACACAAACAGCTTCTTGTTGCCCCTCTCTTTGTAAAAGGATGGTCCTGTTGCCCGGTTTCACCTTTCATGCAAGTTTGCCCCTTAGGTGAAAGTGCAAAAATAATAACACTCCTGCTTTCACTTAAGGAAAAAAATTAACAGTGGCTTACACAACACCTTTAGCTCCCTACATCTGTAATTGTGCCACCACAAAGACAGTATTTGTATTCTCAACCCAGGAACACAAAGCACACTAGAGAAAGTGCCTTTACAGTGACTTTAAAGAACTCCATTTACTTAACATGTCAAAACAATATTAAGAAATTACTTCATTACCATGAATCAGTACCTTCACTTAGAAAAATGTAAGGACCTAATGGGCTTAACAATACAATGAGAAAACAAAAAAACACAGCAACTGAGTTATGCAGACACTCCACATTCAGAAAGAGAGCTCTAACTTTCCACGATATTCTGTAGGAAAGTGCCAAACTGGTGGCAAAAGCAGTCCCCAGCTAAGAAAGACTATGAAACACACCAGAAACTACAATAATTTTATCTTTTAATACTGATGCAGTGTTTCTCAAACAGCATGTCAGGAGGGACTTCAGCAAAGAGCAACTGGATTTTTACTGTTTCATTTAACTAACACTCTGAGCAAGTCTTGGACAAATTCTCACCAAATTTACATTTCAGTACTAATCTGAGTATCTCATGTGCAAATCTGTATAGGACATTTCATGATTTTTATTCATGGCATCATATATTTTAAGATGAACAGGAACATCTTATCAGTTCAGTATGAGCTCTCCAAAAAAAACAGGTGACAGAATTTTCTCCCATTATGCAGGTACTGGCAAAAAACTATTTGGTTTTTTAAATGCTCATCTTCCCAAATCCACTCTGTCTTGATGGTATCAAAATATTCTCCTTCTTTTTTTTCAATCTTTCTCTTAATCATCCTCATCTTGGTGCTGAATATAACTGGATTCAACCTTCAGTCACAGAGCTCCATTACTCTTCAAGCTGCTACATAAAAGAGCTCCTTTATGTGTCTGCACTAAGGTTCTTTCTCATGGCAAGGCAATCCCATACTCCTCAATAACCACACAGACTCTCAGAATCTCAAGTTCTAAAGGCATTCTCTCCAATGCTGAAAACATTATCATTTTTCTTCTCTATTTTCTTCTCTCTGGCTTGTAAATATTCATTTAAATATTAAATATTAAAAGAGAAACTGGAATGGAACCATGAATTCCAATTCCCTATGCTAATTTACTTCTCTGTGTTCTTACTATGCATCTTGAAAAGCTTTCTGCATTACTTGACTAGGAACTATCAAGAATTACAAGCATTTAAGAACTCTAATATTTAATTTCACACAATAGGTTTCAAATTCTTTCAGTTCATGGAACTGTAACATTTTCCAGCAGAAACATCCTAGATATCACAAGAAATGCTATGTCTTACACCCAGAACAATTTGGTTAGTTTTTTCTCAGTAACTTTTGTAGACTCTTCCAAGGTAGTCCACAGATACCCCTGAATCTGCAAACAGGATGAAAAGTACTTTATTATTACCTGTAGCTATTATTAAATTGTTTTTAAACTAATACTACTTCTCAAGTGCAAGATTCTCCCTCTCCCAGCTTCATGAGTGGGCTTAGCACTGGGGTGGAAGAAAGCTGCCCAATTAAATCTGATATGCAAATATTCACCATTAACAGAAAAATATAGGTAAAAATAAGGAAAACAGTTATTTAAAAGGCAAAGAACTAGCTCAAAAGACCTTGCAACAGGCAGAATACTAATGAAAATACTGAGGCCACAAAAAATGGCTGCCAGAACTAAGAAAGAAAATAAAGTAATTCTCCCTTTCTAGCCCTCCCTGCTTCCCACCTGCCAAGTCCACTTGGATGTCTTAATGGAAAAGTTAAAAGGTGATTATAGAGAAAAGATCTGTATGAAGCATGAAAAGCTTCCTAAACACAGAGGAAAATGAAAGATGATAAAATATGTCAGCATAAGAAAAAGAGAGTCAGGAGGTCCCCCAGCAATCAAGGCTGGCATAATTTTCATATGACATTTTCCTCAGTGACCTGGACAGAGGTGTGATCTGAGACATGTTACAACTCGCAGATGATACTGTACTGTAGCTAATAGTCAAATGCCACATCTATGGCATAGGAGACCAGAAGGAACTGATCTCACAAAACTGAGCGGGCAAAGATAAAAAAATGAACATCGGGTACACAAATGTGAGGTAATGTATCTGGGAAAAAATAATACAAACTATGCCTAACAATGTTTACTTTACAATCATAAATTATACTTCAGTTGAGTCCTGGATTCATCACTGACAGCTCCATGAAATAGTAATCGCATGTAAACAACAGCCAAAAAAACCTGACAAAATGTTGGGCATGTCAGAAAGGATACTGAGAACAAGAGAAAGGATGTTGTTTTGCTGATACAGAAAACAGTGCTGTGCCCACATCTTCATTACCTTGCACAGTCTTGTCTCCAAGGCTCAAGAAGAATGTAGTGGAACTATGAGAAATCACAAAGAAAGGAAACCAGAATGATCCAGGCGTTGGAACAGCCACCTTTTCTAAGACAGGATGAAAAGACAGGAGCTCTTTAGTTTGGAGAGGAGAAGGTTGAAGTTTACAGAATCGTGTCGGCAGTAGGTAAGTGCAGAACCGCCGTTCACCAAATACCGTGAGGCAAGAGTTAGGACCCTTGGTGAAACATGTCCATAGATACGCCATCTAAAATAACACTAGGAAAGTGCAAGAGGAATGAGAAGCAAGAAAAGGGCCAAGCTTGCAAACTCTCTCTAAACAGCACATCCTCTGCCACCACAGCAGACAGAATACTGAGCTAGATGGGCCATTGGTACGACTCAGTTGCTATTTCTCATGGTATGCTTACTTCAAAAAAGGTTTCCTGGTTTGTAATTCGAACTGCATTGCAACAATTTAAAGCCACAATTTCTTCTCTCTGTGTGCACATGAAGAACACATCATACTATCACCTCTCTTTTCTTATTTGGCCTCAGTAATTGCAATTCATTCAGCCTATACTCATAGGTCCCTAAATCATTGATCTCTCTCACTGCTGATCTCTGTATAATAGTCTTTATAATCTTGAACTGCAGCACCTCAAAATGGATGCATTTGTCCAGCTAAGGCCTTAAGTGCCCAACGGAGTAGAAAGATGCATCTTACAGGTTCTATCACTGTTTATGCACGCATGTGGTTTAACTTCTTCTCAACAGCAAGATTAAATTAATGTCCAGTTTGTCATCCATGGTACCTACTTGACTTCTTTTCTGAAGCGCTTCTTACCCAGCCACTCATTCTCCATTAACTTCTTTCTAAAGTGGACCATTCTAGAGTGCATGTCAAACTTGCTCCCCCTGAACAGCTTCCAACTCCTCACACAAACCACGTCTCCACATTAGCAATACCATTCAGAATTCTAACCCCATCCTGCAGCACACCTGCAGTCCTTTTTATTTTGGAGACACCTCAAAATACTAATAACCATTCTCTTTGCCATTACTCACCACATCAATGAAAGTACTGCTTAGGCAGAAGTCAGGAAACAGCCTAACAAAATTCTGCTCCATATTTACTTCTATTTTGATATGGAACCTTTAATAATTACTCAGCACAGTCTTCTAACAATTTTGCTCTTAGAAACAAACCTCACAGTTGTTTCATCTCATGTATGAATCCTTTTTTCCTTATGAAAATGTAATTCACAGATTATCAGAAGCCTGAATAAATCTAAGATACAATATTCAAAGCCTCTAACCTATACACAAAGACCGCTACCTTGTCAATAAGAGTAAATTTAATGAGTTTCATACAAATCAACCTTGCCAAGTACACAGTGACTCATCTGATCTTCTAGATGTTCATAGTCTACTTGTTGTAGTATTCTCCCTTTAGTCAAATTGATGTTAAGCATTTTGACATATTAAAACACATTTCATTCGAACATAACAAACATGAAAAGCAATCCAAATCATTTTCCCAGTGTTATTTATTAATTACTATGTCACCCATAAATTTTATCATCAATGATTTTGTGTTTGTCCTCCAAAGTACTGAACCTGTCACAGAGCCAGTTGTAGAACTAACCACTGCTGAATATAGTAGTATCATCACATACATTCATCTCCCAAATTTTTAGTCATATTTTCCAGTTTGACTTTGGGTTATATGAAATGAAGAAAGAAAAAAAATGGAATCCATCTCAGTCTCAAAAGAAGTAAAGGATTTACTAAAGGTCTTACTCCTTTGTGTACAACAGGCCACATGACTGATCTTTAACTCCGACATTAAAATAACATAGTAAGTGTGTTCCAGAATAATGGTGTAATTAACTCAAAATGCCTGCTGCAAATATAAAAGAAAAACACCTTCAAATATTCAACAAATACCACCTTGCCACGACTATTGTTATCTGCGGCTGCCAATCAGTATTGCTGTGGCTGTACAAAGACTCCAGTGCACCAGACTGTCGCTAATTATGTATATTCAAGTGATTAGCAAGCACTTGTTGCCTTGTTCACACCACCCTCCAAACAGCAGCCTTTGAGAGGAGAATAGACTGTAAATTTATTGAGAGAACACTGTTAATCCTTTGGGGAGAATGTAAATGTAAACAGGACTACTCTACATCAAGGTGCTTTGACAACAAAAATCATCTGCATAAACACATGCTCAACAACAAACAGGTGTTCTATTTCACAACTAGCGCCCATTTGATGCTTTCAAGTAAGCATTATGCACAAACTGTTAGAAGTACTTTGAAACCAGCTGCAATTACTATAATTAGCTGTTTTCCTGCACTTTGGTGGGGCTTTTTCCTGTACCTGTTCAGTATTGTGTTGGTTGCAATCTGTAAACTAAAGTGAAGCTAAGATTCTAGCCTCCTGCTTAAAGTTTGCTATCCTCTCAGTTCAGCAACCCCTATGCTAAGTTCATACTTATCATTAAAGTGCCACCAGTTAAAAGATGATGTTGACATTAAATAACAGCCCTACAATTGTCAGGTCACTCATCTAACACTCATCATGAATAGGAAAACAAGGACAATTGCCAAAATAGCACCATAAAAATAGTAAACCCTCAATGTTCAGGATTTCCCTTTTTTAAAGAAATGACCCTAGGAACACACAAAATTTATTTTTAATAACAAGATTTTTACTTCTAGTCCTATCAGACAATGGGTGGTGAAAATTCTTGTAGACAGCTAGTCATTCTAATATGTTCGAAGTAAGTGTTTAAAAAAATTATTTGGTCAGAGTGCACATGCTTCCTTCTGTTTAATGAATACCACATACTTGCAAAGCACCTCTACCTCCTTTTTAATATTACTAATATTATGTATTCAAGTGTTCTTCTAGTCTATCTCAGCCTTTCATGGCATCTACACAGCTTAGTTTTCAGCAGTTCCAAATGCTTCACCACGGTGATGCATTTCTATAGGTGAGTTCAAGACAAACAAGTCTAGTGGCCTTCTCCAAAGTCAAACTCTAACGTGCCAGTTTCAAAAGCCTGGCAGTGCCACCTACAGATAGCTAAAATCCAACTCTCCTACCTTATAATTTGACAGATTTTAACCACTGAACTGAATAATTTCATATTCAGCACCTGCTGAGAGGTTTTTTTTGCCCGCAAATGAAAAGCTTAACAAGCTAAGACTAGGACTTCTCAGGGAGTAAGGACATTACTGGGAGGAAGGGCTACAGATGATATATACATAGTACTAAATGAAGGACAGGCAACAGAAAGGAAGAGGCTCCTTTACCTTTGGTGAAACAGGCAGGAAAATCTGTGATCAGCATAAGAAAATCTACAACACAGCACCTTCCCAAGACCTGCAGACACTCTACTGTTGACCAGTTTATCTGGTATCCTCCACCAACACAGAAATGTACCTGAGGTCCTTATCATACCTTTTCCATCTGGAACAGAAGACTTCTGGTTTTCTGGACATCCACATTGGGTGATTAAGAGTGCTGTATACATTTTTAACCGCTACTACCTTCTTCCCACCAACTTCTGCTCAGCTGGAAATTATAAAAATTCTTCAGCTGTGTTGGGCCAGCCAAGCAATACACACCGTATTCATAAAAATTACTTCCTAAGAGGCCAAAAGAATGACCAAAAAGATTAATAAACAGTTGCAATATTACAAAATATATATTTAAAAAAAATTTAAAAAGCAGGAAGCATTGTCCAGAAAATTCCAGGAAAAGCTAGTTTTTGGGCTTCTTCCAGAGACACCATCCTTTGTGAAGCCCAAACAGAGGATAGCAAACCAATAGGTACTCTCATTTACTCTATTAGCTCTTTTGGCAAAGATATACATAGTGAAACCAGCAATTTCCATTGTACAAGCAGTCCCCACAATGACACAGACAGTTTGTTTTCTCTGCTGCTTCTTTCTTAACAAACAGGAAAATCTGGTCAGTTATAAAAACAAAAAAAGGATGACTGTATCTACAGGTTGTATATTCAAATATGAAGAAAACAAGATTCAGTTACTTTAAGCTTTTCATGTACACTAACAGTTCTAACGTTGTCTTGCATTGGTCATCTTTGTGATTTGTGTTCCTAGCTCTCACTGCGTAATAATCCAAAATCAAATTTCACAGTACAGTAGCACTCAGCCACTGAAAAAATGCAAACACTGCATATCATCAACACCACCATTCATCCAACCTGCAGTAAAGTCAAAGGAGTTAGACTTCTTTTTGGTAAGGGGTATCTCTTTTATGTCCGTTTGATTCCCTGAACCAACACTGCTTGCTTAGATGAACACTGCTGCTACACCAGAAGATGCAGCTGAAATGCACATGCAAAGAAAGGTCATAGTTAGCAGGCCCTTCTTTGCCCTTCTAGGGAGAGACAGACATTAGCTTAGCTGATCTAAGTGTATCACAACCTCTCCATCCCATCACATGAACTGACATGTAATAGTTTAAGCTAAACCTTCTGATTTTGTAGTAAAACACGCTAAGAGTCAGTAATTTGTTACAGAATTTCTGGTGGGAACAGTAACTTCTACTGTCACCACATGAAGAGGTTGGAAGGGGGGAACAAACAGCTGTGAAATGCTTCAACAGCTCCAAGCAGATACACAAATATGGTTGAGTTATTTGTCAAGTAACTCAGCTATATGCTAAATAGAAAATACAACTAAAAGGGTGTTCACTACTCATTCATATCACCACACAAAGTTACATGCAGACACATCCGCTTTCTGTTTGTTTATTTAAGACTCTTTGTGAGACTCAAAGGCAACTAATTAGGAGAAATAGTGTATTGAATTCCAACATAAGGAGGAGGTTAGTCTGGCTTCCCATTTACACACACAAGTATGTAGTGTTTCTGTGTTTCAAGTAAAAGTTATGAGACAGAGGTAAAGAAAAGTATATAACAGAAGTCACTATCAGCATTTGCAAAGAAATGTACACTATTTGTTAAAAGTATTAAAGTTTTACAAACAATCAGCATCCTGCAAAATCTGTTATGTTTACATTTACTTTAATACAGGACATAAATTCAAGCATGTATATGAGATCAATATGGTAACATTCTAAACAAATGCTTTGAAATTGCTAACTTTAAGAGCAACAGTCAAAGAAAAAAAAAATAATAGTCAGCCATGGGTTCCAGAGACGAAAGAAACATAATTTTAACAGGAGATCATTCTGAGTCTTATAGCATTACAGTTATCTCTGATGTACTGTTTCATTACATTCTTCTCTTAAAAAAACCTTTTCCATGAATGTCGTGTCCAGGTTTTTAATTTTTTGCATGTATTCTGACGAAAAGGGAGATCTTCCTAGAAATAGAGTTGGGCAGATGAAAAGGACAGATATTTTTGTATCAAGCTAAAGTTCTTAGCTAACATTCCTAACAAGCCTCATACCAGACTACTGTTTCAAGATTATATTCTTCCTGCAAAACAGTATATAGTGGTTACACACGCATTAGATCTGAGAAGGTCAGATCTGACTGCTGGATTTTGTCAGGAAGACTGAGAAACTTCAGGGAGGGCCAGCTGCTCTTTCCAAAAGCCCAGGTAAGCAAGCAGGGTGAAATCTGAAGAGGACAATCAGCCCTTCCTTTCAGGATTCTATGAGTCATTTGTTAGCTACCATCCATCAGGAATGAAAAGGTGACTAGCAGGAGACAACATCTCACACCTACACAGCCCTTGTGTCTATTTCTCATATTATTTTGAAGTCTTCCTGTTTAAGAGAACTATCTTACAATGCCAGAGAAATTATGGTATTTATCAGGATGCTGAAGAAAGCATGAGGAATCTAACAGTGTTCAACATTCTTCAAAGGAAGTAACGTAGCCCACAGACGTAGCCTGTAAGCTTTGTTGGCTAAACTTTAGCCCAAAGTTTTAATGCGGTAAGAACTTAATTGTTGGTAAGAAAAGGAAAACCTCTTTTCAGAAAGTCCCCCTTTTGTGGCAAGGGCTCCATACAGGCTGTGTACATGACTGTCTATTGCAAAAATCAAACATTTAGGGCTGCTATGACAGGAGACGCAAAGCAACAGAGGAGTTGCAGCTCACAGACTGGATGACAGAGCAAGCTACAAGGCTTAGCTAATGGGAGCAGTCAGACACCCCCCAGGTTCAGAAATAACTAGCACTGAACAAAGGAGCAACTAAAAAGGCTGCCAGAAACAACCTGGCGTGGACAATGCTGTGCTCAAATCAAGCACACCAAAGCCTGCACAGGGGTGACCACTACAGCTGAAACTCTTCATACAGCTCTGGCAACTGGGACCAGTGAACTACCCTGCCCATGAGGCAGGGCACCAACAAACCACACGAAACACAGTTAGAGGAACAGGAATAGTGGCAGGCTACTTTGGCATGGCCTCATAGTTGTAAGAGGTTTGGGTTATGGCTACTGCCAACATATTTTGGGCATGGTTATTGATACTGTTAACTATATTATCAATGGTTCAGACTTCCTGAACTGATTTTTCACTGTCTTTCACTCCTTTTAATAATTTGCAACAATGGGGAAAGTGTTGCTTATAGACCAGCTAGAAAATGTAATTTAGTGTCTTGGTAAGAAATTAGGTTAGTGACATTTAAGTGTTTCTGTACAGACCCCTCAAACACTTAACAGCATCCTTCCTCACAGACCAAGCTTCTAGAAAGAATACATTCTCCCTGCGAGAACATGTGCTGTAAGTTGTGTTCTCTGGCTGCCTCCATACTTGACATTCCTCCTAATTTCCTGGGGGGAAAAAAACCACCAAACAAACAAAAAACAAACAAACAAAAAACCAACCAAACAAAAAAAAAAAAAAAACAACCACACAAAACAAACAAGATCATAAGCTTACAGAAAACATATATACTCTCTGAAATCCTGCTTCAGCAAATTGGGTGACAGTACTCCAATCAACTGGTTAGTTGTTTAACAAAGAGAGCGCTACTTGTACAAATATTTTAAATAAGTACACTTTCAAAAGCAGTTTGTTAAACAGGGCCATATTATAAATAAAACCCTGTAATACACTTACAGCTAAGGCAGACTATACAAAATTTGCTTACACCAAAACACCCACAGCAGAGCTAGCATATTGTGATGGAGATCAGAGTCCCCAGCACCACTCTAACCACAGTACAGCAATTCTTTTTAAGCCGCCTTTGTGGTGCTCGCTGTCACAGCCCCAAGGCAGCACACAGCAGTTCCTCCTCTTCTCTCCTGTTCCCAGCACGGGCAGGGGCTGTGAGTGGCTCTGGGAGCAGCGCTCGGAGCTGATGTCATGCCGGAGGCTGCAGGGAGAAACAGTACCAGGGAGTGCCAAACCCTGGCACTGCGCAGGGGATCAGCACAGGGGGCAGGTTGGAAATCTGGCCTGAGACCAGCGAGACTTTAGATCACGGTTTCACTCGAGAAGGCAGCTGTAGCAATAAACACAACGTTCGCTTCTGTTCCACGGGATGTCTCAAATGTAAACATTCACTCTATAGCTGAATTCCCAGTTTACATTACACTCAGCACAAAGAAGAAGAAATGCAAATAGCTGACCTCTAGTAAGGCTAATAAATCTCTTAAGTGTTGATTCCCAAATACTTTCAGATAATTCCCTTCCCCACTTCCACAAAATACCTTCGGAGTGACATCACTACGGTTTTAAACAGCAAACTACATTTATGACCCTGAGAAGTTAAACAGAAGGAAGAAACAATGAATGAGATCATCCGAGGAGAGGGGGGATGTTTCTTTTCACAAATTACCGCCACTTTCTTTTTTCCCTTTTTTTTTTAATTTTTACTTTAAAAAAAATTTGCATCCTAAAGCTTTTCTCAGTCTCTCCATTATGTAACAGTTCTTTAGGAAACAGCCAGCTACCCTGACAACTGGGATGTTTTGCCAGAGTGGCTTTGTCTAAATCCTAAAGCAGTACTTGGCTATGCGCTGAGCCCAGTGCCTGCCTGTGATCTGAATGCCAATTAAGAGTGCTGCCCTTCTTGTCTGACAAGTCAGAGACTTAAAGGTCCATCTGAGGTCAGCGAACTGTCTGGGCTACTTTTGTGAGCTTAAGAGACTAAGAAACACAGCCAACAACATAGTCCTTTCCTTTAAGTGTCACACTGGGCAAAGAGTGTTTCATGTACAATTGTCATTGCATTTTATTTAAAGCAGAAAGAAAAGTATTCATGTTTTACTTCAGTTTGCTTTCAAGTCTTACTTTCGCTCCCTGCACCACCAGTGAAATTCAACCTCTTAGTGGACAGGTAGTGATGAAGACTAAACTACTTGTACTTTGAAGTCAATCAAATAAACACCCTGGAGTGCATCAGGAAGGGTGTGGCCAGCAGGCCGAGGGAGATGATCCTGCCCCTCTACTCAGCCCTGGTGAGGCCACCTCTGGAATACTGTGTCCAGTTCTGGGCTCCAGAGTTAAAGAAAGACAAGGAGCTGCTGGAG
Source organism: Melanocharis versteri (assembly GCA_013397845.1). Classification (NCBI taxonomy): domain Eukaryota; kingdom Metazoa; phylum Chordata; class Aves; order Passeriformes; family Melanocharitidae; genus Melanocharis; species Melanocharis versteri. The sequence goes on along the minus strand of VZTG01007794.1, from coordinate 1,114,520 downwards.
AGGGTCCAGCGGAAGCCACAAAGACAATGCGGGGTCTGGAGCATCTCTTTTGAGGAGACACTCTGGGAGTTGGGCTTGTTCAGTCTGGAGAAGAGAAGACTGAGAAGGATCTCATTAATGCACATAAATACCTCAAGGGTGGGTGTCAAGAGGTTGGTGCCAGACTCTTTTCAGTGGTGCCCAGCAACAGGATGAGGAGCAGTGGCCATAAACCAAAACACAAGAAATTCTGCCTCAATACAAGGAAGAACTTGTTTCCATTGAGGGTGACAGAGCAGTACAACAGTCTGCCCAGGGAGGTGGTGAAATCTCCCTGTCTGGAGATATTCAAAACCCACCTGGGCATATTCCTGTGCAACCTGCCCTATGTGACCCTGCCTTGGCCTGGGGGGGTTGGACTGGATGATGTCCAGAGGTCCTTTCCAACCCTAACAATTCTGTGATATCCAAAATTCAATTAGCAAGATTAACAAAAAGTCATAGTGAAATACAAAATAATTCCAGTTTGGCACACACATACTAACTCTACTGTACCAGCTCTATATTATTTGACTCTCCAGCTTTCCTGTGAGTCCCTATTCAAACAAGCCCTATACCCCATACTCAAAGCTTATATTTTTTGTCACAAATCATGAGAAAGAGTGCAGCAGGCCAAAACACACTCAAAATGCTGTTTGCCTGGATTTGTTATAAACACCTTGAAATACTCTTCTTTTAACACTTTCAAGAGATCTTTTAAAATAGAAATTGATATCTACTTGATCACTATCAGGAGTTACAAGGAAGGAGTAACTTCCTTTCCATTCTTTCACATAGTTTCTTCTTTTGGAGGCAGAGTCAATTATTTGCTGGCTACAAAATATGTTATTTTCCTCCTTACTACTGTTTTTCATGTAAACAGTGAAATCTTACTTTGCTTTATGAGCTCTACTGTGAATGCCAGATTTTTTTGTAAATATTTAGCTAAAACTATGAGCTGAGACAATTTTCTAATCTAATAAACTATCATTTACATTCCCTGTTTTACCACCTTTCCATTGTAATTGGCATTTTAAGCTTCAGTTCTTCTCATGGGAAATTGCATTTTAAACGCTGAATTCTTACACATGAGCATCTTTAATTAACCCCCAAAGGAAATGATACCTTGCTTTCCAGGATGATGAAGACAACTAAATTTTGCACAAGGTATTACTCTATCCTTTCTATGAAGGCTTAGTGAGAATCCACATAACTGGAAATTAACATACATTCTAGAGATAAGATGAAGAAAAATTGGAGTGTGGATATTGATTTTTACAAGGCATTTTAATTTTAGACATTAGAGTTCAAAAATTAATGAAAAAAATGCAAAATTGGTCATTAACTTGTCAGATATTAACACAAATTAAAGAGATATTTAAAGGAACAGTTTCACTGAAACTAAAGCTAGATCTCCCACTGAGAAAGGCTGCTAATATGTGTTTGAACTTGAAAACTCTTCCTTGTTACAGCTACATTAAGAACTTACTATGATATATTTTTGGCATATGATCTTGAGGAGGAGGTTTTCCTTTATTTTACCTACCGTAATTCATTCATTTTAAATATTACTGTGAGCAAGAGGGAGAGCTGGTATGGAGTAACACTTACGTAATTGATAAAACAAAATTCTGTGTGATATTTATAAATACATAGATGCATATTTAAAGTTGCATTAAAAATACTGAAATGAGAACTACATTATAGAGCTGTCTTTGCACAGAAAGAATTTAATCAAGCATATCTTGTATTTTTTTTTTAGTCCCTCTCCTTCATTATAATATCTTAGTTTTTCTCATACCTCAAAATGTACATCCTAATTCCTGACCACAAAATTAATTGCACAGATATATCCCTACACAAAACTTAGACAAAATATTCTCAAATCTTTCTCCCAATTTTTAACTCAGGATTCCAGTACAAAACACATGTATGCATGTCTCATATCAGTGAGCTCCTCTCTGAAGCTTCTAGCTTTTATAGGACACATCTTTAACTTCTGTTCACTCTTCCACATTCACAGGCTGTTGAGGTCTTGTGGAAGTCTTCCCCCTTAATTAAGTGCTGAGCAAAATGCACTTAAAAACACTTCTTAAGTCAGTGTTGTTAAAAAACCCTCAGATCTCACAGAACAGCAATTGAAATTGCACCAACATTAACATAAACAGTGCCTCAGGGCCAAAACATCAACTTTCCATTACATAAAATTGAGGCATTCTCTGCCCCAAATAAGTATTATGACTTTCCAAAATGATCAAGGTGGTCTTGTATGACCATGGAAAAATAACCCTTTATCTGATGAATATCAAAACCTTGAAAAAAGCAGGAGCAAGTTTCTGAGGAAAATAATAAATAAATAAATCCTGCACCAATCTGTTACCCCAAATATTCAAAGTCTTCAGCCACGCTTACAGTACTGCTGAAAGGCGCATGCCTGACACCCCTCCCACAGCTACACACACCTTCACGTTCACAGTCGGTGGACAAATCACTGACTGACAGCACTGGAAGACAAATCCCTTGAAGAAGAAATTCAAAGCTTCCTCCACAATTTCAAGTAATCAGTTTCCCAGTGCTCTTGCCCTGGGGTGAATTTTCTTTGGTTTTCCGAAAAGTGAATTTTCAAAGTTTTGCAGCTTTTTTGTTAGACCAGAACAGCATTACTAATTTATCTTATGAGTCTCCTGATTATTGGTGAGCATCAGGAACAGCCATGTATCGAGTGAAAACTATTAAGAAAAATAACGCTGTGAAACTAACTGCTTACTTTGATTTCTCTCTTCTGTCTTCTCTCCCAGTATCCAGGCAGCATCACAGCAGTCATAGGAGAAGCAATCCTACATACTGACATCACTTACAACCCTCTGAATACATGGCCACAACATCCACATCCGCTAACAGACAAAATCATTGTGCTCAGCACTACGCAGCAGCAGTTGGAACACATCATTTCAAAAGGATGTCGACCAGCAGAGTATCAGCTGATGACTGAAATACAAAGAGGCCATGCAGGTTTGACAAAGTCTCACTGTTAAAGCACATTTTACTTTGGGAAAAAAAAACCCAAACAGATTTTTATATATTTGGGATACCTATTGTGATGAGTATTTATATATTGAGCACAGCAGAGCAGCAGTTTGCTATGTGGAATATAAACTATATAGGTAAGCCACATTATCTAGGCAATTTCATCTGAATTCACCTTTTTTGGAGCTAAGAAACAAAATATATTTTCTCCAACTGCTTTTTTTCTCCCTCAGTTCTTCTCCAGTCTTTGCCATTCTGTACTTTTATTTCTAGCCTTGATCTTGTATTTCAATCTCCTTTTACTCACTTCCTGTAAATACAAAGCTACTGTTCTTTCAACATTTAAAGAATTGCCTCTAAAACAAACCCCCAAGGCTCATTCAAGTCTCAAAAAGAGACTTAGTAGAACAATTTTCTGCAACATTAAAAGCCACTGTGCTACATTTTCTTCCACTGTGACGAAGTCCACTTCATGAAATCTATAAAAAACAACTGTAAAGAAGGAGATTATCCTTGACACAGTAGACATCATACGTATGAGCACAAAAGTTGGGTTCACAACTGAATCACATTCCCCACCTTTTGCTAAAAACTTTCCATATGACAAGGGAAAAAAAGGAAAAGTTCTGAGAAAAAAAGATTGACCAAAGATGTGACTCAGCATGCTGAACAACTGCATGATTTTGAGATCAGGCGAGAACTTCTAACATGCCTTCACAAGAAATTCCATAAATGTCTGATACTGATCATCACCACTCCTTTCTGATAACTTCTGACCTTTCCACAGCAGCCTGCATGTGTACATTCACTGCCTCCTCTTCAGACAACTCTGACTTTAAAAGGATTTTAATTTCTATAGAGGTACAAGTTTGATCATGTTTTTGAGGATTTTCACCCAAGCGGCTGTGCCGGAAAATCCTGCCTATAAACTTCTTTATGTTTACATGTTAATACAAGAAATCACATCAAGTGCTTTATCAAGTCTTTTCCTGCTAAAAGACAAATGAGTTAAGCAGTGTGAAAGGTAACAGCTCTCCTTCAAACCAAAAACTCTTTGTTTTCTGGACTATCCTTTCTAACCTTAGGTACTTGACAAAGGATGGTCTACCTTTGCATTTGTTTAGTTGTGTTGGTAATTCAAGAAGCGTCACCTAGACAAATTTCCTGAGCCATTCTGATTTCCTCTACACTCTTCCAACATTAATATGGCTTAAAGAAATTCTAATTTGTGTTCCAAATGAGATCCAGAAAAACTGAAAACCAAAAAACTTGACATCTGAATTGAGCAAATTAGTATAAACTACTCTCAAGAACAAAATTAGTGGGCAGACAAATAAGCTTGGAAAAACTGTCAAAACAACCTCTGTAAAAAGAAATAACATCTCAGAAATCTGAGGTTTCTTTTTTAAGAGTTAGTAAGCGTTTAGATCAGAAAAAAAATTGCAATTTATATAGACTGCCTAGGTTTCCAAACTGCACTCACCAATGTCCTTAACCTAAAAATCCTCAATCTCCACCAGGCAAAAGGGATGACCTTCACAATAAAAATAAATAAAACAAATTTTAAACAGTCAGAAGGCAGGAATAAAAAGTCAGAGTAAGTGGTCAGTTTTCAAAATGAAAATCAAGGTCATCACTGGAAACCTTCAGTGACCTACCCTTGGGTCCAATATATCAGAGATGATCAGCAAATGAAGGTAAGGGATGGTAAACCAAGGCTGATGATGACACAAAATTGTCCTGGCTAGTAAAGAGGAAAGCCAGCTGTGAAGAACTCAAGAAGGTCTTAACATCTTTACCTTTTTTTTTTTTTTCACTCTTCTCTAGCATCAAATGTTAGCCACTATCAGAAACAAGACATGCATCACAGTAACCACTGGTGCTATTCTTAGTTTGCTGTTAACTTGCAGGAGAACAGGTCACCTGTGTAGATAAAACCAAACCAAGTCAATAGTCAGCTCCTAGGTGAGTGTTCCAGGACTTGTACCGTCATGACATCTGCTTTGGAGATGGATATTGTTAAATGGATTCTGTTTGCTTCTAATGGCTTCTCATGAACGGTACTTCTAGGCAGGGGTCTTCTATTCAGTATCAAAACGTTGTAGGGATTCTTTCTCAAATCCTGGTCTCTAGCTAGAGGTGGAATTATAAACCCTTGGAAACAGAGGCCAAGTCTCTCAAAAAATACAATTAGAGCATTTTAACTTTTGGACATGAGTGCTGTAACCATGAGTACTGTTCATTTCAAGTGTGGATGGAGAGAAGAAAAGTCATTTTCTTGTGTGAATCTTAGCTCTCTCATGCTGTTTCAGCAAGAGCTGGCCACACTTAAGCCACATTCACTTCAAAATGCAATTTCCAAATTACATCAGGTGCTCAACTCCTACGTTCGCTGTATCAAGTGGAGAGTAACAAAGAGACCAAGAAATACTCTGGTACGTAGGATTAAGTGCAATCTACAGATGATATGGATTTCAGTATCTGACCAATAGAAGAATATACTTGCAAAATATACATATTGGGTGGGGGTAGAAAAGTAACAGTACTTTTAGTATCCAAGAAGAACCTCTGCAGTTTCATTTTACTGATGAGTAATTCTCTATCCATTGAGTTCCAGTATAACCCTTATCTTCTTTATTAACAACTAGGAGCACAGTTATAATTATTAATATAATCTCCCTTCTAGATTTTTAGGTCTTGTTCCATTTTCACCATTCTCAACTTCATCTCCATAATAAGGGGCAGCATTATTTGAGAAACTCCCTGACAATCAGGGACTAACCCCACAAAAGCAGGACATAGACCATCTTGACTTTGAATGAGTACAGTCTCAAGAGAGTAATAGAAAAGGAAGAAAACTGAGCATTTAAAGAGATATTGGAAAATCCAGTATATGTGAACGTGAAATTTTGTCACGTTATGCATCTAAACAAGTATTTACAGTGGAAAAGTGAGGACAGAGAGACAAAAGATTTTTAGCAAATTAAAAAAAAAAAGCCCACATGCCAGAAGCATGTTTGGGAGGTCAGGCAACAAAACCCACATTTGAAAAGAAATACAGTTCCACTGGAAGCAAAGTGCTTAAATAGCCATGCTAAATGATACTTCCCCACTAAGCACATTCAGTAAGCATACGCAAGCATTTCAAGCCATCTCCTTCCCAAATCCATTAGCCTGATTTTATTTTTTAACTTCACACTCTTACAGACTTCTTACATTAAAAGAACCAGTTGTGAAAAGGAAGTAACAACTCTGCCACCACATACCTAGAGAGCCTTGCCAGACATCAAAGACCAAGAGTAAAAACTCTTTTCTTACCACCTGTGCAAAGAAAAAACCCAAGTGTCATCTACTGTCAGCATCATTCTCAGGTCATCTGGGCTGCAGACTTCCAGAGTGCTAAACAAGATGCTGGACGCACTCCTCCCCCATTGTGCCCATTACCTACGCTGTCACACCAGACACACATTATTTTGACAGACCAACGAGTCTGGACTTCTGGGGCATCCAAGAAGTTACCACTACCCATTTTCTTTGCATAATTCATATTAGAAATAATTTTCAAAAATTACACCTGTTAAACAATTTTAAGGCTTTGATTTATCAAAATTCAGGCAATTTCATTCCAAACAAATAAATAATTACATGTATGTATGTATGTACTTTACGGATACTCTAAAACACATTTACATTTTAAAAACTGTTTGAGCTTTGTGTTGATTTACCTACTGTGTTTTTGTCAAATAAACGGGATATTCATATTCAGCTTATATACACTCAAATTATAAGTCTACATTTTGAAACCTTTCCATACCATGTAAATTAATTCCTTTAAATTACCTTGTGTTTTTCAGAGAAGGATATGTCAAGATTGTTCAACCTCTTTACCTTCCTCCTTCAGAGTGTAACAGTTACCAATCTCTGCAACAAAATCTGAGATTGTTAAAGGGCATATTCCCCATATTCAAAGCATGAAGGAGCACAGAGAAGCCTGGCTGACACCACCTGCTTGAAGAGCAACCTCAGCAGGCTCAGCTAATTCCCACACTACCTACAGGCAGCCTCTCCACTGAGTTATCTGAAGTTGAATACAAGTTGAAACAAGTTAAGTCAGTTATTTCTCGGGGAATTAGGGGAACGTATACGGCCATGCTATTGTATAAAGACATTATAATAAATCTTCCGTCAAAAATCTACAATCACTAGGCTTTGAAATTTGACTTGGAACTTGCCGTTTGGCAGAGAATTCTTTGGATGTCAGAGATGTCTGTAGGTAGAGCCATTCAGACGTTATTAATATTAACATTTATATATAGATACATATACTCCACATCTGCTAGGACAAGACTTGTTGAGTCTGGCAGCAGAGCTCTCCAAAGGCGTGTTACACAGGCCACTTTCTCTGCGCGGATGTAGAGACCGATTGTTATTTCCTGCAATTGCTCCTTCTGACAATCAGTTTTCTGCAACAGAATGAGAGCAGAGGGGCTCTTCCTTGCACTCCAAATATTACCTTTAATGATGTCTGGGTAGTAGAGAGATGAAGGAAGCAGTCCACACGGAGTAATTCACACCAGGACAAATGCACTGCAGAATTCTGAATGAGGCAGTGGGACAGCAGGTGATAAAAAGAACAAGCTGGCCAGAGCGGGTACTTGGATGGCTGGAACATTTAGAAGCTGAGGGAAATTCAAAATTGTCACAGAAATGAGCTGAAAGCAGGGAGCAACAGCAGGGACTCACAATGTTCTGAGAAGACCCAGAGAAAGAAGGCGGCCAGATTTGAACTGCACACATGCAAATGAAGAGAAGCAGGACAACCAAAAGAAGAGAATACAAATCTTGAAGGAAATGGCAGAAAAGGGTTTGCTACAGCCACCAGTTACATGCTTCAAGTGCAAATGTCCTTTCTAACTCAAACTGAGAGATAATATAACTCCACATGATACAATTACTTTTCAGTTGGCTTTTAAATAGGAATCCAAAGCAAACTCCTTTAAAAGGCTGACCAGTTAGTTACCAAGTAAAGTATTGAAAAAGTTTAAAAAAAAGCCAGAACAAAAGCTGACTATACAGACTTAATTTCAGATACATACACATTAGCATGGGAACTCTGCTCCTGTCACTAAGCAAGAAACTACTCAGTTTTATTCTGCCCTTTATTCTTTATTTAAGAGTTGGTCTCAACTTCAGTTCATAATGTCTAATGTCCAATAAAATTCACCAGCAGATACAGGACCAGCAGATAAGGACCTTGACACAGTTACTTATTAGAAAACTTACTGTGTATGCATATTAAATATAGTCTTAATTCTATGTGTATACATTTGACAATGAGTTGTCCATGTTACATGACTATTTACCTACACTTTAATTAATCTTTTTATTTCAAGGAGTAACTGTTGGCACACTGTATTTTTTCTTGCATTTCTGTGTCTAGAGATCTCCTCAGACAAAAAAAAAAACCAAAACAAACCACAAACAACATCCTATAAAAAAACAAACAAAAAAAACCAACAACAACACAAGGAAAACCCCCAAACTCAATGGCAACTGCAGTAACAGTATTCAATCACAGTATCAAAAAACTGAGAACTGTAAAGTGAGAAAAATTGTCCCAGTACATATATAATAAAAAACACATGACTGCATCTTTCACAGTGTTGGACTGCTGAGGGAAACCTAAAAAAAAAATGAGTAATTTCCCTTACATAGTTTCTGCAATCACTTATTTTTTTCAACGAGTAACAAAGAGTTGGAATAAAAAATTCCTATTTTTTTGAAAATGTAAACAAAACTTGCAAATGGTTCATATTTCACCCCCAGCCCCAAGAAAACCTCTAAACCACAGAAAAATTATAAACACAGATCTGCTTCTCAATGAGAAATGTCATATGCCAAATGTGATATTTTAACATTTGAGTGCTTGGAATTATTTCAATACTCAAAGCTGAAAGACTGTTTTAAAGAGAAAACAAACAAACTAATAATAATGCTTTCTTGCTTTCTGCTCTTCTAAATTCCTTTTATAAAAATAACATTATGGGGCTCATATCAGGCAAATTAAGCTTATGCTGTGATCTAACACCTCTAACAAAGTGATCAGAAACAGAACAGGAATTTATTCTATGTTACAGCTGTCTCCCATATGAAACTATGAAGATCTCTCTTTCAGGTCTCTTCATAAACCAGTGCTCATTCCACATGTTATAGAACCTAACTAGTATGATGGACATTCTCAATAAAATACACTTTATCTTCCTAAGCAAATGCAGAAGGCAAATTTGTTTCTCATAAAAAACAAATTGGTATACCTCTTTTTTTAGTTATTAGTTTCATAACTTAAGACTAAATAATGCTCAATTGAACATTCAAAATTTTAAGTAGGAAAGTGGTTTTTTGGTATTATTTTTTACAGTGTTTCAACTCAGCAGAAAAGCTCACCCATAGCAGGGGGGGTGGTTGGATGGTGACTCATTTTACATTTAATTCACCAGGATTCTCCTTCCTCCTATGATTTATACAGCTATCAGAAACCACTAAGAGAAACTCAACCTTTCACTGTAGCATATAATTGTGTTTTTTATACAGTATGCTTTTATTGCCATCCATTAAAAAACCTGGTTTTATCATCCAATCAATATATCACAGTATTTTGCAGTAAAATGATATCTGGTGAAGAAATAAATGTATCAGAATGATCTCTTTTATCTGGCTGATGCATAATCAATGATCCTTCCTCTACAGATGGCTATGAAAGCATCCAAAAATGCTTAGATGTGAGAGTTCATCATGTGCCACAAGATGCTTTTTTTTTTAATTAGATTTTTAACATACACCCTCTGCCCTGATCACTAGTCCGTTCTGAGCTTCAGTGATTTTTAACAATAAATAATGAAATATGTGAATAGCTGAAGCCCTGATCTCATCACATCTGGCCCCACAATTTATGCATTAGAAGGATAATATTGATAATTTCAGATGCGAGCACTCCATAATTAAGCACACCTACTTGTAGGCAAACAGGCTTAAATAAAAACATACAAATGTCACCTGTAGGAAACAGCTAAAAATATACAATTGTCTCATGTACACAGCACATCAGGCTTATCAGAATTGAACATTAAGTGTGAACTGAATGAATTTTAAGTCTGCCTCCCCACCCGTATCACTCCCCCTGTACTGTCAACAGGTACTCCATCACTTTCTGCTACCAAAAGAGGAACTTATTCACAAAGTTAATTTTAGTTAGTCTGGAACTCCACATACCAAGAAACATATTAAAGCTTCCTTTTTACAAAAAATTACCTAAAAGAGAAATTCAATCACTGCAGGAAAGAATGTCCAAACAACATTGTGCACACTGCTGGGTGGCTTGGCTGCGTGAACAGGGCACTCCCATGGCACTGAGGAAGCCTTATCTTCCTCAGGCTGTTTCCCTCTCCACTAATACCCCAGATACCAAGACACAACCCCCCATTTGCTCCTTCCCAGCAGTACGAGATTTCCTCTCTCTTTCTCTAAGTATCAACACAGTTTTTTCACTCTCCTGTAAGAAACAGACGGCCACATTCAAGTAATAACCACTCCACACTCCTAGTAATAGTTAAAATCCCTTCAACATCTTCTTTGCTCTGTAGCCACAGTAAAGGCTGAATGGCAAAGCTTCGAAACTGAAGCTGCAGCTACTATGAAGTCAGATGCTGTGATAATCCAGCATCCTCTCCAGCAAGGCAAAATTCATGAGCAACAGAGCTCCTTTAGAACCAAATTAACTGTCATTTTCATCAAAAAAGAGAAAACAAGCCAACCCACAGCTTGCATTTCAGTTGATACTGAAATACAGAAAAAAACATGACTTGCAAAAAAATTCTTATTCAACTCAGAATACAATTCCCACTTAGCCTCCATCAACACACATCCTTTATCTTCTCCCACCACAAACAGCAGCTTTCTCCTGCATCCATTACTTTCTCCAGCATCCATTACTTTCTCCAACCCCACCCAAAAACCATGCCACCTTTCTCCTTCCATTTTGTTCCTCATTTTAACCTGAAACATTTTTATTTCCTTCCTCATTCACGTGTCACCATCACTAAATTATATACTGAATTTCTCATTCCGCTTGTTGACACAGAATGAATAAAGCTTGAAATTAGCTCTAGATTATTATAATAGATAAATGAAACTTAAAACTAGGAAACGGTTCTGATTACTTTAATTACAAAATACAACAGTTGTTCACTCTATTACAATCTTTATTTACAGCCTCCTAAGGAACAGCAGAACTGCCTCTCAAGAAACATAATACAGTTTATTAGGGCTATGTAGACTGAATCAGAAAGTGTTCCAAAAATACCTCTGTCCTCCTTTTTATGACATAATATATTACAATAGCTGATTAAAGCAGATTTCAGTATATTACATATAGGGGGAGCAACATGCATTTTCTACCAATCTCTCAAAAATATTTTACACTCCTACTTTGAGGACATGCATCTAAACATTCTGTGGCAAGTTTCATGTTTTATAAAGTACAGGTCAAAATGCACATAATCGCAATTAATGCTACCAAAATCAAAAGGCTGTCACAGATGAACTGTCCTCCTCAGTAAATTTCACTGAAGTGCAGCACTGTGGTAGCAATACTTTTAAAATTTCTTATGAACATATAAAGAATCCTATTTTATGCACAACAGAAAATGAGTTTAAATTGTAGTAACAAAGAACCACTAATAGAAGAAGTGAAAAAATGGAAAGTCTATATTTAACTTGGTGCTCAGTCATTAGAAAGGTGCCCCATAACGACCATATGTTACTCAAATATGTTATCACACCTACAATTTCATCATATGTCTCCCAAGAAATTAATTAGCTCTAACTTTTTCAACTTTGACAAAAATGTCTGCAGTAAGTCAGATTACTAGCTGTTGCAAATGCTTCAAAATTCAAAGCTTGCCTCAGCTTTTATTTAACCTTTTAATTACAATCATTGAATAACATTTGGAAGGCAGATGTTCCTTTTTTTGCATATGTGGTTATTAATAAAAAAGACCATTTATTTCAGATTAATATTACTTTTTCAAGTACAGAAATGCTATGAAGACAATCTTTATACAGCAAAGAATGGATACATCAGCAACACTAAAATACCAGTTACCTTAATTAAGAGGAATAACCTGAAGAAAATGAATTCCAAAAAAAAAAAAATCACACGGTGTGATCCATTTACAATAAAGAATTGGAGCAGATCAGGAGTCCCCACTGATCTGAATATACTGAATCAATACAGAAGAGCTCACCTTTCAGCTGCCACCTCAGGTCAGAAAAAAACCAGTGAGAATTGTGTTTAAGCTTGACATAGGCATGATGAGAATTGAGTCATTCCATATTTTCCTAATATTCCATAAAATCGAAGGGGAAAGTTGCAAGGATACAGCATCAGAAAGCAATGTTATATAACCTCAGCTAACAGGACCCACTAAAATGCCAGGTTTGGTGTGTAAACTACAGGGTCAAGCCTACTTCACAACAAACCATAACGGTCTTGGTAGACGTCATTCACAAATCTGATTTATTTTGCTGTGATAGCTAGAGAAAATCTGCAAAATTTATTCCAACAACTTCTTAAGTCAAAAAAATTACCAGTAAATCATTACCTATGGAAGAAATAATAAAGTTGTTTTAATAGAGGCAGACCAACATTCTAAATGTTTTCATCACAAAACACTCTAAAATTTCAGTCTTGATATCAACAAAAAAATAAAAACCAAATTAATTTTACAATCTATACTCCTCAATTCTTAAAAAGCATTAGGCACATCAGTATAAGGCTCATTGAAGAAAATCTGTACTTCATTGTAAAATCATCAAATGTTTGAAGAGAAAGAGGTTACATCACTGCTGAAGGCTTATATTTAAGAGTTCCTTGAGGAACAACACTATAAAGCTATTAATTTTGCACAGAATTAACAACCAAAGGTTCAATGAACAATCAACACTTTCAATGAAAAGGGTGAAACAATAATGTTTCTACCAACTTTTTCTCAAGGTAGCATGACATAACACGTCACCATAAATAGTAAAACAAATAATTCAAAAATTTATTATTTTCTCTTCCAAACTCAGAGGAAGATTTCTATCACTTCATCCGCTGTCAAAACTAGCCTTTATACATGCATGAACACACATAAGGAAACACTGAAATGGAATACAATTTCCAACAGTTCTGAAGATGGCTAAGTCATTCCTGTGATTGTCTATAGGTTTTACTAAGCAATTATACAGGTTAAGCCAAAACATAAGGTGAACCCACCCTTTTTAAATTACAGACAAGAAATTTTAAAAGAGTAATTGAATTTAAGAAACCCTAACTCTGTGTGTAATGATACCATAACTAATTTAAACTAATTGGAAGGAAGTAGGAAAGGGGAAAGGGAAAAGAAAGAAGAGAAAATATTCTTGTTATTTCTATCAAGAAAAAAACTTCAGTGGGGAAAGGGGGGAAAGGATGCTGAACTTTAATTCTATCATCTGCTACTTTTCTCTAGAAATATTTATATTTTTAAAGTACGATGCATCATCACGCAGTATTTCTAGTTAAATCTGCTACTGTACAGTTTGGTATAGAAAATATCATTGGCCAATTATAGTACAACCTGATCATATCCAAACATAATTTGTATAGCATCAAACATACAGTGGCAATATGAGACTAGAAAATTGATTTTAAAGTAAATATTGATAATACTTTCAACACAAAAAGAAAAACTCATGCATGAAAATTCACGAGTACAGCTGTACCATAAACAAAATTTTTAAAATCATACTTAAAAGAAAAAAACTACTGTCTAAACAAGCCTGCTAAAAGCAGCAAACCATTAATGTCACCCACCCCTTAACGCACCCAATCCCACATTATAATTCCAAGTAGATTTTCTGTGTCTGATTTGAGGGTAACTGTCCTCAACACCAAAAGCCAAACAAACTGGAACATCTGCAGGCAATGCTTTAGCATAAGCAGACTTCTAATTTTCAAGTGTTCAACCTACATGTTTCACATAGCAAATGAAGTTTCCCATATACAAGAAAAAAGTCTGGTATGAAAACCATGCACCTATGTGTGTTTCTACCTAAAATATAAAACTGAGTTCCCAATATTTTTTTCTAATAACCAGCCTCCAAACACTTGAGTACGGGTATAAAGACAGAAAAGCTTCTTCCTTTTCCTCAATTGGGCAGGTGTTGATTCACATCTCCTTAGGAATGTTCTGAAGAAGGAGATGACACTCAGATAGAAATCATACTTACCTTCAAAAGAAATCCCTACAAAGGCATGTATTATTTCCTTAAGAGTGCTTTGAAGATAACACAGAAAAAGCTGTGCTAAAAAGAAAAAATATATATATCGTCTTAACAAACTTATTTTTCAACTGAAACATGTGTGCTAGTAATATCTATATATATTTTTAAAAGCAAATTTTAATGTTTACCATCATCACCTAGTTCCCTTTTTTTGAGGTCAGTCAAACAAAGAGGTGCAATAAAAGCCAATAGAAAACCAATTGTGATTCAGACTCCTCTAAGTGTATGAATAAACAAACCAAAGTCAGTATGCAAACCCTGTTTTAAATGGTAGCACAAAATTTTATTTGGTATTCTCAAGCAACAATCTTTACACTTCTAAATCAGTGATCTCATGACAACCATTAATAAACATTGTCCAGATTTTTCGTGGCCGAAGACCTATTTCATCACTTTAATTAACACTTTGTTAATATATGCAACACCTCCAAAGTTTTCACAATTCCCTGATTCTCTTTGGAAAAGAGAACAACAAACAAACAAAATCCAGAAAGTTCCTTCACTACAAATGCCCACGTATTCCTGCCCTCCCACAAAACCCATGTGCAGGGTGGATGTAGCTGAAAGGAAATTTTCAGTCCATCCTAAGAAATATTTTCAAGAAATAATTTTCACCTCACTGAATTATTTCAAGAAATAATTTTCACCTCACCTCATCTCAAAGATCAGTAGAAATTTTCTGTGTTTCTTTCAACCCTACAAAATTCTACAAAATTCAAGAAAACCCAAAGAAAAACCCCGAGGATACCACACTATTATCAGCATAGCAAAAGGATGCCTACAGAGGGAGGAAAACCCAGGAATGCTCACCCGGCTCATCAAGTACTGAGCACCTTACAATGGATCCATGTAGCTACTCCCCTTTCCCACAGGAAAGCCATCATTCTTCCAGTGTCCCTGAACACAGCACAAACTGAAATCCAAACAAACAGAGAGCACTGAGAGGAAAGGATTTTGCTCTGCTTGCAGGCCAGGTGAATTATGTGTATTACCAGGATTTTTGCCAAAAACAATCCAGACTTTTCCCAGCACGGGGGCAAAAAAAGACACATTTCACCAAAAAGTTTCTGAAAGTGCCCCAGTTAAACTCTCCAGATGTAATTTCTTTTGTAGCAATCAGACTTTATTTGTTAGTTCATATCCTAATCAAAACAAAACAGGCAAAAATAATTTGCTTACTGATGCCACTTTTTTTTCTTAAAAACTGTCTGCCTTTTTCACGCTCTTCCTCTCCCACTTTCGTGTCATTGAAATAGCGACTGACATCAGAAAGCAGCTGTGCTGCACACACCCCGCCACCGCGCCACAACTGCACAAGAGCCTCCCAGCCTCCCTCTGAAAAGCTGAAACCTAATTAGGATGCTTAAGATAGCTTTATGGATATTGCAAACGATAAATAACGAACCCAAACATATAGGCCATCACAAATGCAATGGATAATTTTTTAATCTTTTTCGTCTAAAAATATTCTGGTGTTCCTACGTACTGCAGAGAAAACAATCAATGCCACTTGAAAAAATGCTTGCTTTTCCATTTTGCACCTGCACTCTTCTGCTGTGAAAGTGTGTTTCGCATTAAGATTTTTATCACCAGCTCTCAAGGTGGGCTGAATTAGAGTAACAGTATTTCTGGAAAACACACCACCAATATACTTTGAGATTCCTTCACAGATCTAAGTAAGCAATAAATTGTCCCCTTCACATTTTTAAGAATATTCTATGGTTTTGTCTGTATTCTATGAGTTTGCAATTATGTGAACAGTAGACTTAAAAATACTTTTCCGTTATTAACATTAAAGAAATTATGCACATAAAAAATTACATAACCTTGTAATTTTGTGAGTAAACTGCCTAAGCATAATTCTATATTATTTGAGGGCAGACCCTAGCTCTTTATTCAGGCACCTGAATAGTTAGAGACATTCCAAGGTGTAAACATCACAGACTCCACAAAAAGTTAATACATCCAGCAGGGGAGCAGTATCTTCAGAAAAACAGGGAGCTCTGCCCTTAGGGATATAAAATTCTGGTGTTGATGTTTCAACATCCTGGTGCACTAGAGACAGAGAGAAGGAAGACAAAGAGAGAGAGAACACAAAATGCATTACTAACGAAGATTTTACTCATTCAGGTGGAGTAACAGCAGAAGACTGGTGAAAACAGTAGCTATGGCTGATCCATCACACTTATCTCATTTTGAAGTTCTCTGAGCAGCCACCTGCACAGGTCACAAGGGCTGAACTCAAGCAAAACTCTGCTGAGATGCAGGATCTACACAGCTCTTCTGTCCATGAGATGCACCAGCCACAGGCAGGAGGCATCCATAAGAAGCCCCAAGGAGACCAGCACCAGTGGGAAAGCAGAATATGTGCTTGCTTGTGAGGTCCAGGCCTTTGTTCAGCTTTCTGCTATGATTTTTCACCCTCAAATTCCAGAAGTATGTGTATTTAAAATGCTGTGCCATACTATCTGGAAATCTATAATTTTAAGGAGAAAGTACCACTGTAAGAAGTAAGGCTGTAACACACCAGAGAAATGCACTGGCAGTGATTCAAATCCATCTCAACAGGGCTCAACAGAGACCTTCACAGGCAAACCCTCCCATGGAACACAAACATTCAATTACATTATAGAGTAACATTACAGAGTTTGAGTCAACTACTACAGCCTTTGGTACTTTTATCCATGCTTTACTGTACGTGTAAAATGTTAAGCTATGCTCACAGTTTCACATATAACAATACTACAAATTTCTAGGGGAGCTCTGAGGTATTTAAACATATTTTCTACCTGGTCTTAGAAACCTCATTTCAATATCCGCAGCTCAATAATGAACTTTTAAAATGTATTCACTAGAAATTTTTTTATCATTACAGATACATTAAATATTTAATAGTTATTATCAGTTTCCCTTGCACTCCCTTAATGCAGTACAAGCCAAAATTTGCACTGCTGATGTGAACTGAAATGATTTTACTCACAGGTCTTTACCCAGGTCCTTCCTCTCCACCCCAAATATTGACAACTAGAATAGTAAGCATTTTACCGCCTATCTGTGTCTATCACCACACTTCCGTCAAGTTTCAAGTCTTCCAAATCTAATGGCAACGAAGCAAAAAGTTAAGGTACTACAGCATAACTATGAAAATATTTCTCCATACAAGGATCATATTCATAGCGCAGACATTCATACCAAACCCCAAAGAACCTTTTGGATATGATAAAACAAGTGAGTATTTGAAAATATAATTAATTTCCAATTTGTACTTTGTGAAAGTGTACTAATTCACAAACGCCATCCTCATATGCCATTAATGAAACATTCCTTTATAGAAGGGAATAAAAAATACAGCCCTTCCTGTATATGTTTTCTGAAGAAATTATGTCTACCCAAATGAGTTCTAAAAGCAGAAAAGGCAAAATCTGCTGCTGCAAAGTTAAAGTGAATTAGGCCAGGATTCAAAATTTCTCCATTTTACACTACTTCAGTGGTGGTTTATGTATCAGTGTGCTTACGTTGTGTAGAAAAAATCTACCATGTTAAACTGCAAAAAGACTATTCATGTAAGGTTTTTTCATCCAGGAAAGTAATTTATGCAGCCTGCAGTCAAAATACACATTAAAGAGAAGTATCATCTTGATTGCTGGAAACAATGCCACCTGGGCCACTGGACACTCATATCCAATAAAAATTACTTGATTTTGAAATAAGTTTACGAAAATTTAAAAATACGTTATCAGCGAAGTTTGCAGTCCTGCTTCTCCTATTCCTGTGTTTCATGCTTCTCAGACGAGTGACTTCAAAATTGAGAAGTAGGTCTCAAAGCTGATTCACACTCTCAAAACACTCGACTCATTTGGAAAAGCATGATTTAGCTGATTATGGAGTCCTTATTGTGTCTGGCACTATAAACAAAGCATCCAGCTCCATCCATAGGTAAGAATAAAACAGACAAACTTTTTCAGGCTACTTGCAGCAACTGAAAACAAATTTCTAAGCATTTAAGGGCTGCAAGAACAAAGAGTGGAAAAGGAAATTACTACTTTACACAGAACAAACGAAATAAAATCTCTGCTGGCTAGCTTTCTCAAATATAAAAAAAAAAGGAAATTTAAAAAAATCAAAAAAGGGAGAAATAATGATCAGCTGTTGGAAAAATAGCTTTAATGAGCACTTGTAGCACCACATTAAAACACCCAATTTGCTTAATAAGTAGGGAATGTGAGTCTAAAACTACAAAAGGAGTGTGAAATCCCATGCTACAACAAAAACTGTATCAGAAGACAGAGCACACTGAATTCAAGTAGAAATCTACATGGAAATGTACAGTAACTTCCTAGGAAAACCATACCAAGTTTTGTGTCTCCAGTTTACCATTACGTGGCACTTGCCATCTCCAAAATAATCCAAGCCCTCGAAAGTACATGCTTACCAATGTATCCTGTCTGAGGTCCCAGGTGATGGAGATCAGGCAAAGCTGGTGGCTGGGACTGGGAGGAGCAAGAAGGGAGATCAGAACAAACATCTATCAGAAGCAGAGTTTACTGTTGGCTACACATTCCTAGGCAGCCACATATTAGGGCACCTGTGATCAGCAGGTTAAACCTGACTGACCTGGCTTGGGGGCTGGGATCCCAAACATTTCTGTAGATACCCAAAGGCTGAAGCTGTGAACTTAACGTCAAAATTTACTGCTTTATGGGGAAAACCGGTTTGTTTGTTTGTTTTTTAAACCCTCTCTACTTGTCCACATTTAGGTCTCAACTGCGGTGCAAATTCCTGCTAATGTAGGTGTCTTGTTGGAGCAAAGCCTAACCGTTGCAGGAAATCCCCACCTTTTAATAGGGCAGAACCTGGAGGAATCCTCCTGCACCGAGGGATTTGTTCTGGGTTGTAAGAAGATTATCCCCTCCTCGGTAGCCTCAGGTGCTGCGCTCGGTCTGTCGCCGGCTGCTAAATGGAGCAAGGTGAACTCCTGTGCTACAGCAGCCAGTCACGTGTGACCGCCCTCCCAGGAATTACCCTGCCTGAGCTCTAAAATCTGAGGTGTCTGGCAGAGATGTCAGCCAGAAGACTGCCTGCAACTTCCCAAAAAAACAAGGTGCATCTGCCGAATGGTCAGTACACACGCAGGAAACTTTTCGCACACCACCGCTTAGGAACACGGACATACGGAGTCTGTTTTGCAGAGGCAAGGGAAAAGGAAGGGGGGAAGCACTTCGGAAGTTTATTTCCTATATAATCACACTTACAACCTGCTGGCAACAAAAGGAACAGCCAAGGAGACCACTACCAGAAAAGTTCTGCTACATCATCAACTCCACTCCCAAGCCTGTTACAGCAGAGAGCCCCTTTTTGAAAATAAATGTGGAAATGTGGGAGGGAAAGGGGAGGCCAGAGGGAGAAAAAAGAATAACAAAACAAAACAAAAATACACACACACATCCCTACACAAAGAAAAAACACAAACCTGGAATATGCATTTTCTCTTTGAAATTAGCCCTAGCACAAACCTGAAAACAAACTTCTCAGAAGCAAATGCACTGAAATAACCATCCCACCTAAGTACAGACTCACTTTTAAAAAGACTTCGTAATCCTCACACAACGGATAGTAGGGGTCACAAGCAAACACCATTAATCTTTTATCCAAGCAAGATTTCTGCAGTGATCACCAGTCAAAGATTTTGTAGATCATTGCTCAGGGTACCTTCACCACCTGTGACAATTCAGAATATTACTATATTTATTTTCCCCAATGACACCAGTAAGCTTTATATAAGCAAACAGAAAATTACTTTATTTTCTCAGTGAATAAAACATTGCAAAAATACATAATTTTGTTTTAAAAAGGTCCTCTGTCTCTTCAGAGACTAACAATTACTAAAACAACCAAAATAGAGACAAATATTAAAATATTAAAAAACCCACAAACAGTCAAATACTATTTCCAGCTTTCTTTATAATACATACACTAAAGCAAACAAACGAAAAATCCTCAGCACAAAAAAGTCATGGGCAAATTTAAATGTAATAGGATGTGTTAATAAAAGATAAGATTATAATAACACTACAACAGTTGATGGAAATCAACAGATTAAAAGAAGTATTTGAGTATTATTCATCCAGCTTCCCAGAACAATCAAAATATCCTGATGTCTGATGTCCTGATCACTCTGATGTCACCACTCGTTAAAAAGCTCAGATATTTTTTTTCCCCCCTAACATATTAAATGATGGAAGGAAGAATAATTCTCCATTTCTCATTTCTCTGAACTCTGTTTTTAGCTGATCAGTGAGCTGACTGTCACGGGCAAACTGAAGAGATCATTTCTTTGGGTATAATAAAAAAAGCTATTTGCCAACAAAAAATAAAACCACCAAAGAACAGATTTGTACATCTTAATGAAACACGTTTGGAGTAAGGATGTTCTTAGCAAATCAGATACAGAATAATAAAGAGCAAGATAAACATTCTAAAGGTAAAAAAAATTTATCATCCAGTTACAAGTCAGTCACGTATGGAGATGCCGAGACAGCAAGAGTTCTTTACAATAGTCCAGATTTAGACATTTGATTGTCTTTGAAAAATCTGTGAAGAACAAGCAATGCAATAATGTTACAAAGAAGACAAATAACGTAAGAGATAAATATCATTATGCCACATATTAACAAAGATTTTGTATGCAAATCAAGGAAAAAAGAACTAAAATAAGAATTTATTCTTTTTATCAGGCAAAGATAAAAGCTCTGAAATATCAGCATTTACAAATTTTGAGCACTGACAAATTAAGAGAGGGGCCACTAAATTGGTAAAGGTCCTGAGAGAAGAAGACTGTATAGGGTGGGGCTTTTTTTGTTTTTAAGAAAGTACCAGGTTTGAAGCACACTAAAAATAACTAGGCTTATCCTAGAACAGAGAATATGGTAGGGAGTAAGAGGAAGGTGGAATATAATAATCTTAAAATATGCGAGTCTCATAAGGAGGACAGTGATTAATTGTGCTTCACATCTACAGATGGCAGTACAAAAAATGATCAGCAGGGAAATTTAGACTACATATTGTTAGAAAGTTGGTCCAAATAAAGTTTGTAAAGTTGCAGAACTACTTTGTATCCAAAAGCCACTGGAGCTTTCAAGAACACCCAAGACAAACATCACGAACGGACTTATTTTGGCTTTGAGTCCACATCAAATTGGGGGGGACACAAATTTAACACTCAATATTTCTTCCAATGTTACATTTTTAAGTCAAATAAAAATGTATCAATGCATAATCTCAACTGGCAGCCTTGTTGGAAACACAGATCAGTATTTTTGCACTTATCTAGTTTTTTTAGTAGGTAGTTTACAACATAAGGACAACTGTACTAGTTCTCGCAGCTTAGTGAGGTTAATGAGAAAGTGATACACTTCTCCACTATCTTATTAAGAGTATCTACACTGCAACTCTTCATTTGTTCAATAAACAGTTTTTATGCACAGGAAGCATTCTTTCGTCATCATAGGCACAACACTGACAACAGTCATGTTATCAAATATTATAAACATCATAAAATTAAAGACTACCTAGATTTTAAGAAAAGTGCTTCTGCAGCGAAAATTTTATTTTGCTTTAAACAGTTTCTGGAAGGAGCAGGAGTGACTACACTCAGCAGTACACCCAAAGGGAAAGTGCAGGGAAATGCCAGTCCTCCTTCACAGGCAATTCCCAAAACAACATCTCAAACCAGCTATGAAAGGAATAAAGTTGAGTCAGGGACAAGGACAAAACAACGCAGGCGTGCTGACCCTACACAGCAGAAAGACAAAGACTGAAACATTCCAATTTTATTACAGAACTAATTTAGTAAAAAACCTGGCATAAACTCAGCAGAGCTGTACTGTGGGAACTCACATACTCTCATCTGTGCAAACCAGAGTTCAGTACCAGAGAATCACTCATTCAAGGCTATCAACCTGGCAAACCCTCTTAGTCATAACTATTACCCTGTATGTCTAGATTGATTTTGACTCTGCATCAAAATGGGGAATGAAGTCTTCATTCAGTCTTTGACAAAAATCCACCAAGAACTCCTCTCATCCCACTGGAGATCTTCTACATGGAGAGGTTGCCTATCTTTCTTAAGAGATCAAGATTCTGTTAAATTAGATTTTGTAGTATATTGTATCAAAACACTGCAAGGAAAATGCACAGAAATACACACAAATTCAACAACCAACCACTTCCTCAATAACTGGAATTCAAATCAAAATTTAAACAATGTTTTCTTTTTGTTCCTACTTTGTTTAATGCAATCCAACTTAATACTTAAAAACCCTCTTTCTTAAAGATGTGTTTTTAATCCTCTGCTCCTGAAAAATATGTCAATATTTTTAATGATCATCCTATAATTGTTCTCTTCAAACAAACCTTGAACAAACAATACAAGGCGACTCCTGCCAACTCTCTGACCACGGGTCAAAGAATGCAGTAATCCTGTATTTTTAGCTCTTGAAGATTTTTTATTGTTATGTACTCTTGAGCAAAAATCGTTAGCAGTGAGCACAGGACAACAGCATTTAAAACCGCTAGGCAACACATAACTTGAAATAGTATATTACACAATGTCTTTTCACTTCTTTTATTTCCAGAGACATTATTTTAAGCTTGCCTTCAATACTACTAAAAGTACTTTATCGCAATCTGGATACACAGAAATTTCAGTTGCCATGCACACAGAAGAGCAAATGGCCATGGAAACAAAAGGAGAAGAGATATTCTGGAGTGTGCTGGATTAATTTTTTCATATAACATAACTGAAATCTGCTCTGAATTGGATGGAATGGACAACCTCTGACAAAATTTGTTAGTTTTAACTACAATTCTAACTGGACCTAATTACACAATAAATCAGATGCAGAATCTGTCAACGTAGAAAACTGTGACCATGTAGGCTCTGCAGGACAGACTAAAGCTAGATGCCCTACCTCCAGTGCATGGGAGGAAGGCATCTGAACTGAGCTCCATCAACACCAAATGTGTAAATGGGATAAAAAAACTACCTGTAAATATTTTTAAAGAAAAATAAAACCAAATTTTGTTTCCTGAACATTGAGCCTGTAACTGCAGCTGAATCACATTAGAAAGCTTTCCTCTCCTTTATGAGGCATTAAGAAATAATCACTCTAACACTCCTCATACGGTAAGGGGAAGAAGCAGAAAAGCTGCAGCAGCTATCAATAAATTTTGGAAATGTTTGAGGAGCTATTAATTTTGCCTAAACTTGTTATCCTGCTAAGTGGAACTAGCAGTCTTAGTTCACTACTTAGAATCATAAGATGCATCTAGAAGGTGAATGAGTTGTTCAAACTTCTCACAGGATCACTCATTCCCACGTGTTAGGCTGGGAGTCAGTGAGATGATTCAGTGAAGGGGGGGGAACCAAACAACCCAAAAACAAAAAACACAAAAAACCCCACTCCCCAGTAAACCAAGGAAACAAAAAAGCCATAACACACCCACACCCACCACCTGTTTGGGAGACTTTTCCCCCCCTTGAATATCACAAGGGGAAAATAAAACACAAACCAATTCTATTTACCAAGTCTAAGACATAACCGAATGCTTACTTTGGACAAACTTAGTTGGGATTGTTATATTTTAATAAAATGTTTTGCATAACACACAATCAAGAGACAGACTGAGATAAAAGATTTGAAACCTTCCATTTCATCTAGAAGTCTTTCATCAAATTTAAATTCTGCTGTTTCCAACACAAACCTTTGTAACATTAGGCTCATACTAGGGCAAGTTAAAAGACACTATATTGCAGAGAGATGCTGGTTTGGAAATTCCAGAACTCCTGCGAAGTGAAAAAATCAGAAAAATATAAGAGCAAGTGTTCTCAGAGAAAAGGTAATCCATAGTGCTGTCATCAACTGTACGTTACTTGGATAAAATAAGCCTGGATTTTTATTGAAATAATCCTGAATGCCCTATTATACATTAAGCTAATCAGCGGGACTGCATCTGAAGATTTATTTAATTACACAATCTTCTTTCTCTTTTCAGGGCTGAAATTACATACAAATTCTAGAATAAACTAAAATACATTATAATTAAATACTCTACTTAATCTGTACTTTTTACTTCTGACCTTCAACTTTTAATCACTCCTTGCTATCTGCAATATTAGGAGAAAACAACCCAGAACTCTTCAGGTTACAATACTGGTAAAAAACCACAAAGAGCCAAAAAGCCCTGTGCACTTTTTGCCTGCTCTAAACCACTCCTTGCACATCCAGTGCAATATCCCACAACCTTTTTACCTTTGGCGTTGCTCGATGGAGAAACTCTTTCAGTTGGTGCTTTCTGTGTGTTCCTCCAGCTGCCCAGTGGCATGCTTTCCATGACAGATGCTCTGGCTTCATTCTTAACATATGTTCCAGATGATAATTCCATCTTCTTTTCTGGATAACTTTAGAGCCAAGGGGTTTTTGAGCTGTCTAATGAATCTTGGCATCTGTTATAAATTCATTCCATTTAATACATAGTATTTTTCTAAGGCATTTGCTTTCAAAGGCATTTAGATGTCTGTACCTTTGTTGGATTTCCAGCTTTCACATCCATATGTTGAGATGGAAAGCAATATCTGAGTTGAAGTTTCACACCCTGGTCTTTAAAACATGGATTTTTATGACCATATCTTATTTAGTTGGTAAATGAAACTGCTGCCTTGCCAATTTGTAATGCTAGCTCCTTACTGAAATCCCCAGATGACAGGCACCTTACTACCGAGATATATAAATTTATTCCTTTCTTATATTCTTTTACTTTCCAGTGCAGACTTTGAGCTGGGAGTTTTCCGGGATTAATTTTATTTGTCTATATTTTTTCCTTATAATTGCATAATAGCATTGTAAACAAAGCACACAAAAAAACCCTGAACAAACAAAAAAAAATGGTTTTCTTTTTAACTTCATTTTCTAAACACTGAAAGACAAGGAGGCATTGCAGCATTACAGAAGTTACCACAATTACCATGGCATTCTTTTTTGTTTCAGAGACTTCTCATGTTTTCTTAAATAATTAAAAATTACCAGTCCCTGCAACGCAAGCTTTCAGTATTTTTTTTTCTGAAACCCTATCTCCACAATAAACCTTTTACATTTTTTAATTCCTTGATTTTGTATCTAGCAATACATGTACCCCATTTCCATACCAAACTTGCTCACTTTCCCAGCCTATCTAACCCATCTTTTAAATTTCTCCATTCTCTGTATCCTTCCCATTTTACCAATCACAACAGGCTCTACTCTCAACAGGCTCATCAGCTGCTTAGAGCCACACAAAAATAGTAGCATTTTCCAGTGACTCTTTCAAACAAGACCAGAGAGCAACTGTGGCCAAGGGAAATGTGTAGCAAAACTAATGACAGATTTTTACACCAGAAATATCCAGTAGGAGTTACAGTAGGAACCAAAAGAAAAATATCTTGAAAACATACCAGTTCTTCCATTTATACAACTGCAAACTAGAAACAGAATCTCAAACTACAATAGAAGCTGAAACCATCAATGCATATTTTTCTTTCAGAAGAAAGAGTGCTCCTCAGCGCAGCATGAGCATAAAAGGCTATTTCCTTGGAGATTATCCTTAAAACAGACTCTGAGAAAGTTTCCTGATCTTTACTCTCCTGATCTTGGTACCCGCTCAATATCCCAGGCCCCACAGCAGCTCACACCATTTCATAGTTAAAAAGAAGCATCAACGTAGTTAAAATTGGCAAAAGGACACCTCTTTTCTCACAATGAGGACTTAAGGAAACTGCCAACTTCACATACTTTATTGAGTTCTATCTTTCTGATTCTAAGTCTCTGCAAGGCTTTATGCACACTAAAACCTTTCCTGTTTCAGATGGCACATTTCGAAACATCATTCCCTTCCTATAGGGTGTGTTCTAAACAGCACCACTGCGTGCCTCAGACATTGGTTAAATCACGATGCATGGAATTTCTCAGTAGAGAGTAATTCCTAATATTTATCTGTTCTGAGGAAAGATTAAAATAGATTAATTTCTTGCTTTGTGTGTTAAAAAATAAAATATCACATTTTAAGTGCAGAAATACAAACAGATTTTCAAGGAACTCTAAAGATGACAAGTTATTTGGAGCATTTTAAAATATGTTAATTGGCAAAAGACAAGAGATCATGATAAGCCATCCTTTTTATAAACCATGCATGTAATCAATATAAAACTTTCCTCCATGCTAAAGCTACAAATACATTGACATCAACAGCTCACAAACCACAGATGGCTTTTAGGGAATATAGTGGATTGCAAGAAAGGAAAGGCTATTAATATGCTAAAGCTATAATGCAGGATTGTATTTACTACAAAACTACAAATGCTTACTGTGAGATAATTTACCAGTGACAACTATTTCACTGAACACAACGTCCTGTGATTTTCTATTCACCAAAACTCACTTTATTATAGAGATACTTCCCTTTTGTAAGGAAAGGTCAGACACACTCTGGACGACTACACAATGATGCTTCTGCACTCATGTTGCCTCTCAACAGAAAGAGACTTTTTCTCCCTGTTTATTTTATTCTGCTCCAGAGTAGCAATTTGTTATCTTTTTTACAGGAAAATTCATTACAAGAAACCAACACAAATTTGGATTTTATATTCCAAGAGTAAGTTAAATTATTGAAGTATGTTCCTCAAAAAGACACAAAAAATCTATTAATGTTAGAATTTTTTAGAATGTGACCTTGTTTGAGCGGGTCAAGTTTTTATTATTGAAGGATGATGATGATGATAATAATAATAATATGTTAGTATCATTAATATTGTTGTTGTTGTTGTTATTATTATTACTACCTATCTACAGCAGATTATTTAAAACCTCACTAGCAATGCACTCACCATTTGTGTGATTATCTATTAATGACTATACGGATATGGAGGAAGCTGGCACAAAAAACATATCTCAGACAAATACATTAGTAAGTATTACACATCTATTATATACCACAAATAACATGCTAGAACTATAACTGTTTGCCCAGCTCTCCATTTGTAGGCTAAATAATATCTGCAGCTAATTGGATCTTCTTCTCTACCCTGGAGAGGGTGTAGGGGAACGCAAAGTATTTGAAAGGATCCCTAAAGCCAGCTGGGTTGGTTTCATTTGGGGGTTTTGACTCTTCGTTTGTTTCGTTTGCCAAGAAATTTTTCTATTTCATCTAATATCAGCATGGTTGTCCACAGAGCTGCACAGAACAGCAATTCCCCGTCTCCTTTGGAGCAAGGATAGTTGGAAAGGGAAATGTTCATCATCTCTACATAAGCCTCTTTGTGCCAACAGCAGTTCCACATAAAATCCTATGCCCACGGTGTAAATTAAATGTATAAGATCCTGTGACTGAAAACTATCCAAAGAGATCTTAAATACAATGTTTACAACAAAATTTCGTTTCAAATATTCATGTGCAAGTTGAAATCAAAGAACCTGATCCTTCTCCAAACTTTGTTATATAACCAAGCAAACGCAGAAGTAGGGTATTCATTGCAAAGAATGAAGTTCAGATAAAATCAACTTTACAAGAATTCTACCCAATGTAGCAGAAACTCTACGAGAAAACTCAAGACCCTTACAAATGAATATTATCTGAAATTTCACTGACTGTCCAAGACAGTATGAGTATTCTGAACGCTGAAAACCATCAAGTATCATTTTAATCTTGAGTAATACCTAGAAGCCAACAATTCACTAGCCTCAGAAGAGTACCTGTCTGTCATAAGCTTTGAGAGTTTTTTTAGTTAAAATATTCTTTTTAAACAGCTTTCAAACTATAAACACGAGAGGATTACAAAGCTACTCTATTATTTGGATTAAGGAACCACCTAATGTTCCAGACATTAGCCAATTCACTCTTCCGTGAAAAAATTCTGTTTGTTTAAAAACTATAAACACACAGGAATAGGAATTAGCTAACCCTCCTGGTGGCATATTTTAATTCAATCACATTTAGGACTAGCACAGAATAAATCAATGGTCCTTTTCTAAACATGAATTTCAAAGAAAACCATCTTGAAATACAAACTAGTTGTGCCACAGTCCTGTGGTAGTGACAGTGTAAGTTTCAGTCGCAGTTATGTAGCCAATTCCCTCTTGCAAAGGTGGGGGCTGCCACTAGCAGGGAGCTGTCCTGCCCCTCCGCATGGCCACTCTCCCATCCCCATGTTTGCCAGCTCTACCGTTTGTGCAGCTACATGGTGAGTCAGGTCAGGGAAATGATCCATCTGAAAGTTAGCTAGGAAAATAAAAATAGATTCATTTTCAGCCAGATAAATTTCCTGGCGTGATTCACCATGTCACCATTATGAGCACAAGTGCCAACACAACCGAGCTAGGAGAGGACATGACACTCCCCCATTTCAGCAACAGCTTCCACTTAACTTAAGTTTCAAGTAAACATGGAAGAGCATCAGGGGCAAGCTTCCAATTAAATTACAGTAGTTGCTGCTGTTTCTCAAGATAAGAATAAAGTTGTTCAGAAAAGTTTCCAATGTATTAGTCAGCATACATAAACTGGCATGATATTATAAAAGCCAACACAGTTCAAAACAGACTTAGTGAATACCAGCCTCAAAGTAAAGCAAATGATGCTATATAAAAGCACTCTACTTCGAAGGAATTTTCACGTGTGTAAGTTACACCAGTAATCCATCTGCAGTTTCATGAGGCCAAAAGTGTGCAAGTACAGGTAGAGATGCTGCCATGTTCCTACAGATTACTCTCTCCCAAGCATCATTGTTCAAGGGTTTCCTCCAGTCTCTCTGGAAGACACCCAACAAAAGAACTACCTTAAGATTTTTCCATTTTCTTTAACAAGTCGTCTCCTTGCACAACAAAACAGATTTCACCTCTTCCGCTGCAATGTGGATAAACAAGATTTTAAAAAATCCACTTCTTCTCGTTCAAACTAAACTTCAACTATTACATTCATTTTACTTCCTATACAAAAATTATATTTCAATTATATAAAATTATATTTTTAAAAGCCTGAATATTGTAATGTAAGGCATTTAGAAGTTTTGCAAAGATAAACAAACTCACATTCAGGAAGTCTCTGAGGTGAAGTAACAATACTTTTTCCGTTTTATCTGAGGGAAACTGTGACTTGGACAGATTCAGGTTTCCACAACACTGAGAGCGAAATTTAGGGTACTATTGGCCCAATTCTTTGTATAATTTACTGTCTTACATGTCTTCCTTCACTATGAACTAGGTTGTCCACAAATTTATCACAACCAAAACCACAGAGCATTTGTATCAAGTAACTCTCAGATCCCTTGCTGGAGTTGTGGTTCTCAGTGTCTAGGCCTAATTAGCAGCTATTTCTGAAGAATTTTCTGGTTACAGTAACTTTCTTATTGTGGCAATATTGACAAAAGACCACAAGGAAGCTATGCCCAGTAATTTTTTTTACATTTCAACTGGTCAAATGTGAATAATTGAGGATTACACAGTTTGGAATTTCAATGCAAAAATGGTAACAACTAATGAAACTGGGAACTTTCTAATTTTACACAGTTAATATGCTACCATATTGTAATTCAATATTTTCGGGAAGACTACTCCCGAAGCAGAGTGCAGCCATCAATTTCTAAGTGATCTTCTGAATCTATCTAGAAAAAGAGAATGTGTTTTCTTATCAGTGTTCATGCATCTACACATTCATTTCCTATCTTCCTATCAGTTTTTAAGAAATTACTTTGTTAGAAAGCAAACTATAAAGTAAGAATTTACAGTAAACAAGAAGTCAGTTGCAATGACCTGATTGCAAAGAAATTTACTTAGGTTGATATAAAGTAAGCTAACAAAGCCCTGAGCTGCAAGGGAAGAAATCAATAACCACACAGACTAGCTGGGACACAGTAAGAGATGGTACTAAAGAAGACTGGAAAAATGAGACTGGAGGTACACCTACATTACAGACAAGGAGCAGACATCTGAAGCAAACCCCCCAATTATCAACTACCACGAGCTTTGGCTTACACTGTGACCACCACTCATCCATTCCCACTGTCGAGGGACTCTCCAGTCCATGGGAACAGAGGTGACAGTTTGTCCGAGGCAAAGCTCTGGATACATGCATATACAGCTTAAACCAAAATCTAAGCACGTCTCAACAGATTTGCCTCTATTATGCTGATGGAGTCCTTCCCTTAGAAGCAGGAATCCCTCCCAGAGCAAGTTAAGGTCTGTGCTGCTGGAACTGAGCAACAATGTTTTGCCTGCAATTTAGATTAAACTGCTCTCAAGCACTTGGAGATTGAATAAATCCCACTCACTACCAGCATCTTTCCGTGTGTTGATGGAAAAAAGCCCATCATTTTGTTTACAATTTGTAGAGATGCTCATGAAGGGTCAGCAGTTCCTCTAAGAAAACAAAAGACAACCAAGACAGAACTGCGTGGTTGTAAAACCTTCTTCCCTGGTCTTCTCTCTAAAGCTTCTTTATTGAAAAAAAGCTTATTTTTCAATACCTCAATCTGCAGTCTCATTTGCCTCATGCCCTAAAACTCTGACTTCTTAGTCCAGTCCTAAAACTCTTTCAGAACCTAGTTTCAAGTCACAGCTGTTGACCTCAATAATGTTTTTGACGATTACAGCAGGGGTGGTATTAAAGAAGTGGGTCCCACAGAGGCACAAGCTGATTGACCTAGCTGAGGTGAGAACAGGTACACAGATTGCCTCTGAAATAAAACAAACAGCAAAGACTTGGGAGATTTGTTGGACTGGCACATAGGTATATTGAGAGAAGATGATTTTTTTACAAGGTATCAAAAGTTCTGGTATTGCAAGCAAATTATCCTTACAAAAACAATGTGAAAGTAACATGAACACAAACGAATTTCAAGTGTAACCAACGTATTACAGTATACAAAAGGTATTACACACTGTGACTATTCAAGCTTCAAGTAAAAAGCAGAGGTTTTAATAAACAGAAAACATGTATTTGCAAAATGGTTCCTCCAATTCTTCCCCAACAGGAGAAGAACAGGCATCCTTTGGACATTTGCTGGTCGTGTAGTACTGTCAGGCCCAAAAGGGTTGTGAGCAGGAAAAGGGCAATGAATCGTTAACACCTTGTTCCCTAATCCCTGCAAGAGAAAATGTTTAACCTTGCTTCTTTAGAAGTATTGCTGTCATGGGTAACGAAGTAGTATGAATAAAAGAAACCAGTGTGAATGGAGAAACCCTGCAGAACATGAGCAACTAGGCAGCATTCATTCTACAGGAAAAGGAACAGACATACAAGAACATCTAAGGCCACTGTGCCCAGAATACTCAAAAACACCCATTGCCCAGGTATTTTCCTGTGTAACAAGCAGCCTGTTGCTGTCAGGAATAGCAAAAACACTTTTCTACCATAAAATTCAGGATACGCCAAAGCTTAAAGCCCGAAGTGGTAAGCACCAGAAACATGCCCTACAAGCAACTGCAGGGAGAACAAACAGAGATTCGATTTAGGTATTGAATTTGGTTAACTTCTTCTCAGAAATCTGAACATCAATAGCTCCAAGATCAAACATATTGATATGCCCATGAATGGTCCAATGCTAATAATACACTATTATCACACACATAGGAGAACACCTTCCTCCATCTGAAGATATTGCTGCATCTTCTATCTGATATATTACCAGTAGGAGCTAACACATTCAGAGAGCATGCACAGAATTTTAGCCACTACCATCTACAATACAGCTTCATGGATGAGAGCATAATTTTTACTGACGAGAATCAAAACTGTACAACCATTTAAAAACTGGAACCAGTCTCTATTATAGCTACAATGAAACGAAATTTTAAAAAATTTACAATTAACCATGCACAATTATCTAAACTGGCATTCAACAAGGATATTGCAGCACGGATAATCTTGAGACTGTTTAAAATACTTTGCATTTCATGCTTCAATATCTATTGCAAACTGCCTTTAAGAACAGAAATTGGTAATAGAACATGGAGAGCTGCAAAAATTACACGCACCTATGCATTACCTAAAAAGTATCTGAAATAAAGTAATAGAACAAAGAGAACACCCAAGTTCTCAACCAAGAACTCATCCAAGTTACATCAGTTTAAGATTTTCATATGGTTCTGATACTCTTCAAGGAAACGTATGGTTATAATTATTCCAAAAGGAAGATCTTGGTAGTCAACTACAAAATGAGTGGGACAGAGAAAGGGCTCAGAGGCCCTCCTCTCCCAGTGGGGTAGTTGCAGGAAAACAGCATCTAAATACATAGATCTCTGCTCATAGTGTATGTGAGGGGAAAAAAAAGAAACCCAAGCAAAAAATAAAAACAAACCAAGCAAACAAACAACAAAAACCACAAAAAACCACCAACAACAACAAAAACTAACAAACAAAAAAACCCCAAACAGTGTGTGATGGTTACTTACTGCAAGCAACTTTACAGATTTACTTAAATCCATTTCTACACTGAGTGCAAGATACAGTGATCTCTTAACTACATGGGAATTTAAAAAAAAAATCTAGCTACCATATAAGGATATAAGAAAGGTTACACTGCCATTTTTCCTCCTTTTGGTCCACACGGAACTGCGTCTTTTACATTCATATATTTTGTTGGAACTTCACATTTTCCATTAATTAGACAGAATTAGAGTAGGACAACCACAATAGGAAAGGCTTATCTAGTTTCAAGTCGTTTATCAATCAAGACTTTACCTTAAACCACTATTTGCTAAGACAATTAGAAAAAAATTCTTTAAATTGCCTCTACTTTGTGCAGCAGATGTTCAACATAGTCTATTTAAATTTGTCTTTGTTAGAGGTGTGTTAAATTGCTCAAATAATTCAGACAATCTGCAAACAAGATTTCTGACAGGTTGTGAATAACACTCAATTAATACCATAACTTCTGAGATTAATTTTCCAATCAAGGCATTCATGCTCCCATTAAAAAAACATACAAAAAAAAACACCAAATAAAACCAACAACAACCAAAAAAAACTCTCAAACACACCACATGAACTCAATCTCCAGTGTATCTTTCCAAAATTAACATCTGCTTGGTCTTGGTTCAACTGTAAAACCCAATGTCCATTAAATGAAACAATACAGTTCTTTTTCTGGATTTGAGCCAGGGAGACGAGGGAGAAGACATGTTACCCTATGACTATAAATAATTCGTACTTTAAACAACAATTCTATTACTATTTGGAACAATATTCTTCTTGATAGAAGATATAACAACAGTAAATATTTTCCACACAGTTATTTCTCAAAATCCCATGATACCTGCAGCATGTCCTGAATCCCAGAAATGAATACAGAGTGGAGTTGAGTCAATCTCATCACAGTGAATCGAACATTCTACAAACTGTATGCGTTTAGAAATACTAACACTACTTCAATTTTAGATACAAAGAAGTTATGAAAGGTATTTTTAAAAAGAAGAAAACAAAAAAAAAAACATTGAGTGAACAATTATATTACAGTATTTCAGTGATACACTATTTACAGGAAAATCTCATTACAGGAAAGCTTCATGACATCTGTTTTTTTTACCACCATCTCATTACATCAAACTTGTGAAGTTATTACAGTTAAGCCACAACAATTTTGTACTTCAGTTCCCTCTCTACAAAACTGGAATGCTGGCACATGTACCATGTGAGCCATGTGAAAATGCCACGGCAAACCGCATTACCTAACGCACCACACCAGAGCGCTGAAGCCCAAGCAGAGGTGAGGCAAAGTATGGCAACACAAGCACTAACTTAAACTGCCAACACTTTGCTTTGTCTTTAAATAATGATTTAGCCATCGTGTTGTGCCATATACATTAGGTATACCCTCACCAAAACCAAAACCTTACTCTTCCAGTTAAAGACAAAGTTAGCGGACACGTTAAATTTAAAACTGGGTCCTTTAAAAAGTTAGCATCTGTGTCAATTTTTCCTTTGTCCCTAATGATCTTTCAATAACATGGTAACAGAAACTCTTAAAACCTTTTCATATGTTTAAATTAATTGAAATTCTGTGCACAGGTTATATATAAAGAAATTAGGTTGCAATTAAGCATAGTTATGAAAGATTCTTAAATCTAATTGTTGTGACTATTATAGACCACAGACAAGGTCAACTCTACAACTCTGAAAACTCTGGCTTTAAAGAAAAAACACCACATGAATTATATGCATAAAACTCACTTTTGTAACGATAAAGCCCTAATCACACTAAGCATGTTCATCCATGTAAAAAAAATCTGTTTCCAAACGGATAAATTAAAAACATATTCCCCTCTGCAAATCATTAAATTTAATTTAGTAAATGCAGTAAAAGCATGTTAAGTAAAATTAAGGATACTAACTTTTACATAAATTTAAACATACTCACTCTGCAAAACATTGTCCTCCACAAACCCAAAATGTAAAAGTCATTTCAGCAATTATTGCAGAGTGCTTACACTAACTGCAATAATGTCAAATATTCAATTTCTGCATATCAGCAGCAAAGTTCAGGTCATTGTATTTAAGGTTTTAAGTCAAAACTGCTTCCCTTTCTTCTATATGCATCACAAGGAAAAATGTTGGTGTCATCTAAAAAGTAAATTCATAAAGGAAGACAATGCATCTCGCTCCTAATCTGGCTACAGGTATAATTGGAGAACAGAAAGAAAGAAAAATTATCCCCACTGAGCCAGTGAATCGCAAAAATATCTTTGCAGCCGCACATGGACACAGCCATGAGCTGCTTGGTTCTTGTCACTGGATCTAAGACAGTATGTTACAACCACAAAGCCATCCTTACAACATACATTCCCCCTCCTCTCTTGCCTGAGCAGAGACTCCACTCTAAGGAGACTGCTCTGCTGGCTCTCCACTTGTCCAAGTTCTGATGTCTCACAGGGATCTAAATTAGTACTTTAGTTCAGATAAGGAGAGTGCTTTTGCAGCAAATCTTCCCACCACCCTAGTTAACGCACTTTCATCTGCTGCTTGGAGCAGTCCCGCAGTGCACAAACCTGGTTCCTTTCAGACGAAACTAAAAGCCACACCGTCCAGGAGCACTACCACTGCCAAAGGCGCACAGAAACATTCAGAAGCCAGTCCAAATTAACACCCACTTCACTTTACAAATGCACTAAGTGTAGATAGGTATCGAGTCCCCATTTATTTCACCAATTATTTCATTCTCCGAATCTGCTCTTGCTGGGCTGGATTACTTGCTCAGGCACACCCAGTCACTGTCCTTCAGGGTCTCCTTTCACCTGGGACCTGAGGTTCCCCAGGCTTCTCAGGCACTGCTTCCCCCTGGGTTTCGTGTCTTCTGTTGTCCAAAGTTCTCACCTCCAGCCTGTAATCTCTGTTTGTTTGACCTTTCATAGACAACAGCTTACTCTTCCACAGTATCATCTAGTCTCACCACACTAAAACTGCTTCTCCTAAAGACTGCTCAAAGCCCAAGTACAATTACTCTCAAAAAACCCTCAATTCTGGCATTTCTTAACTTTGAGCAAAACATTAATACTTTAATGGGTGCCTCATTTAAGCACAGACCGAAAAACAGGGCTTTGAAGCCAACTGTGCAGCACCACATCTGATTCTTCAGTGCTCAACAGCAGGCTTAAAACCTCACAAACATATAGCCCTCAGCCCTCCATTACTGACATGGATACAGCACTAAGAATAATAATAAAGCAAACATCTTTTCACTGCATTTCACAGCCATTCAT
Organism: Melanocharis versteri; assembly: GCA_013397845.1. Lineage (NCBI taxonomy): Eukaryota > Metazoa > Chordata > Aves > Passeriformes > Melanocharitidae > Melanocharis > Melanocharis versteri. The sequence continues at coordinate 1,078,335 of VZTG01007794.1, read as the reverse complement.
AATGCCCTAACACACCCCATCTTTCCTAGCCTCTCTCTAGCAGAGTCTCAATTCAGAGAGAGATACCCAGCTCTATTTTTAGTCCTCCCCTCTCATTTCTACATTGAGTTCACCTAACTCACCTTTGTAATGGCCCATCTCATTAGGCAGCTCCCCAAAACCATTTTTCATCCCAATACCTTCAAGTCATCCTCGTACTCCTTGACTGGGCCATGAATCACAAAAAGAAGTAGGAATTTTTTTCCCTTTTCTTGCATCACAAACCATACTGACTGCTGAAGGGGACAATTTCAAAAGGTCCAGGACTATAGTCACATGACCAAGTAATTCAGCATAATAGAAACAGATCAGTCAACTGAATCAGCCGAGGTCCCTATGTTCCCAGCAGGAAGGGTTTACAAGTTTTATTTCTAAATAAATTCAGTCTGGAGCCTCAGAAATTTATGTTGCACCATACACGTGGCTCGGGGCTGTCCAAAGGACCGGTCATGGGAGCTGGAATTCATTCAGTGTCTGCCTGGAGAAGAGATCCCACACTCACCCTTCTCCAGGTGGCACGTGGTTTGTACCTACCAAAACCAGCCTGTGAACTGAGCCAATGGGTATCAAGCGTCGATGATCACAGAATTCACTTTAAAACTGTAACAGAATGATCGCTTGTGGAAGCAAGACAGCTTTACCCAATCCCACGATGCTTCTTAGCACAGACAGAGAATATTTAGCTGCCAAAGTAAGTGTCTACTGAGCATATTCCAATTCTCAGAATCTAGATTAAAGTTGGATACTTTTTCTTGGCAACATTTAACAAACGCACTTAACAACTTTGATTTTCTTGCTCCAGAGCAAGGTCAGAGTAAAAGTTGTAATTACATGAAATGTATAACCACTGAATGAAATGCTTACAAATTCTTAACATCGTGAAACACAACCGTGCTTTTCCTTTTGTTTTCAGGAACAAACAAAAGAAACATGTTAACCCACCAACAACCAGAGTAAGTCAGACAAAGACAATTAGGGACAATATTAGATGCAATCAAAAAAATTTCTACTAAGACCTACACAGTTACACATAGCAAGAAGAAGAAGGAAAAAAACATAAATTCAAAGTTATTTATGATAAGGAAAAATGCATGTCATGAAATGTCTTTAATTGGAAAAGAAAACAATTACTAACAAAACTGACAGCAAAATGTCAACTTGGCGGGCTTTTCTTCACTTAATAGATAGTAAAACAGGGTGAGAAGAAAAACCTATATTTAACATTTCAGAATTTCAAATATTAAGTAAGACATTGAGTTTCTTTGTACATTGTCCATTTCTGGATCCCAGTAATTAATATATGCATATCCAGTGCTCACAGAGTTGATAGCAGTTGTAACAAGAATGAGCAATATTACATGAAGGAACTGATGTCATGTAAAAAAAAATTATTTGGAGCATCCTAACCATTCAAATACATTTGACAGAAAATTATAGGAAATAATCAAAAAGGAAATCAGATCTCCAAACTGAGTAAACAACAACAAGGTGGAAAGGAAAAATAATTTAAAATTTTAAATAGTTCCTGTCATGTACAATATTATTTGTTATAAACACAGGTATATACTCCAAAATAGGAAGTAGGCCTGAAGCTTAACATAGTTTAGCTCATTTTCATCTATAATACCCATAATGCATCCTGACATACAATTTATGCAGGAATAATAAAAGAATAATAAACTTTTTCTCTCATTATCTTGCCTTCTTTGACATTTAATGTCAATCTGCAATAACAAAGCTAATAATGATCTTTGTCTTCACACACTGCTATTGAAGCAAAGCATTTCTTTGTAAATTAAAGGGTAATTTTGTTCCCACTATTTCAGTCCAATCTTTCTGGGCTAGGATCACAGAAACTCATGGTATAAATCACCCTAAAATCCAGATCACCTTCTCTCTGTGAGAGAGGTTATATTCTTTTGAAAATAATCATGTGTGCAACCACAACCTAAAGCAGAGCAGCATGAAGCATGAAAGATTTCATCCAAAGCTCATCACATGATATGAATGCCAGATATTTCTAGAGGTTTGATATTCAAAGCTGAACATACAGCAACCTCCCTAAATTTGCAAATCACATGGTGAAACCTTTTAAAGAGACATCTCAAGAGTTCACAGGAATTCAAATATAACAGAAAATCATACTTTACACTGGCTTATAGTTAGGAACATATTCTTTAATCGTATGGCTTCCAGGTCTGCTAAGTAATTAGATATATGCTGAGCTTTATGCAAGTATTATGTTGATTTTATTAGGACTACTTGCATTTGTAACACAAGATGAGCCACACTGAATGATTCTGGCATCTAGGAAGTTTCACACAAAGTATCACATCTACAGCAGCTTCCAGGCAACCTTTGACTGCCCACCTCTATCACTGCCTCTTCCAGCTGCCACAACAGCCAGCTTGGTCTGGTGCACAGGTAACAGCAGCGGCAGCAACAAGGTTCAAGGTGAAGTGGGAACTACTGAGCCCAACTTCCTCTGCACTCTCAGTTTCCCCTACAAACAGGGGCAGTGCTGAGGGCTACCTATCAATACCAACAAGGCCTTAATGGCCACTAATTCCATACAGTCAGATTAGCTTGCTCCAGACCAGAAGACAAATCAAGAACATTCATCTGTGTAAACATGTAATATCATCGTGTATGATACATCAGAAGCACTTTCCATTAAAAGGTAGAACTTACCCCTCTTCTGTACCCAGCCTTCCTTCACAATGGTAACATCGCTCATGATGACTCCACTCTGAACCCCAAACTCAAAAGAGTATTTCTTTGAGTTATCAGCTTGTCTGTTTGGCTTCTCTTGTGCAGCTCTTCACAATTTCTACTGATGAGTCAGACTGGAAGGAAATATTAAAGAAAGAATTTGAGTCTTTTCTGTTTTTCTCACTTGACAGCCAACAAAAAAGTCTTTGTTGATGTATTTCACTGACTGAGCTCATATTAAAAATCTGCCTTTATTTTTAATTAACTGTATAACACAATCATGTTTCTAGTCTTACAGCACATTTTCCATGAACACTACAATACTAAAAAGCAGCAGAATGTGTTAAAACTTAAGTCATATGGCACTTTCATAAAAGGCACACAGCAGAATTCTCTTGTACTAATGCACAGGATGCCGTTAAATGAAAGGCTGCCGGCCCTGCTTCACAGGCCCAGCTCTGAACACACAGGAGCTTTCCCTGCACCCACAGTTGTCAGAATCCATGCAATGGACAAGTGCTTCCTCTATTATGGCTGCCTACAATCATATGCAGAGTGCAAGAAAATTGAACAAAAGGTTACATTCTTGCTACTTCCACTATAATTTTATTACAGCCAATACAAATCCTGAAGTTACAGGAGTTTTTCAAAAACAGCATCATCTCCAAGTACGCAAACAGAAAAACAACTTCTTATAAGTACAAATTAACCAAAAACACCCCCAATGTTCAGTTTACAAAAAGAAGGAGTGCGCGTTCTCTCAAAGCTTTAAGCCAGGCAGTGACAAGAGTGCTCTTTTCCCTACAAACCTCAGCCTGCAGGGCACGGAAGGGAAGTTAGTCCTGGAACAGGACATACCACTCTCAGAAGCCACAACCCTCTCTTCTGACCACCTCACTCCCAAAGTACCTAACAGCTGTGAAGAAGAGATAAATAGCACTAGAATCAAATAGGAAGAGATGCCAGAGGCCAGGAGATGTTTCCTTTAGCCAGCAAACTGCCTTTCCCCTCCAACCTTCAAAATAAAGAGAAGCATTCAAATAATGCTCATTCAGAAAAGCATGGGAAGCCAAGAAATGGGATTTCTCTGATGGTGGAGGAACACCCTTCTACAGCTCTACACACAGGAGCACACATGTACACAGTGGTGCCACAGAACAGGAACCCTCACACAAGTTTAGGGCTATCAAACGCAGCCCATTGAGTAAGACTGACCAACAAATATAAACAAGAAAGAAACAAACAGGACTGTGCTAGAAGCAATCTGTGCAACGAATGAATGAAGAAAGCACAGTTGTTTCAACACAATCAAGTACAAACTAAAAACGGAACCATTATAGACATACACATTATTTCCTATTTATCATTTAAAGTATGTGTATTTGCAAGACACAGCAGCTAGATGGAATGCTACTTCTGTATGGATGCTGTAACATGCAAAATAAAACTTGGCATGAGTATTTTTTCAAGTGGTATGCAACAAAAAATACAGTACAACCTGATTTTACAGAAACACTCTAGTGTGCCCATTTAAGTCTTGCTTTCACTGAACTATTTTTTTCAAAAACACTCCGTAATTTGGCTGCATAAAAGTAAAAATCACAGTGTTAAACTCATTAATACTGTAAAGTTTAAGTAATATTGACTACTGTATCTCAGACATCCCCACGGCACTGGCAGATAAGGCAGTGAGACCTGCGCAGGTGACACACAACCTCTGGCATCGGCATCACACCCTGTCCTGCCCAGGACACCACACACCTGTGCCTATAGAAACACACCCTGATTGAGCTTTCATAAGAGTTAAAAGAAAATGTTATGTACAACATTTTGGAAGGACATGAGACTGCTTTACTGATGTTAATTGATCTAACTTTAGCTGCTTAGGCATCATATTATATGCGAGCCAGTACAGCAGAAATAACCAAAGCATGCATTTCCACATCCTGCACCTTACTAATGTGAGAGCTAATTTCTGGGTCAGACATTATCAGAACTTTTGTTTGCATGCTTCAAACGAGATAAGCAAGTCTATCAGCTGTGCATGAAAAGAGATCTGACAGATTAAGACACGCGCCTGAAAGCAGGCTGCTGTTCCGCCGTTCTGGATCACCGCAGCACAGCATCAGCTCTTATTACAAACACATAAATCTTTACAAAGCCCAGAGGTGGGTGTCAAACAACTGTGACTTAAGAGCAGCTGTTCTGGGAAGGAAGTGTAAGCACATCAATTTCCAAATACCCAACTTAAGTTCAGTCTTCTACAAGACTTTCATTGCATTCTTTAAGAAGTAATCACAGTTGATTTTTTTTTCCCAGCTACAAAGACACAAGAAGCAATGTAACACTCAGTATTTACCTTGGGCTGGCACATGCTGCAATACATTTTTACCCTTTTGGCAAATTTAATGTATTTTCCATTTTTGGTGTGCACTTGTGAACAGTGCAATAATTTATTCTTATTGGTAAAGACATAGCTATAAGAAATTAACTTCTGTACTAAGTAGCAATAATCTTGTCTGCCCACAGACTGATCAATCAGTCCATGACTTATGAATGAATTCATGCTTGAAGCTCCCTATTTACCCACTGATTACAATTAAGTTAGTGTTACGCAATCAAAATCTGATCTATGACCGACTTTCATGTCAGACAGTGCCTGAAACAACCTCAAGTGTATGTCTGTAGGCTTGCATCCCACCCATCACATGTACTGCTTTACTGAATCTGGAACAAAATCCCCAAAATACAAAAATCACATAGATATGGTGATAAAATTAACTGCAGTATCCTCAGTTTAGCTTCACAGTATCACCAGAAACAACTTTAGAATTACCACCAGTTCTATGGTTGTATTGATTGCTCCATTAATGGGTAATTAAAAGTCAAGCTGAATTACATAGGAAGCTGAAGGAGATAAATCAAAGCATTAAAAGACTAATGAAAATAAAGGTTATACGTGCACACTACACTTTCAAGAAGCCATTTGTAAGCATCTGTAATATTATCCCTTATTAAATACCTTTGAGCCTTTCTAAAAGCTGTACTCCTTTACTCTGAAAGTCATTCAGCAAAGCTCTAGAAGAGCAGAATTTTGAGAATTACTTCTTCTTGTGACCAAAACTGGCCTTAAAATGAAAAATAGTCATACAGAAACCTTCCCTGAAGATGTAATAAAGAATTGTGCATAGATGTAAAGGAGTTGTCTGAAACACACAGAACAAGAACTCTCACATGAAAACAGCATTTCATCTATAGTTCAACTATTCCAAGAAAAGCTATAGAAATGTTTATTCTGCACATCTGGCATAGAACTTAAATACTTGTTAGCAATCAACTCTGCTCTCCCAATGCAATTGAAGTTTCAGCAGCTGGTATGCACTAATTTCTACAGTTTACCTTACTGCTATATAGGATGAACCCACAGAAATAGGAGAAAAATATGTTAGAACTGAAGTTGGTGATGTTTTGCATTACAGCTGCTTCCTACAGGGAAGAATTTGACCTGTTTTTATGTATTTTCCAGCAACTAGAGAACACATCAGACTGCTTTTTCCCCCCCCTTTTTTTGTATCTTATCAAACTTGGAAGATTTTTTTCCAACATTATATTGTATATTGTGTGTATTCTGCAGACAGTATCAGTCATGTATATGCACAATACATACAAGAACCCACTGTCAGCATACTTTACGATGCAGGTGTAAAAATTTGCTCCATTACAGTCAGTGATGTGAAGAATTTAGGGACACGGTTTAGTGGTGGACTTGGCAATATTAGGTTAGGGGTTGGAAAGATCTTTTTCAGCCTAACTGATTCTATGATTCTATGCAAACACCTGGTGGGGGGTGTTATGTCATAAAAAATGCACAACTTTTCCTTTTTTCTTCACGAAGTTATGAAGCCACTTTCGTAGTGTGAGATAAAACAATTCAGCACATTTCTAAAGAGCTAGTATCACACTTTTAAGTTCCTAGCTGTAAAGGTTTCAAAGGCAACTTTTTGACCAAAGATTAAGAGAGTACTACATGTGACAGAGTTCTAGATCCCTGTGCTAAGGCTCAGTTTCCCTGAGCCATGGTAAAAACTAACCAACACCTCCTCAGTTTGCATCTTGAACTTTAAGAATGACAGCAATATAGAGAAGAACCATCCTACTTCATGATGCTACCATATGGGAACTGTAAGATCGACAATTAAAATGAGCAATGGACCATTCAGCAGGAAGACAGCTTTTCCCCAGCTTCTGTTTTTAAATTAAAGGAGGCTCTCATGCCCATCACAGAGATCAGCTACCTACAGAGACCTGGTGAATAGTGAGAAGGAAAGAAATCCCTTCCAAGCAGAAGAACTAAAAACTATGGTTCAGGTCTACACTTAACAGCCACTATGTGCAAGTGAATTATCATTGAGATTCATAAGAACAGACAACACTCCCTTGGAATCTGGGCATCTTCCCATTCTCCCCATGACAAGAGACAGCTGAGTAAAGAAGACAGCACCCATAAATTCAGTGTAAATTGTATGATTCAGTTCTCTGTTTTAAGAACTTTCATAAACACAAGCTTCTACTTTCAACAATTTTGGAGCTGAGAAAAAACAGCAACTCTCACATTTACCAACTCAAGTTACCAGAGAGAATACCAACAGAATCAATTTCTGTGCTTCCAGACATGATTCCCCCAACTTCTTGTACCATTATCAACTAAGTGAATCATCCAACCTTGTTCTCTTAATATATGAGCACTACAATTTTCCCTTTTTGCAAGTAATCATTTGTTTAGTAAAATGTTTGGGGAGAAAAGCACAGTAAGTGAACCTTTCTGATTCCCTCTGCCTGACTCACTGAGATTCTTTGGTCGCCCATGTAAGCAGAGCCAAATCTCATCATCTCTATCTCCTTATTTTTCAGAAAAGTATCTGAATCATTTTGTGCATGCACACAATACCTATATCAGCAAAAAAGCAGTTCTCAGTGGCTTCCATCACACTCATGTTTGTTTCCTTGCTTTGGGGGCTTTTTTTTTGTAGCAGATCAAACTATTAAGAGCTCTTCTCAAATTTGACTCCTCCCAAACAACCGAGCAGGCTGTAACTGTTTCCAATGCCAGCTGCACTCCCAGAGCAAGGAATTCAAAATGTCAAGGCTCTAAACTAAAAACAGGGTTATCTTTAGGAATGGAAGCTGAGATCCAGGTTTTATTTATATGAAAAACACATGCATATCCTCCTCCCCTAGCAAAGCTGGCCAAACAATGAGAGGATATATTGCACATCATCAAAAACTACACAAAAGACTATGTGACAGAACAGAGATTGCTACAAAACTTGTTAAATCAAATTAAACTATATTGCTAATGGAAGAATCACATTCAGGTGAGAGCTTTATCTAAAAAGTACCAAGTTTTTATACAGGCTTTTATAAACTACCTATTCTGGAATTCTGGTTATACTGAATGATTTAAATACATAAATACAACTTAGACTGAGGAAAAAGGAACCTCTGGGCAGATATTATTTGTCCAACTTATTAGAGTCAATTAAAAATTGAAAAAAGAAATACAAAAAAAACCCCCCACAATATCAAACCAACACAAAAGATGAACTGATTTGACAAAACAAAGAAACTAACAAAAAAAGATTATTAAAATAGATCCTAAATTTATAAAATTGTAAACTTCATGTACATATAATTAAAATTCTGAAAGATATCATAAGTACTTTCTAAGTAGACATATTTACAGTTTTTAAAACAAATATTTCTGATATATGGTATTAGAAATTTACTCATAACAATTTTACTTTGTAAGTTTTGATTTGGAATAATGAGGGTCTTGATAGAAAAATGACACTGCCTACACCCTGGGGGAAGAAAAACCAACATCCTTTGGAAAACATAAACAGCTCTTTTTAATGCATACTTACATGTATGCTTAATATTTGCAGTGTTCTATTTCTGCTTTCAGTATGTCAGAAAGCTTCACACAACTAATATATGCTCAGATAAGCCTAGTTAGGAGACTGCAGGCACACTGAAATATTAATACACAAGTTAGATGTTTTATTTAGATTCTGCAACTGAATAAGTTTACCAGGAAAGAAACCATCATTCTGTATTTTATTTCCTATTATAATGACAAAGCAAGTTATTTTAAGGGACAAAGGTATAATTAAAGCAAGGTGAACAAAGCCACCCTTGCCTTTGTTTACCAAGGTATAAAGGAAGTTTCTAAATGTAACTAAATTGTTTCTTTAGAATCCCACGTGAAACATTAACAACCCATTGTTTTGCTCCGTGTTTATTGACAAAAATGCTTAAAATCCTTTTTGTCCCACTCAAATCACATAAAACAATAGCTGAAAAGCAGACAGAAGCAGAGATAAAACTTATTAGAGTATGCCTGAAATGTAACCAAAGAATACATTCCAAGTAGAAAAGATGAAGGGAGGGCTAAAATTATGCATAAAAAAAGTTACTGAGACAATGATCTTGGGAGAGTTTTGAGACTTAGAGGAAGTCAAACCAAGGATTAGTTGAGCTGAGTATCACAACTCTGATAATGTTACTTCGCTCAACCCTTCAAAACACGTGTAATAAGTTTAATTTGCCATAGATTAACATAGGAACACGAATCCTTGCCTTTTAGAGACAAAGTGCCTTTGCTCTTTAAAAATATAGTTTAGAAAATACTCTAACAATGAAGAAAAAATAAACATAAGTTCCATATTTTTAAAACAAACTAAAATTAGTTTTCTATGTCTTGAAGATTCAGGAAAAAAACTAACCTAATTTTCAAAAGTTCAAAGAATCTGGAAATTCTTAGTCATTCTAGGAGAGATTTTAAAAGATACCTTTCAAGAGATACAAATCAAAGTTTCATTAAACTCGTGTATTTAATTATTTCTGTGATGGTAACTTTTCTGCAGCACAACTCCATCTTGTGCATAAAAGTCCAAGCACACTGCTGAATAAAAACCAGAAATACATTAACTACTCATGAGTAACAAGAAAGTACTGAGGAAAAAAAAAGGGTTCTCAATCTATTAATATAAAAGATGAGAAAAGTTCAGTGACATGCCTACCAAACAGCTTTCTTTTAAACTCTTACAATAGTAGTTTTTTATTTATTACGTCTACATTGAACAAATCAAATTCTGAATTGTCTTGTAATAGGAATGAACTTTGTAATTCCTTTGTACAGAGCAACCAAACACTGCTGAACCTACTGTCAAATCCTGACACTGCAACATGACTAGAACATAATCAACTTCTAACCTAAAACCTTTGGATCTTCTTGTTCACACTCAAAAAGCATTATTCTCATCAACCTGAGATCTGGATTTCCTAAGGACAGAAGGAATTCTCAACAACCCTAACTTACACACAGGTGCAGAGCTCACTAGGTGAACATCTTTGGCAAATGTTACATGAAAAGTCAGATTACATGAAACTCACGTGTACAGCCTTAATTCTCTGTCTCAAAGTGTATCAATACATTTAGAAGAAGATATAATCATTTCAATAAAAGCTCATGAGGCCAACTCCAACAATTAAATATCTCAAGAAACACACTTAGTGCTTAGGGAAAAAAAATAAATGTGTGTTGGTAGAAATTGTTTTGCAAGATTTTTGAGACTCAAGCGAGAATCACTGCAATAATTTTGTGGTGTTAAACCAGCTGTACAAGAAGCTGTTGACTGTTGGGCACTGAGATTCCACACCTACAAAAAGGCAGTGGTGAGATCTTCATTGATCTAAAGATGAAGCAGGGTCTTCATCTCTGCTCCTGCCATAGGAGGCATTCAAACAACTTTGTCACGTGGACAATGCAGGGAAGTTTGGCAAACCATGCTGTCAAGTCATTCAGACACACACATGAAATACTGAGGTCCTGGTTGCATTCTTAAGAGAATTTAAAAATCACTACTGTTCTTTAGTCAGGATATTACAGAGAAAAAAAAATCACAGGGCAACAATGTGTTCTTAATGCTATTTTTGATCAGTATGACTCACACTTAGACACTCACATAGAAATATGTGGAAGAAGAAGATTGGTCAAGATGGGTTCAACATATATTAGTTATCCTAAACATAATAAGTGTTGACACAAATAGTATCAAAAATCAAAGAAACATTTAAATTGAGCAAAAGTAAGCACCTTCACATACAAAAGCCAAATATGCTTACTCTCCTTGAATGTAACATTTAATGTTATTAAATCTTGGGGGTTTTTTGGAAGTATTAACTTTGATATGTCTTCCTACTACACCTGAAAAACATCTTTAAATAATAAAGGCAAAAATAATCTGTTTAAAAACCTTGGCATGCATCATAAATGTCCATACTTAAAATTGGTCTAGAGTCATGGAACAAGGACAAAAGGCCAAATAATCACCTACTATATCCTTGCATTTTTTTGCAGTTTTAGTACATACTAAATACTTGTAGTATTAGTACATACTAGTGATTTGCCTAAATAACTTTCATTTATAAACTCTTCTCTTTACACAGGGAGTCCAGAATGTTGTTCATACAATTACCCAAGATAAACATATAAACCAAAACTTTAAAGATGAATTTTTATGCTAAGTAAAAAACCAAAAAGTTAACTTTCACATTCAATGTTTTGTTATTTGCTGGTAGGTCTTGGGTTGAGTTGGGATTTTGGGGGGCTTTTGGTGTTGGTTTTGGGGGTTTTTGTTGTTTTTTCTCTGTCTTTAACAGATTTTTTTTAAACACCTTCAGTCAGCTTTTCCAGCTATTGTGTAACTTATCTTTAGAAAGTAATCTTTTCTGCACCACAACAACTTGTTGCAAAGAAGAGTAACTAGTGCAACACATTTATTTACCAAGGAGACCCTGTGATCCTGGGGAAGTCTCTTCCGTGCAGCAAAAAGAAAACGCATTGGTCGACCAGCAAGTTTCTCACTGAAACCACACCTTTCCTCACAAGCAATGCAAAACTTCCTGAACTACATGTTGTGCTAGAAAGCACCCCCTGCCTCTTCCATGGTATCCTTATTAGGCCTATCCTAACAGAATGAGAATCTGAGATAACACAAATTAACCTAATATTCTAGAATAATTTGAAAGGGCACTTAAGTTGGCAATCTCTTCTTTTATAAAAGAAAGTATTTCAACAAGAAGTGGGTTATAAAGTTCACACAAATACTGAAAACAAAAACAACCTTTTAACCTTAAACAAAACTCATAGATGCACACATTTAACTATTTCCCTCTTTTTTGAATTGCTACTTGTAATTCACAAGGGGAGTATTGCACATTTCCAACCGAATGTTTATTTTTTTAGTTGGAAAAAAGCGAACAGAGGACTTCTGTTATACACAGGACTAAACCCCCTACAAAACATGCAGTTATAGTATGGTACATTACTTTCATAGGAAATCAATTCATTTATGCATTATCCATGTCAAAATGAAAGTATGGTACAACAAAGTTTTCAGCCAGTCTATGTCCATGCCCTTCCACTCTCCAATGTGGACTAAAATAAGTAGCATGCCCAAGCCACAAAAGATGCCAAAGAATATTAGGTCTCTGTTTCAAAACTGAAGGAAAGCTAGGCTACCATGTTGCCAAGTGCACCTGTTGCATTAACAGCACAAAATGAAAGTGTAAGCAGTTACAAGAAACTCTACCAGCTTCATACTCAGAACAGCACAGAAATTTCAAATTCATTTTAACACAAACTGCTTTAGTAATGAATCATAACTTCCAAAACAATTGAGTATTTCAAAGTTATTTACCAAATAATACTTATTGGGCATAGAAATTATTATTCAATAGGTCTCTTTAAACTGGGAAAATGTGCACCCAGAAAGTGAAAGAACACACAACCACTTGGTGTTAGGCAAATTCCAAGTAGTCAGAAGGATCTTTTGGTTATAATAGAAACTTCAGATACATGCAGTTGCAAAACACAGTAGGAAGTCAAGATACGGTTTCTGGTCAGTGTCTTGCAAACAGAAGCGTGGGTTACAAACAACTGCAGAGCTCTAGAAGGTGGTTTTGAGTCAAGCTTAAAAAAACACACTAGAGTATTTTCCCTTTCACAAAGTAGTTGTTCCAGTGTCAAAAAGTCAACAATTTCTACTGCATATCAATGCTATCCAATCCTTATAACCGTATCTGCTTCAACTGGGGCAAAGTTAAAACTAGTACCTGTCCGAATTCTCACCTTCCCCTAGGATGGCAGCATTTTGCTTAAAAACACATGACCTGCCTCCAAAATGCAGAACAAATGAGGGAGTAGAACACTAAAATACTACTTTCTGTGAACCTATTTATGAAACTAAGGAGACTACTGAATCCATTCAAACCTAGTTAGAGTCATGCAGCATAGAATAAACTGTCTTAAGCATGACAGTCTTGTTAATATTATCTGTGTATACACACACACCATGCACCCACATCAGAACAAAAAAAATGAGTTATTCAAACAGTACACATGGCCTTCTAGGAAACAGAGACATCTTATCTCTGAAGTTTTTCTTTGGCCCTTATTTGAACCTGACTTACTGGTTGCATCCAACCAAAATATAACCACATGGACTATAATTAGTAATTCAATCCAATTAAAGATATTGGGGTCAACTTACAGACNTTTTGGGGTACAATAACAGGCCCCCACAAAAAAAAAAAAAAAAAAACATTTAAAAACCCAAAACCAAACAGTCCTATAAATTTAAGTAGTACACTTACTTTAAAAGCCAAAATAAGCTTCCTTCTCTACCTCATGTACTCTCTTTCCATATTCCTGGAAACGAGCAGATCTTGCCTATAGAGCAGCTGGCAGAAACAGGAGATCATGCTTAAAATGTTACTTGTCATAAGTTGAGGTCTACTTATCTGCATGCTTCTCACCTTGAGAAATAAAGCCCTCTATGTGCAAAATGCGGGGAACCATGTTTAGCAAAGTTTTAGCAAGATCTAAACAAACATTAGTGGAAGAAATTGATCTATGTTTCTTCTGAAACATACTGAAAAAAGTTGACAGCGCAGGTATCAGGCACATCATCATTTTTGTAATAAAACTCCTAAACACAGACTAGGACACGTTTTCATAAAAATTATGAGATGAGGTAGATATATACAAGGAGCTAGTCAACTAATAAATGCATTAAAGAAAAAAAAAACTAGAATAAAGGTCAAGAGAGATTGTTTATCCTTTCCAGCCGCAGGAAAGTAAGATTTCTTTTTTTTCATCAACGTATCATGGGAGAACGTGAAAAAGTCCTGTTTATTTCACGCCTCTTGGATTTCCACCCAGAAGTAAACTAAGAAGCGGTGCCCATACAAAGCAACCCCGCAGCCTATAAGCCCGGTAGCGCTCGTTACATCACGATCATTTGCATTTAAACTACAATATATAGCGCTGCGATCTGGCTGCCGAGGGGCGCTGCGCTGACCCCGCGCCGGGCAGAGCCCCCCGCCGCTCGCCCCGGGCCGGGGCCGGGGGCTCCGCACGGGCAGCCCGGGGGCAGCG